>JAEMWC010000032.1:1517500-1772500 GCA_016490735.1 Pachyseris speciosa | reverse complement strand
CGTTAAGGTTGTAAAAACTATCAATGAGAATTGGATGCCGGGCTAATGGGTGCTTCAAAGTTTACAAAGGAATTGCAATAGAAGTGTGCCAGGACTTTTTCCGCAGCTCTGGCAGGACAGCGTTACTGTCACGGGTGACATTGCGTGACGTGTCACAAAAAACAAAACGCTTGTCGGGCTGTTCTTGCCTAGCCCCTGCTAGGTCTTTTCCCCGCCGCTGGCAAGGCGGCTGCTCATTCCCATTTTACCACTGGGAGCGAGGTTGAGAATTCCGAGGAGATTTCTGAGCACCCCCCTGTTACCAGTAAGGCCGGAACGGGCTCACCCTAGGGGTATTGTCCATTGGAAGACATCCCCTATACTCCTGATTCAGTTATCTGCACAAGTCGTCAAACGGAGTTTTGGTAGTGGCCAACTACCACCCCCTAGACTTCACCAGATGTGAACTAATTTAATTCATATTATTCAAACTTCCTATTTATTCTAAAAACTCTTTGATTTTTCCCGCTTGCGGGACCTCGTGGTTCTTTTTTCTCGGGTGTATACGCATGCGCTTTAGGGGTGGCCCAGAATGATGTAATCATAAATTAAAGAATGACTGAATAAATTATAGCTTCTCACAGGGCAAAAATGATTGCCTTCTTCCATGCTATTTGCTGTGTTGTCGATTAACTTTCTACGCCCGTTTGGCAGAGATATGTGAGATAAATCACTTACTAGTTTGTGGAGGGTATGGCCGAGGCAAGTGAAGCCGAAACGGGCCGAGAATGAAGGCTCTTTCTCTTGACAAATTAGATCTTTGGATCGATCGAGGTTCGTGAGCAAATCTTGTTATTTCTCGCTTTCTACTCTTCACATCGATCCACCAGTTTCTGTGGGCACAGAAAGGCTTAATGTTCATTTACTGAGCGTAAATTTTTGTGAAATTCTGCTCTGTTTCGTTTTTTTCTCGGCCAAAAATGATTTTACTGTGTTATCCTCCATCTTTTTTTTCCGCCCGTCCGTGGGCCTGGGAAGAAAAAAATATAGGTCACGCAACGACTTCCGCTTCACAAAAAGCATTTTAAAAGCTCTCAAAACACAAAAATCCTTTCGGCCTTCACCAAAATTTCAAAAAGACAGACGATTTATAATTTCTTATAATGTTTGTGGGGTTATCATCCCTTTTAATACATTGAGAATCCATATCCCGTTTGTTTAATATACCGTTGCGACCGCGGCGTTTAATAAACAGTATCGTAGAACCCCTCATCGGTCAGCCACTTGTTCATGCACTCCTTTTCATCTTCGGGGAGGGAATGAAGCACCCTGTACGATATGAGCGCACAATCGTCAATGAAGTGAGTTTCCCTCGTTTTCAGAATGTATTGCCATGGAGACATATCGTTTTGCAAGAGCTCACGCACGTGGCACATTGGGCCGTAATCCATGGAGTCCTTGTTTTCCTTTGCCAACCACTTGTCTATTTCTGCGACCAATGCATGTCTTATGGCGCAGCGTTTCAACCACTCCGTCATCGGTCTCCCCCACATGCCCCTCTCTCTAATAGGCCGATCCATCGGGAAGACAGGGGAAACGCCCTATTTATTGGGTATAACCGCCTTTGCAATAAATTTGATAGAGTTTATCAATGAAAGAGTCTCTTTTGGGTCCTTGTTGTCAACCTCAAATGTTTCTCTTAAAGTTGGAATAAAATCACAAAATACTGAATTGACAGTTTTACAAAGAACTTTATAATAAAATAATTGGTGGGGACTTTTTTCGTTCTGTTTTGAAAAATTGCAAATAAAATGATATGGGTCAACCCCTTCAACAAGATATTCTTCTACTGTTTTATAAAATTTGGGGCTAATTTCGTATTCTGGCCAATCTTTTAACATCGTCACAAATTGTTGTGAAGACGCTTTGAAAAAACTTCGCTATTTGGAAGTAAGCCAGTTAACTCCATTTTTTCATCATTTTCCTCAATGGGAATGACTTTGGGTGGATTGGAATCCATTGACCAAGACACTGGCGGTTTGCCTTACATCAATCCTTCCCACACCCCTCTCTCTCTAATAGGGGTGTGGCGCTTCAAGGTATCAGAACTGCTTGGAACCTGGATATACAAAGGAAAAAAAGTTTGTTTGGGACGTGTGAAATCTCTTCCTTTAATGGCTAGCTGCCTCGATGTTACAGGATGAACACAACGTCTAACGCTAACACAATATGGCTTCCCCGAACACACACATTCACATTACAACCAACCCCACTACGCATCTTGGGAAACCCAGAAATGGTTTCCGGTAAACTTCCGGTCTAATACAGTGTACACTACATCCCTCCATGTTTTTTTTTAAAGGAAAACAATACAGCATGCTGTTGTAAGGAATAAAACTCCAACAAAAATACATATATATATATATATATATAACAGGAGCACAAGCTTAAATGCTATAACATGAAACAAAGTTCAGTTCGGTAAGATGCAAAGTTCAGCTGCTAGCAGGTCCCCAAATAACAGTGTTCAGTCACCTTTTTGACAGTTCATAATCATCAAATCGTTTGGGTAGTCTAATAGTTCGAGTTGGCCTCGGGCTAGTCATCTGCTGAGCCAGACTCGGGCTAACGATGGGCTGCACAGGTCTTGTCGAACAAGTCGGCTCTGGGGGTTCGCGTTCCCCCTTAGTTTCCCCTGTTTCGACCACGTCTTGCTGCTCTAGATGTCCAGTGTTTACACTTTCTGCGAGTCTCTCATTGTACTTTTTCACAAATGACACGTTCCGCTTTATCTCAACACCATCTTTGTTCCTAACTGTCACCTCTCCTCCTTTTCTGTCCAGTACTTCACAAGGACTTGGATCATAGTTTGGGGACAGCTTGTTTGTTTTCATGTTTCTCAGGAGGACTTTATCCCCAGTTTCTACTTGGTTCTCCACCGCATGCCTCCTAGCATCAACATATTCTTTTTGGGACAGCTTCTTTGCCCAGTCTCGGTCACGAATCTCCTCGCTGGTGATAGGTGCCTCACGCCTCAGGTCTGGTAGCTTGGTTCGCATCTCCCTCCCGAACATCAAGTAAAATGGCGTTGCCCCGGTTGTCATCTGAGGGGTTGATCTGTATGCAATTAGAAATGTCTGCAGTTCCTTGCGCCAATCTTTCCCTTCAATTTGAGCAATCTGGATCACTTTCAGCAATGTGCGATTTTGGCGTTCCACCTCCCCATTGGCTTGTGGCCACAACGGTGGTGTTGTGCGGTGTTCTATCCCATTTTCTGCGAGAAAGGCTTCAAATTCGTCTGAAACAAATTGGGGACCGTTGTCAGTTTTGAGTGTATAGGGCACTCCAAATCGAGAAAATATCGGTTTAAGGCTATCAATGATCTTGGCACTTGTAGTTGACTTCAGGATAACTACTTCAAAATATCGGCTATAATAATCGACCACAACAAGCAGGTTCTCTCCAGAAGGTAGAGGGCCCAATATATCTGCAGCGCAATCCTGCCACGGTCCGCTTGGTGGGAAGGCTCGTGCCATAGGTTCTGGGGCAGCATATTCACTGACAGCTTGGCAACCATGACAGCTCTTGCACAATTTCTCCGCATCGGTATCCATCTTGGGCCACCAAACCTTACTACGTAGCCTGCATTTCATTTTGACAATGCCCTGATGCCCTTCGTGGGCCAACTGCAAAACACGCTCTCTCAGCACCTTGGGAATTACCAGCCTGGAACCACGCAGCAGCAGCTGACCAAAGGTACACAATTCGTTCTTCACTTGCAAGTAGGCAGGGACATTACACCTACTCCAGTCTCCCGTTCTCACACATTCCTTAATAAGGTTTAGTTCCAGATCACCAGCTGAAGCCTCCTCTATTTCAGTGGACATCAGGGAACAAGGGACGCTGCTCTCAGCTACAGCATGGACATAGTCGTAATGTTCTCCATCATCACCACGGAACTTGCAATTCAGTCTGGACAAAGCATCTGCAATGTTGGTTCTGCCTGGCCTGTAGACAACCTTGAAGTCATAAGCCTGCAAGCGAAGGACCCACCGTTCCACCCGGGCTGAAGGTTTTGACTTTGGTGAGTAAATGTACTCCAGCGGCTTGTGATCCGTTTCTAGCTCAAATTCTCTTCCAAAAACATACATGTTAAAGCGTTCACAAGCCCACACAAGAGCGAGGGCCTCTTTCTCGGTTTGGCTGTACCGCCTCTCTACATCTGTCAGCCGTCTTGAGGCATAAGCAATCACTCTCCACTCACTGCCCTGCAACTGAGTTAACACCGCTCCAAGACCCACAGGGGATGCATCTGCAACAATTCTTGTTCTGCCACCTACATTGAAGTAAGCCAGAGCATTTGCACTCGTGATCAGTTCCTTTAACTTCTCAAATGCAGTCTGCTGTTCTGGGTGCCACTTGAATTCTACATTCTTGTGAGTTAGTCTCTGGATCGGTTCCGCGACAGATGACAAGTCTGGAACAAACTTAGACACAAACTGAACCAGACCTAGGAAAGATCTTGCTTCGCTGGCATTCTGTGGTGGGTCTGCATGTAGGATTGCTGCAATTTTCTCTTCACTGGGTTTCACACCATTCTGTGTTACTTCATGCCCAAAGAATGTCAACCTTGGTAGCCTGAACTCACACTTGCTTTCGTTCAACGTCAAACCAGCCGTCTTCAACCGGTCAAGGACAGCAAAAAGCCTCTCGTCGTGCTGCTCAAGGTCCTTTCCATGGATCACCAGGTCATCTGCAATGTTGACCACACCATCACAGCCACGTAGTACATCCCGGATGATTTGTTGATATTTTTCAGGTGCTGAGGTCACTCCAAACATGAGTCGGGTGTATCTGTAAAGGCCGCGGTGGGTAACAAATGTTGTCACATGTCTGCTTTCTTCTGCAAGAAGTATCTGGTGAAATCCCCACTTCAGATCCACTCGACTGAACACTGTACTGCCATTTAGGTCTTGGAGAACTTCTTCAACTGTCGGGATGGGCTGACGCTCCCTGATAATCGCCTGATTTGCACGTCTCATATCGACACAAACTCTAATGTCCCCATCAGGTTTGGGTACGACGACCAGTGGTGAAACCCACCCAGTTGGCCCCTCAGGTACCTCTTCTATTATTCCATTTACCAGTAATTCATCTAGCTTTCTCTCCACTTTCTCTCTTACAGCAAATGGGATCCTTCGTACAGGTTGTGCCACCGGCTTCACAGACTCGTCGATGTTCAGCTTCAACTCATAGCCCTTAAGGAGACCTACACCATTAAACAGTTCCTTGTATTTGTCCTTGATATCTTGCCCCATAGCCTCTGCTCCAACACTGTTCACAGCATGCATAGGTCCAATACGCAGCAGATGTAATTTCTCAGCTGTGTCTCGACAAAGGAGAGTTCTGCCATTTCCATCCAAGACCACGAAATCAGCTTCACAGGTGACATTTGTGTCCGCTGACGAGACATCCGCTGTAAATGTTCCTAGTGTTGGCAGTGGTCTGGTGTTTCCATATGCAAATAAGGCCTTAGCTTCTTTGCGGGTCTGACACTGGACGTTCTGATTCTTGAGCCACTCCCAGGTTTCCTTCCCAAGAAGGTTGCATGTCGCCCCTGAGTCAATTAGAACATTTGGCAAAATGACTCCTCCAATCTGCAGGGTTACTATTCCATCACTGTGATTCACCTCATCTCCCACAGAAAACACATACTCATATGTAGAATTAGGCCTTTCCCCTTTTTCCACCTCTCCATCAGCGTGACTGTCAACATAATTGGTGTTGGTCTTCCTGCCCCTATCAGTTCCTTTTGGATCAATTTTCCTACCCCAACTGCTGGCACCTTGTTTCTGCCACTGTTGGGAACCTCGCTGTGGCCTTTTATGACACTTAACCTTAAAATGTCCGACTGCTCCACATTGATCGCATTTACGACCTCTAGCAGGGCATCTCCAATCTCTAGCAAGATGGTCCTCCCGACCACAGTTAAAACACTCTCTCTTCTCACTGTTCACACCAAACTTTACATCAGTGACACTGTTCACTTGCTCTGAACAAGCGTTCCCTCCCATTGCTTCCATTTGCAAATCAACTGCTTCCTGTGCCCTGGCAATTATTAAAAGGTCATTCAACGTAACACTGCCTTGTTTTTCAAGAAATTTCCTACGCAACTTTGCTGAATAACATTTATCAATTAGCTGATCTCTGATGTACTCATCCTCCCGCTCTCCGAAGTCACACGAGGCTGCACGTTGTCTCAACCGACAGACAAATTGATCAACAGTCTCCTCGCTATTTTGGCCAATTTGCCTGAATACGTGTCTTTCGAAAGGCACGTTGGCTTTAGGGATAAAGTAATCATCTAATACCTTTAAAGTGGCGGCGTAGTCCTTGTCTTCACCGTCAGACACAAGGGTAAAGAAAACTTCTTGTACCTCCAGGCCGGCCGTGTGAAGTAGAAGACCTCGTTTCTGCGGATCATTCGTGACTCCTTTTCCTAGCACGTACAACTGAAAAGCCCTTTTCCATTTTTTCCAACGCTGTGAAATGGAATGCGGATCTCCCTTAACTTGAAAAGGCTGTAATCCCCCAACTTCAACAGCCACAGGCGTCGAAACTTCACTGCTACTGGCGGCACTCGCCGAACTCCCTGCTTCGCTCGAACCTCCGGGCATCACAACAACCCGTGCCTCCACAAAATACGAAGCCCACTTGAAACTACAACGAAGGTGTCCTCTACCATCCCATCCTCGTCGCCAGATGTGAAATCTCGTCCTTTAATGGCTAGCTGCCTCGATGTTACAGGATGAACACAACGTCTAACGCTAACACAATATGGCTTCCCCGAACACACACATTCACATTACAACCAACCCCACTACGCATCTTGGGAAACCCAGAAATGGTTTCCGGTAAACTTCCGGTCTAATACAGTGTACACTACAGGACGCGCTGCAACAAAGGGGACTCACACATGTAAGGTGGGGGTTCCTGATTCACCGCCTGAGCGCCGAATTCAGTAAAACCCAAACCTTAAAAGTGTAAATTACGATGCAAGGAGTAATTTCTACTTTTAAGGTTTGGTTTGACTGAATTCGGCGCTCAGGTGGTGGATCAGAATCCCCATCTTACATGTGTGTCATTATCTCTCGTTTACGAGAGTTTCAAAGACCTCTGCGGTGAGGACAGGTTGAGATGGCCTGAGTGCCTGTAGGTGAAATCCGCCCCCTAAGCTCTCAGAACAATCAGTGTGTGGAGATAGTGTGTTTTGTGCATGAAGTAAAATTCTATTCTCAAATAATTTGGACGGGGAGTTGTCTGTTGGTTGTACTCACAAACGCGTAGAGTTCTGACGGCAGAGGGTACCTTTGTGGAGATATGAAAAACCCAAAGCTTCGTAACAGCACGATCATCCATTTTAACAGCAGCTTTTGTATCACAAGGCAGTTTAGAAACAAATATGCAAAAACGAGCGTGAACACGTAGCCGTCTAACATGAAGTAAGAGGAAACGTTTATATTGAAAATCAGTTTTGCAAACTTAATAAAGTGTTGACGCAAAGTTTTGTAATCCACGCACCCTATGTAAGGCCAAAGCAGCTGATTATGTAAACACAAGACACTGATTTTGTTGTTTTATACACCTAATAGATGGACTGGCACGCCTTCAGTTCAAGTCGCCGGTACCGATTAATTGGCATGGAATCTCGATTTAACGAAGTACCAAGGGACTAGCCATTATCATTACATGTACTTGCTCATGGCACTTTACAATAAAAGTTAAATATCAGTTTTTATAAAATAATAAAAAGCTGTCAATAAAGTCAGAAATTAAAATGTTACTGGATGAAAGCAATTTTTAAAAGATAAGTTTTCAAACGTTTCTTGAAAATGTTGCTTGAGCCGCTCAGTGTTGATTCTAAGGGGAGAGTGATCCACATAGTTTAGGGGCCACCCGGCCACCACGGAAAAACCACGGTCCCCATATGTCTTCAAGTGAGCTGTCAGGCTGGCCAAGAGTCGCTGCGATGATGACCTCAAAGTACGCGGAGACTGATTTATAGTGGAGCAGAGGGCTCGTTATATGGAGGTCCTTTTCTACTTATTTTGAAATGTCAGTCTGAAAAATGTCGTTCGTTATATCGAGGACGTTGTTATATAGAGGTTTATTAAATCGAGGTTCCACCGTAGCTAATTGTGAGTCAAGTATCAGAACTGCGTAGAAACAGTTTTGTCTGGCGCATACTTGACGGGGTCTCGGACTTTTTTGCTGTGACCTACGCTCTTTTCTCGATTAGTTCTGAGCTCAAAATTAACATCTGTCTTTATTTATCATCCAAGGCCGCTAGGGAGACAAACATGGTATATGGACCAAGGGCATGTTTCAGTCTGGGGTACCCGAGACCCCCCCCCCCCCCTCCCACACACACACACACACACACACCTCCCCTGAGTTACCCTGGGGGAGCTATTTTTGCACTTATTTTTTTAAAACGTCCTACCAACCGTTTACACGCTGTGGGCTAGACAATTTGGGGTGAGGGGGAGGGGAGGGGGAGGGGGAGTTGTTGTCTGGCTTCGGCAGGTAGTGTAGCGCCTGATCGGTCACAGTCAGGAGGAAACTCAAATGCGAAAGTTATTCGGAGTTACGTAATACCTTAACTACAAATTTGCCGATACTGGATCCAGGGTCCTGGCTTCGCGTTTGTTTTATAAAAACAAGTATTGAACCAAAGAAAGACATTTTCAATAAATTTTGACGATATTCAAACAAAAGCGACAAAAATACAAAGGAAGCAGGACCAATGAGGATTTGCAAATTTGAGACGCATTATAAATAGTCAAGTACGGGCAAGTTTGTCTCTATCACGCAATTCTCGTATAAACGCTCGGTAAGGTTGTCTCGGAAAGAAACTTGTCTAGGGTATCCAAGACCATATATGCCGGCCCTCACACATCGCGAGTTACCAACAGCTGAGTCGTTAGTGTAAGAGAACCGTGCAGAAGGTCAAAGGTTCGTTTTGTTACGATAAATCACAGTCTGTTGCATCCTTGCAACTTCCGATCTATACGACATCTTTCGTCATTTCATTTACCAACTTAAAATTACCTTCGAAAAATGCCATAAATTTGTTTATTGCCACCATATTCCCCAGTTTGGTTATCTTTGGGTGCACGTTTTTAGTATGACTACTTCAGTCTATAAAAAGAAAGTTTTGTTTTGTTTGAAAATTTTAGTTTGAGCCTCCCTAATTTTATTGTTTAAAGCAAAAGCGAAATATGAGATTTTCGAAAGTCACTCCATGCACAGATGTTTGGGGACTTGCCCATATTTAGTTTGACAAGCCAGGTTCGCATTTGTGCAGATAAAATAACTTCTTTTTGCAGTATGGCACTGCGAAAAAGGAGCCATCCGAGAGAAGAATGTGTCTCAAGTATTGTTTGACAAAAGTCCATTGATGGGAACCGTAGACTCTGAGAAAGACTTGAATTTGGACAACCTGAGCGGAAGTCAGAATCAAACTCAACTGACTTCCGCTTAGACTGTCGTTCCTTATCAGCACTTCCGCTCATATCCCGGGTGAAAGTACTCCAGCTTGCTATGATATGACTCCTGGGTTCAAAATAATTACAATGTTTAAAAGCTCTGCGATCCTTGTCCAATGCTGCACAGCTGTGCCTGCAGATGATTCGACTCCGTCAGTCTTCATGAGCTAATAAAATGAGATGAAAGGTCATTATCGTTACCAAAAACGCAAGCAGTGCATCAAACCACACAGAAAGAGAAAACAAACAGATCAACATCATGAACTGCAGGTCTTTTTTGCTTATTGTTAGCTGTTTGATTTGTGTTGCAGCGGAGATTATCCGAGCTGAAAAGGTAACATTTCAACGTAGATATCTCGCGTTTTACACTAAGGCGTTATAAAGGATGCCTCACAATCGTTAACCTTTTACGAACCTGTGTTGAAGGCAGCTCACTTGCTGCCTCGAATTTTTTCCAAATAGAATTATTGCTCGCTTACTGCTTTCAATATCGTTTCATAATAGAACGCTGTAAAGTCCAAGAAGATGCCTAAGTCGTTGGCATTGATGCGGCTGCGTTACAGGGAAACAGCATCCACGCAGAGAGTAAGTTATGTCATTAAATCAAATTCTTAAAATTCACCATCATAGGTTAGTACTGATCTGAAATATTCGTCGCACTATAAACTTATGCAATTCTGTGTGTCTTCCATGCAGCTTCCTTTTTACGGACGCTGGCCCTTGTTTGTGCGGTCAATCCTTGACACCCAAATTTTAATTAATTAACCTTTAAACGCCGCCGGAAACGGGCTGCATTCTACTTTTGAGTTGATTTGCGAACTCAGACGTTTATATTGTAGTCCGTTTTTTTGTCAAGCAACCATTTACCACGAGAATGAATTCAAAAAGAATAGATCTTCTCGCACATGCCTTATTTTGACCAATTCTGGCAGAGGTACATACTAAAGAATTTTTACCGTTTTCTTGCAAAACTAACTGTTCACCTAGTACTTTTTCAAACATTTTTTTCCCATTTTGCTGAAAAGTTAGCCAAGTAAGGTTCCATAGCTAAGAAATATAATAAACAGGCTAACAAAACCGTTGAAAGAAAAGGAAAAGAAAGAGGCGAAAAGATCAGATGCAGTTCCGTTTTTTTGGCAAACAAATCCACATTTTGATTTATGCGCATGTGCTTAAACAGTAAACAACACCCCAAGAATAACTACCCCCAACTGGATGAATAAAATGTGTAGTTTGTGTAGAAATCGACATTTTTAAATGCAACTTACTCCATAACAGTCGAAAAAAGGACATCTAACTCATAATTAAGTATTTTGGAGTTAAAATTCAGGCGTTCAAGGGTTAAATATTTAAAAATGTTCGGGTGGGTGTCTTTCGGAAATGACAAATTCCCGAAAATTCGCGCGGAAAAATTCCTCGGTGGTTCACTCTCAAGATTGCTTGTGTGAACTCTTTTGCATTTGGCTTTAATGACAGCCCTGTTAAAACCATCTATTCTGCTGCGATGTTTTACAGGTTCCTGGATATAGAAAGTGTAAAACTCAACACGATTGCTCAAAAGATGAATGCTGTGCCTTCTGGAACACGAAAGATGTCAAAGTGTGCAAGAAGCTACGTCTATCTAAGGAGAGATGCTCTCTTTTTGAAATAGTAAGGTGCTATATGTACGGTTACGGCAGAAATCTGCCCTTTCAAACTCTCAAGGGCAAAAATATTAAAAAGAATAAAACTGCTATTGATCTACTTAACGTAGATTTTGTGTTGGGTATATTGGGTGCTGGGGGTATGCTAAGTGCTCGAAGGTTTGTTTGAGATGTAATTGGTCCATGGTATTTCGTTGGAAGATCGTAGGTGTTCAGGGACACGGCACTCCTGTATCATAAAAGTTTCCCCAACGAACTACTAAAGCCAGTGTAGCCGGAATCTTTTCGCAACCACGCATCTTCAGCGCAATTTATAAATGTGATCTCAAGAGCAGTTACATGGCTCATTGATCGATGACGTTTTGAGCAATTTCCCTATGTTTCAGGCCATTTGATCTTCAGGTTTAAAATTTGTTTTGAAGCAACAAGAGGTTATTCATCTCTTCTGGCAATGTTTCGAGTTCATTCAGTCATACTTTTAACAGCTGTGATTGGTTTTCCCGCAACATTCGATGAATGTCATAAGAATAACCTCTTCGTCAAAGCGTCATGACAGCTATTTCCGCCATAAAAGCAATAGACGGCGTGTTAGGAGCCCGGGGGGAGGGGGGCTACTCCCACAAATGGGCTATATAGGTATGTTTCGGGGGTAGGGTATGGTTTGTGAGTTTCCTTATCCTTAAATAGGGTATCATTTTTGCCCATTTTGGCATATTGTACCCGTGTGATCCTTACGTAGGGTGCCTAAATTGTATCAGCTAAAAAATACCCAGCTAAACGAAAATCGAAAGTGTTTTTCCGCGGCGGTAAGCCGTTGTTTAGATCGCTTCCTATTAGCCTGCCGAATCCGGCTTTTGTTTCACGCCAATTCTTTCAGGGTTTTTTCGGGTTTGGGCCTTAAATAGGGTATCGATTTTCGATTGCTTCATCCTTAAATAGGGTCAGGGTTTCAGACCCTTCGCGGCACACACCTATTCGAAATTTATGGGAGTATCCCCCCCTCTCGCCCATCTTGGGTTAGGAGAATCTATAAACAAATTTAACCGTGTTCTCGCAGTATCCCGTATTGATTTATTACGCCAATAGGACCATGTAAAGTGCGGTCTATTACTTAAATAATTCGTTTTTCTCATATATAACTTCTAAAGTCAGACGTTCAGCGAGGACAAGATCAGCAATTTAACGTCCTTTGCTAATTTGCTCAACCCTCCTATACAAATGCGCTATAAACTGCGCACGGAGATGAAATTTGATAATGGTGGAACCAGTCGTCTTTTGATATGCAAAAAAAAAAAAAACAGGTGAACGTAACAAAGAAAGAAAAAGAAAAAAACGAGGAAAGCACTTGTTTCGGTATAGATTGGATCACTGCGAATTTTTTCGCCTGTGGCACCCTTGTTTGACTTGTCTTTCAGAAAAAAAAAACCGATAACCTCTGGCAGCCTAAGGTGTCCTAATAGCTAAAATGTCGTCTCAACAAGGACTCGATTAACATGATTTTCTCTCTTCCTTTAAATTTCAGCCAGGATTGTCGAGTAGATGTCATTGTGCCACAGGCCTAACGTGTGCTTTGACTGCATTGGTTCATCAGGGAAAGCCAATCTACCGATGCACTGAGATACCTGCCAGCCACCTGGACAAGGAATTCGAGGAACTCCAGTAATGCTCCAGGCACCTTAAAGCGAAATTGTTTCTGTTTGTTTTATTTTGCTTCCCTTGAATCACTGTCTAGCAAATAAAAAAGACTATTTTCTTTTGATAGAAATTGCACACATTTTCTTGAGCGCTTCCGGCGTTTGCTGTTGTAATGGGAGAAAAAAATGACCACAACACGTAAGCCGAATTCGATTCCTTGGTTTTTCTCTAGCTGAACAAAAGTTTTTCTGGTTCCAAATTCGCCTATTACTGATCGCTGTTTACAACCAAAAATCAGGGTAAGAATTCGGTTCACCAATTTATGCTGTAAAACTAAGATTTCAGTTTTACTTTATATCATATATTTAACAAATATCAAAGTTGAAGACAGCATAATTCATAAATATTTTTTGTTAAAGAGTCCAACCAGTTTACCTGCAACCAAGCTGTACAAGAAAACTCGATCTGTAGATCAAATTGGGCATTATGAGCAATGACGAAAAGGCCCAAAAACACTCAATAAAATTCATATAATATGGAGCTGTTTGTCATCCTTCGATCGGGTTAAATTAAGTTTTCCAGCAGTTTTGAGCAATTTCAACTCCATCAGTGGCCTAGAATATGGCGGTTGGTTAGGGTCATCGTTTTGTTTTGCATCACTTGGTCCCACTCATGATGAAAATGACTGGTCTGTTTAGCAAGTCCGGCTTTCTGTGGGTTTTGCACGCATTGTAATCAAGCCTTTAACTCTTTTCCAACCTGACTGTTTATCCGCGTGAAAATTTAGACAGGTTTATACCAAACCGCTATCATTTCAGTGCTCTCCACTTGATTAGTGATGGTATATTCGAGTTGACCAGAACCCCCAACTCTTATCATGTCTGTTAAAGGAGCACTGTCACCGGTATTTTTGCTGTTTTTAGTTCAATTCTGCCAAAATTACTGCCTTTTTCCTGTTATCGTGCAAAAAATGCTCCTACAGAATCAGCAATATGAATTCCAATGAAATTTTAGCAGGGAGAGCTAACCATAATAATTTTTTTGGTGATTTTTCAATGCATCGCTTGAAATTTTGAAAAAACTGGCAAGTTTTTTCAAATTTCAATCCATTTCCATCCTCGTCATCTTAGAAGGAATACAGGAGTTTATAGTGTCCATGCAGGGCTAATGTCGTTGGCAACAAAACTAGACCATTATTTTAAGGTTTCCATTGATGCATTGGCAGTTTTAAGCCTTTTAAAGTTATGGTACAATAGCGTGACACTGCCCCTTTAACTTGTTTTAGACAACTAAATGGACGTTATCACGATAAAGAGGACAAAAAATACCCATAAACCGACTAGGCTAAAAGGACACGAGTAGCCTCCGAAAATAGATAAGAGAGGACAGGTTAAGTTAACAGAAGAGATGTTATTAAGGTGGCCCGCGGGTATTTATGGGGTCGTGCATGTCGTCCCTTTTTAACTTAAAAAAGGGAAAACGTGAACCGATGTTTTAGAAATTTCAGCCTTCGAAAGAAGAATTCTTGAATAATATAATAACTTTAATTTATGGCGATCAGAATCGAATTCTTTCTGTAGTTAAGGGCTTTGAAAAACCTTCTTTTTCAAGAAAATGCAATTATTTCTTATTTGACACGGTGAATTTCTTTGCAAACACCTCGAAAAGGCTGAAAAACAGCGAGGGTTTACTCATAGCGAGTTACACGAGAATCCAAACCGTAGATTTGCCAGACCAACGACTTCTTAATTTTACCGTCAAGACTGCTCTCCTCCCACGTCTGACGGCAGTTGTCGCCTAAATGTGGGAGATATACTTACCCAGCACTCACCATTTTTAAGGCTGACATCATTTACACTTTATAAGAGCCTTACAGATCGAATACTTACACTACAGGCAAATTTTAGTAATCAGTAAAGATGTGTGGTTTTTCGACTGCTTGTTGGAGAAAAGCAAACAAATTATTTTATTTCAAATTACTCGAAATTTCTCATAGCATAGCTTTGAAGGGATATTTTTTTTGGAAATCATCTTTGAGCACAAAACACTTCTTGAATATTTTGTTGAACTATGGCCGGTATCAACTAAATCACTAAAAAAAATCTAAATCAAACCCTAAAATATGCTTTACAACGTAAATTCCTTTTGAGACTATGCAATTGTCCAACCTCTTTCCCAGGGTCTCTCCTCTTCCCGCCCCCTCTCTCGTTCCAGGGGGCGGGAAGAGGAGAGACCCTGGGAACGAGGTAGGACAATTGTTCTGAAGGATGTTTAAAACTATAATTTTTTTATTGCTATGACAGTTCTTGGGAAAAAAGGCAAAACTGAACTTTCATCACTGATCAATACTTCTTATATTGAAACAAACCGCTTAAGTACCATTGCCTGACTCATATATACTATGCATTTTCCTGAAGAGCAAAAGAAATTGCGTGGTCTAGGAAAATGAGGGAGGATCCCACAATCTTACGAAAATCACTAGACTTAAGCCAAATTAACAAATACTTTAATGTACTGCAATGTCCAAATTGAGAAATTGTTTGTTTTCTTAATCAGCGAAGTTCGCTTAAGATCGTCATTGCCTTTTTTTTTCGTTTTTTGACTTGACCTTGGCGAACAGTAGTCTCATTTCATTTCAAGTAGTGCCGTATGTACCGCAGTGTAAGTGCAGTATTGTAAGTAGTGATCCCTGTGTTGATTTAAATAAACTTGACCTTGAACTTGAACGTAACCATATGTCACTACACTTGACCGACAGAAAGAGTTGATTTCATGTAATTTCTTGAATGACAACGATCTGCTTCTTATAACCTCGCCTGGACAGTTCATAAAGCGGACTGTAGGGTTTCCGGCCAAAGATGACAGAAAAACCAAACAATGACCTAACACTGATAACAACTGAACTACAGATTATAGAATCCACTGACAACAGGAACCTGCACAGGCTGCCTAAACGTCAAAATATCACCAGGAAAAGCTGTACCGGCAAAATTAACTGAAATGTTGTTTCCAGGGGATAGCGACTTCTAAGTAAAATTTAGAGTGCTGCCCCTTCCAGCTCGATTCAGTACAAACAGTTTTCTTGTGTAAAAGAGGTAAATGCAGAACCCGCTGTATTAAATAGACAAGCTTTGCTGTAAAGATATGTTTATTTTTTCGCCAGTGTTGCGAAATATTAAGGACGCAGAGCTCAGTACAGTTGGTTGAAAAATTAGGGCGATGGTGGAATGTTGTATAATTAACGAAAGGTAATTATCAAAGTTATTTCCGAATGATCAAAATAAAATAAAGGGAGTTGCCTGAACGGGAAAACGAGGTGAACAATAGAACTATCTAGGTCTGCAAACATCTTTTGGTGCACTTCATCAGCCTCTCGGAGACTAAGAACTGACCTGGCTCCGGTCGACCACCAGGCAACTGAGAGACGCAGCAACCAGATCCCTAGCCTGCAAGCAAGCTCTCGATTGAGGTCTCACGCGAGATTGATTTCGAGTCGAGTCGCGCGAGTGGCGAGCGAAGCAAGCGGTGAGAGGATTGGGGCAAGGGCGCCCCCATCCCAATCCTCTCGCGGCCCGCTTCACTCGCCACTCGCGCCCAAAACAAATCCCAGTAGAGACGCTTGCACGCAGACTACCAGACCCAAGTTGTTCATAGAGCAGATAACGCAATCCAGTGGATAAATGAAAACTAGTTAGTACATTTTATCCGCTGGATAGAGCTAACCGCTCTTTGAATAAGTCGGGCCTGATGTATAATACAAGATTAACAAAAACAGAGAAAATTTAAAACTTCGCCCTATCGACGAGAATTATAAATTTGCTAGTGGACGATAATCGAAGAAATTCAGATGGTTTTAAATAATCTAACTTATTCAGTTTTTCATTAACTTTGTAGAATTGTTTAAAAAATGAGTTTTGAGCTGAGGTTGTAATTTAGGGCACTCCCTGGTGTCTTCAAATGTTAAATGACCATTCCATTCCATGAATGGACAAGTAAATTCAACGGCCAAAATGACTCCTTCTTTTATAATCCCTCTACTGTATATACAATTACAATTTATTATTCAACACATTGTGACAATGTCCAAACATGGTCAAATGCTTAATCTTGCGGAATATCCCCTGATTTTAGCCAACTCGGCCTACGGCCTCGTCGGCCAAGTATCAGGTGATATTCCATTCGATTTCAACAACAACAACAACAACTCTATTACCCTACTCGTAACGGAACAGGTTAAAATAAAGAAAATGAAGTTATAAAAAGAGTAATGGCTTCCTTAACTGTGAAAGCTAACGAAAGTAGGAAGCCAACTGATTGCTTAATTGTTAAATATTCGTTTGTCGCGGGGAAAATAGCGGCTTTACAGCGTTTTCGAAAAAAAAAATTGTGCAGAAAATTGTGCTTTGTCATCAATGTGTTGAATAATAAAGCAATATATCCCGCTTAATCTTGCGGAATATCGTCTCGTCGGCTAAGCATCAGGCGATATTCCGCGCGTTTTCGAAGGATAATTTTTAACTATAACTTTCGCTGCGCTTATCATCTCGTTTTAGAAACATTGTTTGTAGTTTTCCAAGGTTTTGATGGAAAAAAAAAACATTCGTGGGTTCACACCCGCTCCCCCATCTCTCTCTACAGGTTCACTAAGTACAAAGTGCAACTAGAGCTAGAAATGTAGCCTTGCTTTTGTGACAGTTTTTGCCAACCTACCAATTAACTACATGATGAGCTTCGTCTATCTTCATACTGTAGGTGTTTGCGAGTCTATCTCACGAGGTATGGTGGTTACCTCTCGATAGGAAAAGCGAAACACATACAACTGTCGTGAAAGTAGCAGATGAACAGTGGTTTGAAAAAATAAAACAACACTTTTAAATTTAAAACAAGACATGTTTCGACATACTTATGCCATCTTCAGTTGCAAATGTTCGTTACAATTTGAATTTTAACTGTTTACAGAGTTTCATATTACAAGGATTGCATCGTTATGCGTTCACATTCTCTTGCCGCATTAATTTTAGCTCGACAGCTTTATTATTTGAATAATAATAAAAACAAGTATAAAACATGAGGTATTAGACATACATACATACATACATAGATACATACATACATACATACATACATAACTTTATTTTTCTTCGGATTTAGATATAGCATACATGACGCTAGTTTCTCCGAATGAGATAACAAATAACTAACTAACTAGCTAAATAAATAAATAAATACATCAAGTGAAATAATATAGGAACGTTACAACAATAAGAGTGTTTCAATAAAAGTATATCAATGCAGCAATGCCCGGCCTTGGCAAATATACCGCTTAACCCCGCGTCGAAAACCAGCCAGCGTCTCCGATCGCCTGACATCATCAGGTAGCCTATTCCACTCTTGCGCGCCAAAATAACGAAAAGAATGGAGACCATAAGTGGTTGTTTTCACAGTAGGGAGTTCCAAAATAGCGTGGCCTCTGAGCGAGTACGCCGACGTCCGCTCCTTAAGATGCGATCTCAAATAAGCCGGGGCAGCCCCATGCAAACACTTAAAAACAGTGATAAGCATGTTCTGAACCCTTCTCTGTTCCAGATTTACCATTTCCACATTTCTACAAAACTTACTAAATAGAAAGGGTTAAACCAACATGTTGTAACTGTTGGTTTAAAACAGGCTTCTCCCATTTAATATTCAGAGCCTCTTTAACTTTAATTTGAAACTTGGAGGTTGCAGAGTCTAAAACAGTAAAACATTCCGTAGAACAGGAGTCTCGACAAGCCTGAGATGACACTAAATGCTTGTAAACATGAGAAGCCTTGTCGGACACAAGGTGCTCACGAAAGCACCATGTGTCCGACAATCCTGTTTTAAACCAACAAAACCCTTTCTATGAACTATGAACTATGAACTGACAGCACAACTCATTATACTAGTCTCTGAAAATTGATCTTAGAGAATCAACCAGTTTAACGAAAGCCTAATGTTTTCATTTACGTCAACTGGTCACAACTTAAAACGGGACCAGGTTGGTCAAATACGCATTGCAAGATAAAGGAAACTCTGCTCATTAGAGAATTGAAACCTAACCTAAATGAAAATGTAAGCAGCGAAAAGCTTTATCTCTATTAGTTTGCATTTTGTAATATGCAAATTATTTTCATCTTTTGTCAAGGTTATTTTTTTTGTTTTGTGTTTTTTAAATTTAAAATTTAGTTGTTACTTTAACTCCTAACGGTCACTCCTGTAGATGTATGTTGAAACATACGAAACGTCCAGTTAAACGATATAGTTTTTTTCCCAACAATGCGTTTTATTGTCGTGTTTATCACCGCAGTTTGTGTGTTATTTCTTGTTAAGCTACGATGGCCAAAGACAAAGAGTATTTACGATATTCTTTAATAAAGTAGAGGAAAGCCTTTCGATTCCTTCCTGGTATTTGCATTACTTTGTAAAGACAGTTAGGGTAGATTTATGGGTGTTTCTACTAAAATTTCAGTCAGTATTAAGAGTTTAAAGGAGAATTAGTATGGCCCACAAATGCGCCACCAAATGCTCCTGGTATAGAGGGTTTTCACGTGACCTCATAAAAAACGAAAATTCAAAAGTAAACAGACTTTTGTATTTTTATCTTCATCACATAAAAGACATTTTAGAAATGTATCTGCTTGCATGTTTTCAGCTCGGTAGCTTTATACCTGCTTTGTTTTGAAAAATAGAGCAGTTTGAATTTTAGAGTTTTTCACAGTGCTTGACATAAAGATGTCTGCTCACAAGCATGTCACTTGCATGAAAACATCGATTCACCGTCTGTTTTGAGGTTTGAAAAGCCAACATGGTAAGAGAAGCGTCTATGTGAATGTTTGATAGCTCATCAGAAAGAACAAAGATTATGAGATAGCTAAATTAAGAAACAGGGATGGCGCAGTGGTGAGAGCACTCGCCTTCCACCAATGTGGCCCGGGTTCGATTCCTGGACTCGACGTCATATGTGGATTGAGTTTGTTGTTGGTTCTCTTCTCTGCTCCGAAAGGTTTTTCTCCGGGTTCTCCAGTTTTCCCCTCTCCGTCAAAACACCAACGTTTCTAAATTCCAATTTCATCTGCTTGTAAAGCGCAACTGATCATATACACATGGAAAATGCGCTATAGAAGTTCTAAATTATTATTACTATTATTATTATTATTATTATTATTATTATTATTAATTATTAACTCGTTTCCGGCCGCCATCTTGGTTTCTATCAGAGGGACGCCAACATGGCGTTTCCATACAAAACACTATAATTTTGAGTGGTACATTTTGCCGAATAACTCGAGTACGGGATATCGCAAGGCCCTGAGACTTTGGGATGTTGTTTATTTATTACTCTTCTATAATATCACAATTTCTTGACTTGATCTATTGAATGGTTGATGATTTTATTTTTTTACTTACGTGACTGAAAACGCTCTATAGGCTCAAGGCTAACATCGTTCAAAATGGCGACTAAGATAAGAAGCGGGCCGGGCGATTCGGCCACTGCGGAAGACTACTTCGGTATAAAAAGGATCTATCTTTTCGATACAATATTACGTTCTTAGATAAACGCAAAATTCGAGGCAGGTTACACTTCCTCAAGAGAAGCTTTTTAGGTCTACTAATTCGAAATCTGCTGGAACGTTTCTAATGCAGTACACGATCCACATTCCACTGAGTCCGATCCAAGAATTACGAAGTTACTCCTCACCCACTCCCCCCTGAAGACTTCCGTTGCCCCTTCGTTCTCCGCATGCGTGAGGACAAAATGGCGGAAGAAGAGGTTGCAGCGAATACGGTGGAAGAACCGCTTGATCTTATACGTCTCAGCCTTGATGAACGGATTTACGTAAAGCTGAGGAACGATAGAGAACTCAGGGGGAAACTTCACGTAAGTTGTTTCAGAACAAGTCAACTGGTTAACGAAAACGTTTTCTCTTTGAGGCGAGAAGTGTCAAAACAGGTTTTAGACTTCAGCGTGTTAAACTGAAAGTAATCCGCTTAATTTTCAATTGTTTCGAAACTGATTTTTTCATTTTCGAAACAGGTATCTTTGATACTTACACCGACGAAGAGACAAGTCTTGTCTTTACTCTTGACAAGCTTAAGTCTCTGTATTAGGCACGAGGACCCTGTTCACTTCAAACAGACTCGTTCTACAAATGAATAAGCTTAAGCTTACGTTTTGTATTATGAAGACACCGAGAAATTTGCTTTCCCAAAGAAGCTGAACTTGTAGTCTCAGCTGCGACAGTACCGCATAGCATTCCTTTCGGCTTCATTCTCACTTTCAGAATTCGCAATCAAGTCTGGGAGCTGTACCGTTATTTTAGACTGTTGAGTCTTGAAAACTTTCCTCCAATGCTCTTGCAAATGTGGCAAATTCCATTAATAATGTAAGTTTTTTTTACACACGTAGGTCTGTAATTCCTTCCCTCAACTCATAATTTAGTTCATGAGAATGACAACAACTGCATGGCATCTATAACTCGGGTATTCAGGATTATTATAAAAAATAATTATTGGTCATTTTTATAATAGTTTTCAATATAATATATTGTTTTATAAATTATTATTAGGGTAGCCCATTGGCCCTGGCCCAGGTTTTGTCTATTTCCAAGTTCCACAATGGGGCCACAAATGAAGGTTTACTTGTGTGAGCAGACTCAAAGGTTCAGTTTGTCAGGGTGAGATTTCTGCACAACCCTGGCGCATATTTAGTTCTGCATGCTCATGGGAAACAGCATGAGAGTAATGCATGTGGCTGTGTAGAAATATTTCTTTAGCTGAAAACTTTATCAGGTGCTGTAACAAGGAACAGCAACATCAGCATAAGTTCAGCATCAGTTCAAACATGTTCATTCTATCATCACAGGTGATCACTGCCATGCAGTGAGAATGTTAAAGCAAAATGGCAAGTCATGTTTCCTGTGTTCTCAGATTGCTTTACGCCTTTTAAAAGGAATATCTGTGTAAGGTTAAACACAGAGTTTAAACTGTTCTGTTCCTTTCTGGAAGGTAAAATTTTGAGTAGTAGAAATTTTCAGGGAATGAACCCCAAGTTTTGGAATTTCTAAGCTGTAGTATTGACAACAGATGTTAGTTAAAGGGGAACTGTCTTGTAATTTGGATCAGAAGTCAAACCAAACATGTGTTTGCAATGTTCAGTGGTACATGTACAGTTAAAAAAATTGCAGTTTTCCTACGAAGAACTTAATATGTAACTATGTACGTTGAAACTATTTGCTGTTGTTGTCTATGGCTGCAGATGGTGAGTAGGAAATTGACTGCAGCTTGAAAACGTTAGGCTAAATTTTTCAAGTTTTGCCTTATGTCTTGGGAAATTCACCATAAAATAATATATAATGCTAGTTTCTGCTACCTCCAAGAAATAGTAATTGTTTGAAATGTATCCCTTTGTGTTACCTGGAGCCATTCATGTACATGTAACAGAAAATATACTTCCTCATAATTTGGACAAACTTATAACAAGTACTGGTGTGACAGTACCTCCTTAAGGTGGCATTTCAGAGGCAAGAGAGGGAGTGTATATAAAACCTATGTTAGGTCATGGCCTTCTCTGTGGCCCAATAATAATATATCACATTTCTATTGCGCATTTTCTATGCAATATTCAAAAGTACATTACAACACTGGCCGAGGGACTTTGCCAGATTGCTTATAATGCAGCTTACAATTAATGAAGTTGAGTTATGAGTGCCCCCGTAATGTCAATATCAAATTAAGACAGACACTAGAGGTGGTCACTGCCAGAGTTTTATTACATCCCTAGTGGTTATTTTACGTCCCACAGAATCGGAGAATAATTTTATGAAGAGTTGTGAGACAGGACCTACGGTTTATTGTCCTTATCCGAGAAGACTAGAAAGTCTAACCGTTTGCAGATGTAATTACAAAGGCAGCACTTTCTCCTCAAAAAGACCCTGAGTGTTGGTCCGGCCAGGGTTTGAACCCACAACCTCCTGCACAGTAGTCGGTGCTCTACCACTGAGTTAACCAGTCAGTGGTTTATATAAAAAAAATAACTGGAAAGTGATAGATAATAGTTATTAATATTATAATATTATGGGTAGTAGTAGACACTGGCAGAGAAATCAAATTACATTATGTGCTTTATAGTGATATTGCCGAGGGGTAACACTATGCTTATTTTACATTTTTGCATTGTCAGGCATATGATCAGCATCTCAACATGATCCTGAGTGAGGTTGAAGAAACTATTACCACTGTTGAAATAGATGAAGAGACTTATGAAGAGCTTTTCAAGGTATATGTCAGTTTAAGCTTCCCTTGGGCATGCCCCACAGTTCATCGCTAAAACTCTTTGTCTTTAGCCTAGTTTTTAGATGATTGGAGGAATGAATTGCAGAAATTGTGTACTTGTTTGATTGGAAATGATCACAAGGAATCTCAGAGAGGTGATAATTTTATTCTCCCTGCACCTGTACTTTTTCAACACCAGAAATGCTGTGTCATCACTCAGCAAAGGAGATCAAAGCAGTTTATGGTGAAGTGTTCATTTTCTTAGTGTTGTTCCTATCAGTTCAGTTGTAGTCCAGCCACATTTTACAATGTACAAACTGTAGAAACTGAACAATTGAGAGTAAATGTAAATGTAATTGATAAAATACAAGTGGGAGATCTTGATGGTGATTTTCAATGGTACAAATGTAAGGCAAGGATGAGCCATTGCAAATGCCACAAAGATTGGACATGTAAATTTTATCATGCTTGTTAGACCACGAGCGGTCATCCTTTGTTCCTCGGAGCCATGCGGGGTGCGCGAAAAGTTAAAAAATTACTGGCAAAAAAGGAGGAAAAAGGATGACCGCGGATGTTTTATTGTTTTTTAATTACTCGGTTCTGTGAAATGGAAATTCTGATTGGTCGGCTACTTGTCAATCTGTCAACAAGTCTGTCAAAAAAAGTCTCAGTCTGTAAGGAGTCCATGGGCTTTGGCAAGAGCATGATCTTCACAGTATATGCGCTCCCAAAGAATAATATTGTCCTCAACTAGAATGTGTGTGATTATAATTTCAATGAGCAGATTTCGGAAGTGTCCCTGAAACGCACGGCAATGGAGCTGTTGTCTGAAACTCCATTGAGCGACTGTTGTTGACGTCAGTCCCTAACCTGTGTATCAGCCTGTCCTGGGGGGGAGAGGCAAACGAGTCCCACACAACTCATCAAAAGCTGTAATAAGGTTTTTAAACTGGGAATAAGGAGGAGGCAGGTGGTTTTTCCTTGCAGCTTCGCTGCTTGTTGTCGCAGTTTCCCCGCTGGCTTGTGCACTCCCCAACAAAGCCACCAGCCATGCAGGCTACCTTGCAGCTTGACAGAGAGATACACATGTTAACACAGTTATAATATGCAATAACTGTACATTTTGTCATTTTTCCCAACAGACAACAAAAAGGAACATTCCAATGCTGTTTGTGAGAGGAGATGGTGTTATTTTAGTGTCTCCACCATTGCGTGTTGGGTTATAGAAACCAGTTGACATAACAGTGTAACATCAGGGTGACTGGTGAAAATAGGAGAAAACTCAAGAAAGATCTCCAGGAAAACAGTTCTGTTAAGTTTTCTCCAAGGCAAAAGACAAAGCGTAGTTTTGAGATTAAGAGTGACTTGTACAACATGCTGTCCTAGAGACTATTTTACTGTGCTGTCTCTCAGATACATGTATGAAAATAAAATTCCCTTTTCCCTGTGCTCTTTTTGCCCTATTTCTATTTAGAGCTTGAGTTTCAGACTTTCCTTTGTTGGCTTCTTTAGTGGGGAAAGGGGAACAGGGGACTAATGCTCAGGTTATCCTTTATCAAAATAATATCCTTAGCATGCAGATTTGTGCAGAGATCTGCCTGCAGTTGTTTAATTATTCTTTTGTTTGCATGTTAATTAGTCCTCTTTGTGATATGTGTAGAAAATACAAAAGAAGTTTGAAGTGGAAATGAGGCAAAGAGGGCTAATTAACATGCATATGAAATAATAACAAATAAGCCGATAGTTGTGACCTTTAGGCTGAGTTGCTTGAAGCCTGATGAGCACCAATCCTGGTTTAACTGTAATCAAAACATGTTGGTTACCATAGTAGTTAAACCAGAACTACTCGACCCTGGTTCTTGCTCTACAGTGTTACAGAACTCCATATGAGATCTTTCATAGAGTGATCCATTGTGTGATGAAATTCACGTTACACTGAACACTGTTCAGAAGCCGTAACTTACGTTTACCCTGAAAAAACTCACGGGAAAAACCCTTGGATGTTGATTGAAACTTTGTGTAAAGCTGGTCAAATCAAAGACTGTGGGCCGGTTATCGGCTTCCCCATGGCATCGACCCCTGGGCTAACCAGGGGGATTGTAAAATCAGTCAAGCAAACTTGAGGAATTTCCCTAGGGGGTTGGGGAATCTTGCAAGACAAAGTGCCCCTTGGGTGAGGTATCTGCTTCAGCAGAAAATCCCTTGTTTAATTATAAACCGTCCCTAAAGGTTTCTGTTAGCAGCTCCTTACATGCCACTAAAGGGTGCTGCAGTGACATCATAATTGCTTTACCCCTTGTCTTCTACCATGTCTGTCAACGCCTCACAAATCCGTCAAAACGTACACATTTTCCCAGTCGAGGTCCCACCCAATTTCCCGGAAGGTCTATATGTCCCTTCTGACTGCTGTTACTGGGCTCTACATTGTACGTTTCTCAAACTCTGATTTCAGCGATCTTCGCTTTTCCATCATTGTAGACAAAATCACGTTGAGCACCGCCATCAAACAAGAATTCAAAGGTCGTCTATAACGTCAAAGTTATTGCTGGTTCCGTTTCAGTTCCGTTTCAATTAACGTACCGTTACCGTTAATAGCGTATACTTAATTTGTCTTAATTGCCCTTATACACAGAAATCCACGCGCGATAATAAACTCCTGTATCTGTCTCCAGCTTTTCGCAGGAATTGGCCTGCGTGGCAGGCGCAGGAGAGGGGAGGGTAATGGAAAATCGGACGCGCGCGAAAGGAAAGCCACAATCTCGGACAGAATAAAATGAGAATAACCCCCTCCCCCAAATCAATGATGAATTCGCGCTCAACCCAAAACGCGCCATTTTTCCATCATTGAAATAGGGGGAGGGGTGGTCTAAATTTTTCATTTGAATTGTCCAAGATTGCAGTTTCGATTCCTTATCTCTAGCCTAAGTGTAGCCGTATCCACCCCACGAGGAAAAATGTTTTTCCTCGGGGGATGGGTACGGCTACACGTAGGTGACGTTCTTTCCTGTCGCGCTTCGCGCTCTCTCTACCTCACTTTATGCGCGCGTCTGATTTCCCTTTCTAGTGCCTGCCACGCAGGCTTCCGAGCCGCAACTACATAAAATCGCGATTTTTTCATGTAAAGGTGAGACGCTGTTTCCCAAAAAATATCATCGTAAGTGCATCCACACTCGCTCTGGGAACACGACAGCCAAAAACATTGCAACAAAACCCACCGAGTAGGATTTTTCGCGGAAAAGTTTCATGGCTTCAACAGTCTGGCTACGCGAATGATTTTTGCTCCACTCTTGCGGCAATAGGGCTGCGACACTATCCCTTCCACTGAAATTTAGAGCTTATAGGAGCTGCGAGGCTACCGCTCTTGAGACGTAACTTTTTAGGTAAATAGCATCGTCTTTACAAGCAGAAAATTGCTGGTATAACCGCTGTAGTAATACAAATGTTGCCCTTTTAACAACTTTCCACTTGAGGAAAAATAATTTATGCAAATATCCGAGCAAACGTTTCTTTGCTCCTTGTTGCTGATTGACTTCTGTTAGTGGATCGGTTTCATGACTCGTACTTGACGTTGCTAACCGGGGTTCGATTACGCCCGCGAAGCAGCCTAGTCCTTGAGTAAGTGAAATCATGTGCATCATCAGAGTGGATTAAATGACCACAACGCTGACCTTATTCATGGATTTTCAGTTTTACTGTTGTTTCACCAACCGTAACGCTAATACAGACAGGCCCTAATGAGAAACCTCCCAGTTAAAAGCAATGTTTTCACATTTTGATTACATTTTCAGCTCTTTTACTGATTACGGTATGCAGGCACACACTTCATGGTTTACTTCCACAACACATACTTTAGACTTTACACAGACTTAAGCCCCTTTCAAACGTCGTACCAATGCCGTGCTAAGCTGGCTCAACGCTCGACTAAAGTGCGACTTAGTTTCAGTCGTCGAATTCAGAGTCCCCCTAGCCCCAAATATTGTTTTCGCTAAAATAAATCTTTACACCTGTTCGAAACGCATTGCGCCTTTTAGCGTATTTTTAAACGAAATATCGACTTTTTATAGGCTGTAAAAGTTACGAAATGTAGCCATCATGTCACAAAACCGAGCTGTAATCTATTCCTGGTTTGACGTCACAGACTGATTGGCATCGCGGTTTATGGTGCCATCACGTTAAGTCTTTGTAAAGATATATGCAATGCAGTTTGTGACGTCAAAGCAGAAATATACCCACACCCCTTCTGACTCGGTCATGTACCAAATGTTGCTTAGTTTATCGTAAGTTTTGAACGAATCGAAGCCCATAAAAAAGTCCAAAACTGGAGAAAAACGCTACGTTTTCAACCTCGTTCCCAGGGTCTCTCCTCTTCCCTTCCCCTGGTGCCCCCACTCCCCTTCGCTCTCGCTCCAGGGGGCGGGAAGAGGAGAGAATCTGGGAACGGGGTTGACATGTTATTGGAAAAGGTGAAAGGGGTAAGGTGCATTCAGTCTAATTTTCAAAACAAACCGTCCTCAGACATACGCAAGAGGAAAGTGCTCTGGGTTTCGCCAGTTTTTGTAATGTGTGTACATAGCATTTATAATTTTTATGAATTGAGTTCGGAACGACAGTGACACGACGTTTGAAACAAAGTCGTGCTACTGCCGTGTAGTACGACGGGGCTTGCCGTGCTACACGGTATTGGCTCGACTTGGTTACTGTCGTGCTGAATGCGATCACTTTAGCTCCGCACGGCAGTAGCATGACGGTTTGAAACGGCCCTACAGTCACTAGCAGTGAGCTTGAGTATACTAACACAAGAAAACTACTCTATCGATCACTAGTCGTGTTAATGTAATCATTTACTACGGTATTAATCCTACCATTTCTTCTTTACATATTCCTCAAATTCTGATGCATGATTTATTAGAATTTTAAGCATAAAGCGCTAAATATTTCTAAAAGTGTGGTTTCTCCTGGTGAAATAGTTAGTCGTTTAGTTTTGCATCAAATCTGTTAGTCTGTTCCTCACCTATGTCTGTATTAAAATATAAGTGCGAATAAACTGAAACTGAAACCAGATTTCCCGAGCTGAAGTATTGACAATTAGTTGGGCAACTAAGGGCCAGCTCTTAAGCCGATACGGTCAGTATAAAATGCAGACTGCAGACTGGGTATAAAATGCAGATTGTGGACTGGGTATAAAATGCAGACTGCAGACTGGGTATAAAATGCAGACTGCAGACTAAGTGTAAAATGCAGACTGTAGACTGGGTATAAAATGCAGACTGCAGACTGCTTACTGGGTATAAAATGCAGACTAGGTATAAAATGCAGATTGCAGACTGCAGACTAGGTATAAATTGCAGACTGAGACCAAAACTGTCTCTTCTCAACTTGCATTTTATACTGACCGTAAGCCGATAGTACCATCGTGTATAGTCAGCTGAATACTCTTCGTGGTGAGAGAAAACCAGTATGGTTCAATTTAAATCATTCCACTGAGACGTCTCCATTATTTAGACAATACTGTAATCTTAAAGGTGGAGCAAAATGTTTCTTCAACTGTTTGGAAAGTGAAGTACACTTGCATTGCTCACAGACAATTTTGCACAGTTAAGTTCAATATTTTAGAGTTACAAAAGTTAGAGTGACAAATGAAGAGGCCTCCTTTGCACTGGAAAGGCCTTTCAATTTTCTCCGTTTTGACTGTATCGCTGAGTCTGTCATCTCTCATCTTTAAATTTCGGGATCTTCCCGGGTTAAAATTTGTTAAAACCGACTTTTCTGTGATGATTTATCGGTGTCATTTAATATTTCACAAGACGTGTTTTCCTGCGGGTTTTCTACCGTGGCATTTTACTTTTCACTTGACTGTCACAAGGTGTCTTGAAGTGCGCTTACGAAGCAAAAACGATAGTCCGCCATATTGTCTTTTAATTTTTTAAATGACCGAAACGTAGATTTCAACAAATTTTAACCTCGAATCTCGAAACATGAAAAAGACATTTTGTAATTTCTCTGTTTTGCTCCGATAGTTTGTACCTTCC
The DNA here is from genome assembly GCA_016490735.1 of Pachyseris speciosa. Taxonomy (NCBI): domain Eukaryota; kingdom Metazoa; phylum Cnidaria; class Anthozoa; order Scleractinia; family Pachyseridae; genus Pachyseris; species Pachyseris speciosa. The sequence continues at coordinate 1,743,373 of JAEMWC010000032.1, read as the reverse complement.
AACAAAGTTTATACCATGCTATCTACCTCGTAGGCTCGATTTCCGCCGCTCACTCGGGTCCGGGTTATCCTCCCCGAGAAGAGACTCTTCGCGGGGGGCCGAAGCAGAGGCTGGTAATGGAGCCTAATGGAGCCTATCTATCTCCTGACATGACATCATAGCCATCCCCACCAGTGGGAGTGAGGTAGTTATGTCTCAGAATGTAGTTGATTGCTTGTCGTTATGCACCTCTGGCCCTGGTCCTCTGTTGTTTCTGAGTTTATCTACCTGCCTTAGCAACCATTACTCCATTACTTGGGCGGTCATGTGGCAATGGATCATAGAAAACCTACCAACCAAAACTGGTCTACCCTAAGCTAGTATCATCACGGCATGCGTTGCTTGCTTGTGATGCGGAGTCTGCTTACATACTTCCCACTCTCCATGCGACGCTTCTGTCGGTTGAGGGCCGCCCTTACAACGAAGCTGTTCCCGTTCTTATGAGTTTGTTGTCAGTCGTAACTGTGAACCAAGTATTGACACCAAGGTGGAGTTGTGGCAGCTTTTGCTTCAGTCTTGCAGAATACTGACGCATTTTTCACAGCGTGGATTTCGCGGTCAATCTTGACTGCTTTGCACTTGCACTGTTCACTGAAAGGACAAGCAATTGGCTGGTTACTCGTGACTGCAGTAAAAGAAAACAACTTCTTAAATCAAAATGCCAGCCAGCCAGTCAAAATGTCTCTGATATCTCTAACTGTAAGATTCCTACGATGCTGCGATTCATCTAGTCTATAACTGTAGAGCAGACAGAAATTCGAGCAACACTCAAAAAATGAATCAGCTGAACTGGGTTATTGGGAAGGACAAGCATTAATTTAAAGTACAATGCACTTTCTCGCTGTAAGAGTGAGGGAACTACGGGTAAATTTCGGCCCGAAAATCGTGGATATGTCCAACTTATGACATCTGCACGTGTTTTTGAATCACCTGAAGTGCTGTTCCTTTGTTAGATGTTATAATGCTCTTTGAGATAGTCTAGGACAGCAGCCGTGCTCTTCAGTTCACTAAACACCCTTCTCTCTGCAAGAAAAATTCAAAGCGTCACAAATGAGAATTGCAGTATTTCTTCGCGTTCTTCCCAGCATTTAGAGATAGGAGCATGCATTTGTACCACAACTTTGAAAACGACTTGCCACCTCACATAGCCGGTATAAATTAAGCATTAGGAATTTGCGTCAATAATTTTTTCAGTCCAAGCCAATGAAAGAAAAAAAAATCAAACAGTGTTGAGCTTTCAAAACCCCAACCCCTCAGTGCGCCATCACTCTCACCTGCCTTGCTGGTGACTTTCTCTAACATGTACATCAAATGATGGTGAAAGGTGATAAATGGAGTGCCAAGGGATAGAGCAATATTCACCTGCGAAAAGAACATTAAGATACAGAACATCTACGATACAAAACTGTGCTACTAAAGGTAATGATAACGGATTTATACACTGCACATATTACATGGTTTCATGGTGCTTTACAGTTCTTCTGTGGAGTGAAATCGGACGTCAGCCTGTAAAGATGCCTCTGGCAGCCGCTATCAGTCCATATTTGATCTCACCCACCCACCCAACGCACACATGAATGTGAAAGGCAGATGAGAGACAGAGATAGATCGCCACACCGGGAACTACGTCCCCTACTCTTTTCGAACAGTATGTGGGTTCTTTATCGTCCCACAGGTTAATAGAAACAAGCGTTGTGAGACGGGACCTACGATTTAACGTCCTTATCCGAGAATGATATGATTCAAAACCTTGGATAAGTTTGTATATAGGCAATAAAACGTGTTTGATCTCAACTTTAATGTATATGTAGCATTTGGTGTTACCTATATTTTGTTTCCAGTGATTCAGTTCCCAAAAACAAGATGAACTATGATAATTGAGTTAAATCGTTTGTATTTGTTGAGTCACATGGATGTGGACCGCTATACTGCTGGGTCTAGTAACTTTACTTCAAGCGTAAAATTTGATTTACAAAGCCTTCTCAACAAGCGAGATGAAAACTTCGATTAACTCCTAATCCTGGGTTAACATTAATCAGCTTTCGAACAACCGGGCCCTGGTCTTCATCAGGTAATGGTGAAGCAGCACACAGCCAGTCGGCACCATCGCCTAATGAAGATCAGCAGTACAGCAGTAGAAACGTCGCGATCCACAGATACACGTGACTCAATCGTGAAACAAGGGATTAACTCAACTACCATTCCAAACCATGATGACAAACATCTTTCATGACATTACAGGACTGTGCTCTAGCAGTGCCCAGGGGCCCCTGGTGACCTACTTTTGCCTTTAGGCAACGAGGAAATCTTGGTTTTTGCACAAAATTACTATGCTGGGCACCCTGAATTTCGAAGGTTCAGAGTTTAGGGCTCCCAGAGAGTTAGAACTCCTTAGAGTAGTCAGCCATGCATTAAGATAAAGTATTCCTACATCCCTAAGTATCCGTGATATGTGGAATGGCTTCTTACATGCACATATCACTAATGGTCAGTTTGGGACCTTCATTTTTTGTGGCCTAAAGGTGCTGTATTAATTTTCCATTGACCCAAAACCCTTCAACTAAGAAGTCCTGCCACTCAGCATTCAACAACTCTGAAGAGTTTACAAGCCCTCATTGCAGGCCAGGTCTTATAAAACAAAGTCGCTGGAAATATTCAAAAACAATTTGGAGAATTTCAACAATAACTACAATCATGGACAAAAGTGTTGACACATTTGAGCAAACAAACGCTTTCTATCAGCATCTTTCCATAATTGAAAGAACACATTTTTTTGTTGATAGCCAACCCCCTCTCCCCCTTTTCAATGTTGAAATATGCTCCAGGGACACTGTCACATAGTTACAACATTGAAAAGCAGGGAGGGGATCGAAATGTGAGAATTGGAGATTGGAAAACTCATGCGTTTATCGGCAAGAATTTTTTCAGGGAGTGTCTCAACTACTTTTGTGCTTGATTGTAGCTATAGCACAGTTCCTCACAAAACATACCCAGTCTGTCACACACTGCAATGGTGTACTGTCATACCCTGCATACATGGCTGGATTGCTTAAGATTCCTCTTGCAGCCATCACACCTGAAGTGAGGATATCAAATTATGTGTTCACCTTAATATATGTTATGACTCAATACATTATAACACTTTCCAAATATGGTCATTACATGCTCAATATTTGCTGTTCATAAGTAGTCGATAGATAGTTAACAACAAGAGGCTACAATTAGCCTAAACTCGGGCCTGCAAAAGTACCTAATTCAGCACTGCAAAAAAGAAAGGAGAGAAGTCTGTCCTTCTTACATCGGACATATTGTGCTTGTGTTCATGTCTATCAGTTTTTGCAGTATATATCAATGGACCCCTATCAATATCCCTTTAAAATTACAAAATTGCTTTACAGCTCAACCACTGATAACAATAATTATAACACTTGTAAAAATGTTTGAAAAAGAAAAAGAGAGACACCAAAAAAAAAGAAAAGAAAAGAAAAATATGTACCGCAGCAGGAGTCGACCTGGAACATCTGAAACACAAGCGATGATGATGACTGCTAGGCCACGATCATCCATCATAGTCAATGAGGAAAAAATGGTATACTTATTCCAAAATGACTACTTTAAGTTAGAGCTTGCGCAGAAACACTGGAAATGAGCTTTGCGGATGAAACACGACAAAGAAAACTGGAGCTCATTTTCAGACTCGGGCAGCATTTCTAGCCCGAGTAATTATCTTGTGAAATTGCATGGAGTATCACTTGATACTTAGCCAACAAGGCTGTAGACCAAGTCAGCTAAAATCAGCAGATATTCTGCAAGATTGAGCAGGATAATTGAAGTGCTGAGAGCATAACCGACCTATGTCGAATTTTAGGTAGCTTTTCTATTTTGCCTGGATTTGTCTGGGTTTTTGCATGTGAACTGCAATTCAATTGAAAGAAGATGTAATGCAATTTGCAAACCACTTGCATGGAAGGTTGGTTTCTTTGTGTACACGAGGAAAAACGCATAGTTTTTACATACCGTACATTTTTATCTCGAAAACACAAAAAAATTCTGTGAAAAATTACCAGACAATGTTTTTCAATTGAATTGCAGTTTACATGCAGAAATTTGGACAAATCTGAGCAAAATCAAAAAAACAACCTAAAATTCGACATAGGTTGGTTTTGCTCTGAGACCTTCAAAATTTTTTTTTATTCAACTCACTGATAACAAAATACAATTTACTGAGTTTGTTGCACAAAAGCTGGAAAAGTGGCCATCTTTCTCTGTGACAAATGAAATTACAAGAATTGAAGGATAACAGTTGAAGTGTGCACAATGAATATTGAAAGTGCCATGACCATACTTGGGCGTTGTCACAATGTGTTTGAATTATTAATAAGCTGTGCAATACATACTTTTGTGCATAAGGGAGAAAAATGGCAGCTTTTCTTCAATTAACTCTGCAGACCACTTTTTTTTACAGTGTTTACAATTTCTTGTAAGCTTATCCACACACAAGTAGAGAAGCCTGACTGAGGTGGAGGAAAGCGACACAAACATAAGTGAAGAAAAAGTTAACATAATTTTACATACAGTAAACCGATGTAAAATTAAAATGACAGCTTTGTTATAAAGGTATTGAATAACAAAAAACATCATCCTACTTAATAATCTTATGGGATATCTAGATTTTAGCCAACTCCACCTACAACTTTGTTGGCTTAGTATCAGGTGACATTCTGTACAATTTTGTCAAGGAATAGTAATTAAAAATATTATTGCTAATAAAATAAACTTTAAAAAAACTCATCAGTCAGTCAATGCTAGCCCAGGGAGAAAATCCATGACTTGAGAAACAAGTACCTTTATGCATTGAGTTGAAAATAATTATTACACATTACTCCAAACTCGTTTATTGATAATGAAGAAGCGTTCTCAAGTCGAATTACTCAGAAAAAGAATTTTCTGAGCCCCCCAACGGGAGTCGAACCCATGACCTTCCAGATTTTACCGGTTGGACGCTCTAACCACTGAGCTATGGGAGACTCGTGGTGAGCGAGGTCATACACTAGGTTCTTATGTGTGACACATGTCCTGCTATCTGCAAGGCTCAATATGTCGTCGTGATAAATGTGAATATATATGATAAATGGAATGGTGACTTGGATTAAGTGTGAATAATGAATGAATAATTCATATGAATATGAATAATGTGAATTATTCACACTTTATCCATATTGAGCCTTGCAGATAGCAGGACATGTGTCACACATAACAACCTAGTGTATGACCTCGCTCACCACGAGTCTCCCATAGCTCAGTGGTTAGAGCGTCCAACCGGTAATCTGGAAGGTCATGGGTTTGACTCCCGTTGGGGGGCTCAGAAAATTCTTTTTCTGAGTAATTTGACTTGAGAACACTTCTTCATTATTCACACCTTATTCAAGTCTCCATTCCATTTATCGTTTATTGATAGTGTCATATATTATATGCTTGCAAGGTTGCAATAAAAGTGTAGCAAAAACCAAGTCCATTTTATTATTAAACAAAACCTAGTTGCAACATTGCATTGTGTGATTGAAAAATAAATAAACCTCTCCCATGGAAGGTTGTTAGTAATTTGGGTGTGGAGAGATGTGACTTTCACACATTGTTATTTCTATGGCCTTGCTCTCAAAACTAAGTTTTTTTACTCTTAAATAATATTACCATTGACTCCCGTTTTTTTATGCACATTTCTGACATCTGATTCAGACTTGATGTCGCCATTAGCAACCACAGGGACTGACATACTCTCCTTAATCTGAAATTACATGTATGACACATATAAGCATACAGCATGCAGTCAGTACAAAACAAAGAGAGGAGTTTATAATGCAGTGCTACAGCCGATGCAAGTGTAAGTAGAATAATTCTTTGAACGTCACAGACTGGACTGTTGGAGAAGCACTCATGATGGATAGAAAAGGAAAGACAAAAAGATGGAACTCAGAGGGTTATAGGAAAAGGTTGACAAAGCATGGTCTTGTATGGGGATTCACAAAATTAACTTGAATTTCAATATGCTCTCATTATGAAGTTGCAATAGTTGCTGGAGTATTTTTCTGCAAACTTATAATTAATAAAGCCACTAACTTGAAGGAAATTTGGGCGCCAGGTGAGTTTTTCATAGTTAATGAGAATGAATGAAACTGTTTAACTTTGTACAAGATGCAAATGTTAACCTTACAATAAGTATCTTTTGAATAAACTTAACACCTCATGAAAAAAAGTGTATGAAAAATAAACCTTTTCTGGTTCACATTTGGAATCAAGGAACACACATTTCATGTATAATTTCAACAGCCTAATCATAAGTTTTTTCCTGACGTAGTTAACTTTGATGAAACTGATGGTGGATTGTTTAGTACCAGTTTAATAGCATCCCAGTTGGCTGGTTCACCTCTCTGTTTAACTGTCCTTCCATGAACTGTTATCCATGCAGCACCAGCCATTTCTGCTTGCTTACATAGTTCTACTGTTTTTCTGAAGGAACCATGATGAGAAATAAACAAAAAAAAAATACAAACAAAAAACAGACAACAAAAATAACAAAGATCAGGACATCAAATTGTTACATGTTCACTTAACTTGTTAAGGAGAGTAAACAGGCACTTAAAGGAATTCTAAGATTATCATCATCATTCATTACAAAGTTTATCATGACTGAAAAGTATTTATTACACGTACATATACCGGTAATTTGCTCTTCAGAATTACTTGAATACTGGATCATTTTAAGGTTATACACATTTAACTTTAGAAGTATTATGAATCATGCACACTTAATCAATTGCAAATACACAGAAGACTGTCAAAAAGTTTACATGTACGTACCCCAGTCACGTTATAATTAATCCCAAAGACATCTCTTTTTTGGCAGAAAACCTAAAGTATATGCTAGTTAGTTATTATACCTGATATTTTCATGAATTCTGATTTTGATGGACACTGGAAGACCAGGGACTCGAGACACAGTTTCTCTTACAATGTCCTTAATCAGTTCTGGGTTACTGATTAACTTTGCACCGTATCCCTCTTGCATAGCCCACCTACATGTATAAGTACAAAACAACTGAACAAATTATGTCCTGGCTGTCAGCCTGACATTCAGTCTATCAGTCCACTGCACTCTCAGTTTCTCTATGAATTATGTAGATAGTAAACTATTTTTCATATATTAAAATAAAAATTAATACCAATGAATTACCCTGGGTGAGCTTAATTTGTGCAAAAACATGATATCTTCACACATGAAATAAAAATAACTTGTCTTCACACGCGAAAAGATCACTGTTGCTATGGTTACATAATAAATTGTGCCTTGCATAGCAAAAGTGAAATGGTTTGTATTTCCATCACTAGTACTGGTGTTTTATATATATAATAAATAGAACATCACACGGCCACTTGGAAATACAAAATTTCTCTTCTGAGTTGAAAAATATTACACTCGTTCACTATTTCTTCAACACTTGAAGAGCAATTTTATATCTCTGTGCGGCCATGTAATATCCTCTATATATAGGACACTTCCTGCAAACACAGAGAATGGACAGTATAACCAATGAAACACCTACAAGCAGATTGAGAGCCCAATGTGCCACAAGACAAAATGAAAAAAACAAAAAAAACTCAGGATGCTTCTGAAAATTAATTTGACTATATCATATTAAAACTATAATCATCATAAAGCTTTATTAATCACCTCTGAGGACAGCCACAATTAAGATCAACACCATCGACAAACCTGATGGAAAAATAGATACCCCTTAACTTGTTATTATTAATTTTAACGAATTACACTTGAAAAAAAAAAAAACAACTAATCTGCCCCATGTAAGGAAAAGCTGCCCAAAAGAACTGCATGACCACAATCCACTACATGTACAAGTCCCTATGCACCTGGAGCACCCATATATTATTTTAATGTTATTTATACACAGTATACAATTATAGGAGCATGCTTAACAATGTATTTCTGGGAAGGAATTGTTTCTCAGGGCAGCTTGTTATTGGTGATCAGCACATGAAATTATAGAAATTGGCAGATAACACACAACAATAATTGTGACCCTCTATGGGATTTTGATGCTAAAGGTGAAAGCACGCTCACAACACACTAACACAGCATGTGAAGTGTGTCCTAAGTCACAGGTATGCGCATATTTAATTTCTAGAACAAAGACGGACCCACTTGCTTTGTTTTAGTGAAGTTAGCATGCTACACCTTTTGTTTCCCTTAAGCGTGTCTGACTACACACTTAGTGTGCAAACTGTAGCATGACTTCACGTGCGACAGCAATAGGACATGTACACTAGAAACTATGGGGAAATTAAATGAGACAAAAATGGTTGTGCGTTATAAATCTTAGTAATAATCTGACAACTACCATTCTAACTGATTGCAAAGAGTGTGAATGATATATGAAATGAATCATATGAACTGCGGAAATGAAACCAAATGAAGAATGATCCTCACAGTTGTGAACGCAATTTATGCCATTGCGAAAAGAAGCCTGAAAAAAATTCAGGACTTCAACGGGGTTGTCCTGAATTTTTTTCAGGCTTCTTTTCGCAATGGCATAAATTGCGTTCACAACTGCGAGGATCATTCTTCATTTGGTTTCATTTCCGCAGTTCATATATGATTCATTTCATATATCATTCACACTCATTTCTTTCACGGGAACATATGAACCCACAATTGACCTGCTCCCAACGTCAGTGGCTTCATAGCTCAGTTGGTTAGAGCATCGCACCGGTAATCGCGAGGTCACGGGTTCAAACCCCGTTGAAGTCCTGAATTTTTTTTTCAGGCTTCTTTTTGCAATGGCATAAATTGCGTTCACAACTGCGAGGATCATTCTTCATTTGATTGCAAAGAATTTAAAAAATAAGCTCATGTTATCAGCTACAGAGGCTGAAGTTGCGCTTAAATTAGAAGAAAATAATCTTACTTTAGTAGTATGGACGGCGATGAAAACAATTCTGTCCTCTGTTTTTTTCCCTTTCTGCTGGTTGTTTTGATGTGCCAGATTTAATGTGTATGTGTTCAGTGACTCACAAAAACACACAAAAGCGGTGGGGACAACCAAGTGCGCTTGCTCCCAGTCTACAGTCAGGAATTCTAATACATACAACGTGTCCAAAACTATCAAATGACTCGCGGGGACGCTAGTGCTGAATACAAAAACTTGTCATTCGAGGAACCTGTAGATTATCTTAAACAAATACGAGTGGTATCTCTACATATTGAACATTTCCTCTTGGAATTTCACAGTTAAAGGCCGACGTTTAATTATGGCCACATGACTGGATATTACAAAACATCTTGGATAATTACTATCTGTGCAACGAGTTATACTACTACTTAGCTGAGTAGGGAACTCTGCATTGACCAGTTGTTTATGTAAGCTTACTCATCTTCACCAGATAGTATCGGCAAATTAGAAAAAAACCTGACTGTTTCAGTGTCAGACAGCAAGGGCGGCATGGTAAGGTAATAGCACTTTTTATAATCTTAATTGACACGCTTTGTGTACGTTCCTGACAAACTTACTGTGCTGTGCTATTTTGCACAGAATTTTTGTTTGAAACCTCAACACGCTTTATTGTTGCATTTTAACACGTTTCATTGTTTATCTGCTCACACTTCATTGTGTGAAGTGAGTCTCAAGAAACAAAAGAAATTGCTAATGAGGTAAGTTTCTTAGTGTGCTAAAGAAAAATCTTTTGTTTTTAAGTGGAAGCGTGTAATGTGAGCGTGCTTTCACCTTTAGCATCAAAATCCCATGGAGGGTCACAATTTGTGACAGCAACAATTCGGTAGCTTCTGCATGTACCAGAGCTCCATAGAAACGCCTATCACAAAACCCCCAAAACAATATAGTAACAACAATGTGCACCAGTGCCTATATGCTCCGGTACATGCAGAAGCACCCAACAATTCACTTTCCATTCCTGTTTTCTTTGCAACAATGGCATTTGTCCCTAACGACACAAGCAACAAACAGAGTCGTAAGCGACCAACAAAGCAACACCAGACCACCCCTTGGAAGACCTTGCCTATCGGAGGTGCATGTACACATACAAGTGGTGTCCATTGTTACAAAACAATACAAGTTGTTCACTTAAAAGCTGGAACCTCAGAATTTTTACATTGTTGTAAAATCATTAATTACTAAACATTCCTTGTCATTTCATTTGATGCACTGTATTTACATTGATTTTCACACACTGTTGTTATGAATATAAGCATGAAGAACTAACAAATTAAAATGGATGGCATAAACTTACGGAGCAACAATTTCCGCTGCATCAGCAAAGTCTTTGCAATTACTGGCAGCAAACTGAACAACTAAAGGACGATCACCTGAAGATAATTTTAATTACATTCTCAGCTTTAATTCTGTGGTTACGTTCTCATTAATTTGTTATTATAACATAACAACAAAAATGAAAGATTCGAAACAAATTATCATGGTCCTTATACTATGGCTGCAAGTATAAATGTAACATCTCTTTATCTTTATAACTGTATAGTAATGTGTTCTGTTGTGGTTCAAATTTTTCTTGGGTTTAAAACGTTTTCAAATAAGTTTAATTTTGTTGGTCCTTTGTCTCAGAGTCAATTGATTATAATTGCCATAATCCAAGACAAAGGAAAACAAAAACTAAACAAACTATTAATTTAAAATTTTGAACCACAACAATATAATAGTTAATGAACCCACATATACCAGTGGGTTCAAATCCTGTACAAGCATGATTTTTTTTTCAGGCTTTATTTTCAGTAAGTCCTGCTTAAGTAGTGTTCATAACTGCGATGATCAGTCACATATTTACTCATTAATCTGCAGTTCAAATGTTATTTTCGTATAATTTAGTCATTCCCATATTATTATTAAATATTGTTATTATTATTGGGTACAATGGCAGTCTAGTTAGTAGTATTTCCTTTCAAGCATGAGTGCACAACCATACAATTTATTACAGTCCAATTTTGAAAAACAAATTGCAATCTACATTTTACCTGAATTGGTATTAAATTCCATGTCTCTGGCCTTAAGAGACTTCACAAATGAATCAGATACTATCATTGGGGTGTACACCAAATCACATCCATACCTATTAAATATAACTGCAATTACACATGTTTGGATCACTTCCAGCAGACAACTCTGTCTTAAAAGAGAATGAGCTTGTACCACAAGAGCACACTTTGACTTGCCTTGCACAAGTTGTAATGTGTTTCCAGAAAATATCCATACCCCCACCACAGAGGCCCAAAAAAAAGCCCCAGGAAAATCCGAAGGGGAAGGGGGCTGAATGATTAGTTTTTTTTTTCTAGACAATTATCGAATGTTCTCAAAAATGCAAATGACTGTTGGCCTGATTATTTTAAACACAACAATGAAAAACATACGAAAGAAAACTATTAATTATTTTTAGAAGTGCAGGAATATGCGAGAAGTGAACACACAAACTTTATTTGGTATCTTTCATTTTGACTTTAAGTGTATCACGAAACGAGAATCAAGGACCAAGAAACAACAAAATCCAAGTTAAATTACCTCTGATACAGACTCAACAAGGTTTCAGGAAATCATGTTATCAAACTAGGAATCCTTAGAAATATACAGCAAAAACACTATTTGTCTTATATTAGTTAAATTCAATGTTGCACTGCCATGAGGGTGTGTGCATAAACAATATAAAGTGTCAAGAAATGTTACATGTTACAAATTGCCATCCACTAAGAAATTAGCTCATTCACTAAGTATTTGCAAACCTTTTGATTTATGTACTACTAACATGAAAAACCTTAACGGATGAAAATCTTTCGCCGTTTACTGAAAAATCACGGAAGGAGTCGCGATTCCCGCAAAGTTTTTCCAGAGAGTATTATTTTTTAGAACAGAATATTCATTTACATTCCCGAGCATGGACCTATATGGTTCTAATATTTTGCAATGAAATGTTTGCTGAATGAACTCCTGCTGTTTTGAAAACAAGTCTTTTGTGTAATTAAAATTGACTAAAGATGTTCGTGACAGCAGCAAAGCCCACTGGATCCTGGAGAAAGGACAAATTTTGTCTTCTATGCTGAAATTTGCATGTCAAAAGAAACTTGAAACCGTCTGACACCACGCAATGCAATAATTTTATTATTATTCAATGAAAGACATTTTTGTTCACATTTTATATTCTGCTGAACCACCAGTATGAGAGAAAAAGTTCAAAGATTAACATTCAAGTTTCTTTTCTCCTGACGGAGAAAAGCGTGGCTCGCTAGTTTATGTTTTGCAATGAATTTTGTACTGCACATGTAGAACTTGTTTGTCAATTGCGCTTACAGTAGTGTTTCTTTTATCGCTGAAAGTGGTCATTGTTTGATATGTCTGTTCGCAACCATTGCATTTGCAAAGAAATTTGCGGTGAATTTTTAAAGTTTGGCTGTAAGAAGAGATTAACTGGGACGCTAAAAATATTTCTGTCCGTCAAGGTAATTTACAAACAAGTATTTTATGTATCTTTGTTCAAACAGAAAACCAAGAGTACTGCCTCAACATTCGCGTCTGCAACACTTTCTTGTTAAAAAACAAACTTTTCAGAGGGGTTGGGGGTGTTTTAAATAATTGTGGAAATTCCAGAGGGGTGGGGGATTATCGATTTCTTGAAAAAATGGAAAATCCAGGGAGGTAGGGGGGGGGGGGGCGGTCTTAAACGAAATTCCCTCCATGGTTGGGGTATGGATATTTTCTAGAAACACACAATCAAAGCAGAGGCAAGAGGTATATGTTTGCTAAAACCTGTGCAAAGTGGGGAATGGCCCAGTCTAAAGTGAATTTGGGTGGTAAAATCAGCAGTGGTCTCTACATTTCAAGAGAACTTGACTTACATATAACAATTTGTGAGCACAATTTATGTAGTTACGAATAGAAAGCCTGAAAAAATTCAAGCTTATACAGACCATTGGTTAGGCTTCATAGAAGACTGACTTTTGAGTTTTTCAGGGTTTCTTTTATTTTGCAACCACATTAGTTACGCTCACAACTGCAATGTTCCACCTCATACTTTATACTTGTGTGCCCTGCATTACTGTACAGTACAGTGTACATTATCCTGGTCGCAGATTTTGTTATTTGTCTCTCAAATTCTATTATCTGCCCTTATATACTTCATATTCTGTTCCTGATTTTGTTATTCCACATCCATGACTACACTGGTACAAGCCAGTTTTTCAAACACAATAAAATGTAAAAATTAAGCTTATTAATATACAATTAAAGTATACAACATAAATAAATCTAAAATAATGCCAATGTGGGATGAGATTGAAACTGAGCCACATGGTCAAACTGAAGCGAATGGGCAAAGTGAACAGCACCGGCAAACAGCGTAATTTTGAGGGGAATCAGTCACCCCTCATATATATATAATTATACGGGTACACCAAACTTTACCTTCTAACGAGTGTTCTGAACGGAAGCCTGCAATGTAAAACAGGTCATGAGAAATGAACCAGCGGCTGGAATGAAAACCATTCATAATTTTTTGACTTAAAAAGTTCAATAAATTGTAGAAGTTTGATGGAAAGGTTTTTCCTATCATGGTCCTCTATCATATCTCTTACAACAGAGTTTCTCTGGGAATCCGTTGACCTAAGATGCAAATTATATCCTTCATTTAATGAACGAGGTTACATCGAATAAATAAGTGAAGTGAGGTACCGGTAGTTTCACATAATGTCCATAATGTTGTGTCGTTTATACAGGACGTAACATGTCAATCAAAGTCGATCATTGAAAACAGTGTCGACAAGTCGATAGTTGTCGATAATTGTCAATTGACGAGTTTAATTTGTTGATAAAAGTCGATAATCACAGGATTTTCAGCTCATTATTGATTTTATCAACAAAAATGGAGACCATGACATATTTTTCAATCGGCCACAAAATTATAGAAGTGTAAACAGCTCTAAAGTAAATCCATATGGCAATAAAGTTGAATAAAAAACTGAACAACCAAGTGGTCTGTTATTCATTACAGAATCGAAGATTTAAATTACGTTGAGAAATCAGATCGATTAACATTGTCAGATGGCTCTGCTGAGCTAAATCGAGCCCAGTGTAACATAACTCAAACCAGCCTTGTTCCTAGGGTTTCTTCTTCCTGTGAGTTGGGAAGATGAGAGACCCTGGGAACTCAAAGTGATCCTTTGGGGGACGGATCGGGCAAAGTTTAGACTTGGATGCAGGAAAATCGTGGCCAGCAAAGTTACTGACAAATTTATTTCATCAGTGTTTTAATCAGTTCAACAGTTGACAAATACAAGCTGCTACGACTCTTCTCCCTCTCTGCTAGGTTGGCTAAATTCACTGTGTTTAATATCTGTATGCCCCTAGTGCTTCTCCTTGCACCTGTGGTTGTTGTACCAGTAGTTTCTCTGTGTTTATTCAGGTTTATTCCAGGTTCCAATTACAGTGTAAAATCGGTAAAATAAAGTCTTGGCATAGCCAATCCTGCTTCATTAATCTGTGCTTGGCAACTGTAGTGTTGTCTCCTGCCATACATCGTTTTTTGTATAATTATTTTTCTGACACAAGATGATCACAAGAATCACGTGATCGATTTTTATTGGCATCTGAAATTTGTTGATTGATTAGTATCGACATCGATCGACAACGATCGATTTTTATCGACTATCGAAATTATCGTCATGTTACGTCCTGTTTATAAAAGACCACTGAATGTCGGTCGTTTCGCAAACGAGTTGTTTCGCAAACGTCTCACAGAAAAAAAAAACGGAGTGAAAATGAAGTATTATAGTTGTAGTATTTTAAGTTTGTAGTATTTCAAGTCAAGTAAGTTAAGAATCAATATAGTTTGTATAAGAAACACGAAATCAACTTACGCTTAAGTTTGCAAATACAGTGTAGGTCTTACTTTAGTATTATCAACGCGTAACTTAAGCTAGTTGTATTATTTTGGAGTCGTTAAATCAATAGTTTGTGTAGTTGTAGTAATTTAAATTTTGTAGCATTTCGAGTTAACTTATAGTGGTAGTTGTAATCAATATCAAGTTAAGTTAACAAAAAAGTGTGACCCTCCACGGGAAAATGTACACTAACGATCATCCGTTAAACGTTAGAAAACTAACGGTTAGTTAACGAATTGCTAACGGCTTTGAAGTCCTACTAACGCTTAGTACTAACGTTCTAACGCTTGGCCCTGACCTTCTAACGATTTGTCCTAACGCTCTAACGGTTTGTTCTAACGTTCTAATGGTTTGTTCTAACGCTCTAACGGTTTGTGCTAACGCTCCAACGGTTTGTGCTAACGTTCTGACGGTTTGTCGTAAAGTTCTAGCGGCTGATCTCCAGTTCTAAAGGATCATAAGTTGTAAACGATGTATATATATATATGCGGATGAAATGAATCGAATCGAACAATGATCATTGCGGTTTTTTTAACGGTTCATTTTAAGATGCTTGTGCGGTCACATATTACTTATCTCTTTCCTTTTAACGAAGTCTTCAGTTAAGCAGTCGATCGAAACAAGGAAGCGTGGTGCTGCCAAATTCTTTTTGCAACGGCTAAGACTGAGAGCATTCAATGAGGCCTTCCAAGGAGTAGAAGTGACTGCGAAAACATTTGTGAATCTTCTCCCAAAACACGGACAACTGGCAGAAATTTTCCGAAAAAGCAAAGTTTGTGACAGTTACAATTCTCTCGCTTTCAAGCGAGAGACGGAGTCGTAAATTAAACGTGCGACAAAGCGACACCAGACGATCACACTGTCTTCAATTCACTGTGAAGCCGACAGCGTCTTTTGTTGATGTTTGGCAGTTGTCTAAATCCCATACTCTGCTAGTTTTAAAAATTACATAAGTGGATCTTTTCAGTTTGGTGGAAAATTAAAATTAGTCTCTTGCTCACTGACATTTTTCAGACAAACAACCTTATGCAAATTTTTTTTGAAATTTGATTCACTGGGAATGAAGAGCATACGTGATAAGCATTGCGTGACGACCCAAAAAAGACGAATGTTCGTATGTGTGGAATACCTGATACCTGTGGTATCCCACACTATTGCTATCGACTCTGTAAAAAAAGCTAGCTAACATAATACCCGAAGCTGTTCGACTGAGAGCATGAAATTTAGCTGGAAACTCCGATAGCGACCATTCAAAAGCGGTCAGACAAATATTGGCGACGCTTGACTGATTACAGCCGATAACGCAAGATCTAGAGAGAGATAAACTACGTTCTTACGAAATTTTTCGCTCCATCTGATGGAAGGATTTTACAAAATATAAACTTATTTATTTTCATTGAAAGTCAAATACAATTGTCGTCAAGTTCTTCAACAGACGCCTTGATTTAGGGAACGGAAGGCTCACAGAAAGTGATGGGAAATATTTTTTTATCGGCGGCATGTCACGTGCTAGGCAACGAGAGCGGTCGTATTTTATTTTTGGCGCAATGATTCGGCGGATATTTCAGAGCAAAGTTTCGAGATTTCTTTGCCAGTTTGGAAGAAAACTTTGTTTTACCTTTTTGCTACAATGTTAACATTAACTAATAGCGCTTACTCCTGAGGCAAATTCAAAAGAGAGAGAACAAACAAAGAGAACAAAAACAAAACATCGAGCTCTCTTAAGCGTCTTTCGAGTTTCGTTCATCAGAAACTGTGGAGCGTTGGAAATAAAAGGTTTCGACTTTCTGATTTATGTATGTCAAACCGCATGTTCGTAAAGATTACATCAATCGGCGGTTCGAAAAATGATCCTCATCTTTTCGCAAATATCGTTTTTATTTAGCTGACGTATGTTCTTCAGATACGGCTACACTCTAACGGAAAGGTTCAGATGCTAACACGGTTGAATAACGCCACTAACGGATATGACTAACGCTCTAACGGGCAAGGATCAGCTGCTAACGGTTTGACTAACGTCACAAACGGAAATGACTAACGCTCTAACGGGCAAGGATCAGCTGCTAACGGTTTGACTAACGCTACTAACGGTTTTCATCAATGTTTCTAACGGATGACTAACGGATATCTAACGTTTTAGACCGTTTAACGGAAGGTCGTTAGTGTACGTTTTCCCGTGGAGGGTCACAAGTCTTAATTAAGTATTATCAACGTGTTGGTTAAGCTAGTTGTAAAATCACTAACATATATAATCTGTATTATCAACGGTATAAACTTAGGCTAGTTTTAGCATTTTGGAATCGCCAAATCAGTAGTCTGTATAAGAAACACGTTAAGTTTACATATAAGTCTAAATTTAATATTATCAACGCCTTAAAGTTAAGCTAGTTTGCGAAACGACTCGTTTGCGAAACGACCGGTTACCAGCTTACTGGTGAAACAGAAATTTTAACAAGAAGTTGTTTTGCTTACTTTGAATACCTAACCATTGGTGCACATATGCGCACTACTTCTCTCTCCTGGAAGAGTTCCAAAGGCTTTTTAAACCGGAACAGATCACTTTCTTCGTCTGCGTCCGCCATGATGAAAATTTCCCAGAATGCATTTAACCGCTGCTGATCAAAAGAAACTGGGCTCGACCCGTGGTCAAGTACACTAAAGGAAACATTTGCCTATATATTTTGACCATATGTGTCACTATATATTACTTGCCATCACTACCCATGGACACTAGCCATTATCCATTACTCGACGGCACTGTACATTACTCCTCGTCACTACACATCACAAGCCGTTGTCCAACGTTCGTGGCAGTTACTGCCCATCACTAGCCGTTGTGCCACATTACTACCATTACTATTCGTGACTAGCCATCACAACACATAACTAGCCATCATGCTACGTTACTAGCCATTACTAGCCATCACCAGCCATCACCAGCCGTTCTTCCACATTACAAGCCGATACGACTCGTCACTACCCCTCACTACACATCACTAGCCATCATCCCATGTTACTATCCATTACTAGCCATCACTAGCCATCACTAGCCATCATCCCATGTTACTATCCGTTACTAGCCATCACTAAACGTTATTCCACGTTACTCGTTGTTACTACTCGTCAATCGTCACTAGCCGTCACTACACATCACTAGCCATCATCCCACATTACTATCCGTTACTAGTCATCACTAGCCGTTATTCCACGTTACTAGCCGTTACTACTCGTCTCACTACACATCACTAGCCATCATCCCACATTACTATCCGTTACTAGTCATCACTAGCCGTTATTCCATTTTACTAGCCGTTACTTCTCGTCACTAGCCGTCACTATACATCACTAGCCATCATTCCATGTTACTAGCTATTACTAGTCATCATTATCCGTTATTCTACGTTACAAGCCGTTACTAGCCATTCAAAGACGTTATTCCACGTTACTAGCCGTTTCTACTCGTCACTAGCCGCCACTACACATCACTAGCCATCATTCCACGTTACTAGCCGTTAGCCTTCCTACATCAGTGAATTACTTAAGTACCACACCTCTGAACGGAAATTAAGATCGTCCTCTCAACACCTTTTGGCGATCCCAAAAGCTAGACTAAAAACATATGGAGAGAGAGCTTTTGCTGTGGCGGCACCGAGACTATGGAACTCGATCCCACTTGAACTAAGATCCAGTAGTTCGATAGACATTTTTAAACGACATTTAAAAACATATCTTTTTAAACAAGCTTTTTAAATTTTAAATTGTTTTGATGCTTTCTAACTTATTGATGTAATATTGTAGGATTTTTAGCTTTTTAAAAATCTTTTTTTAATGTAAAGCTTCATGGACAAATAGTGGATTGAGCGCTATAGAGCGGTTTTTAATTGAGTGTCGTAAAACCAATAACAAAGCAATTACTCCAGCCAATCACAATAGAAGTAAGCAGTGCAATTAGCCAATCAGAATACGAAGCAATTACATGTAATCGGCGTCAAGCGCGGGAAAATGGGCGCGTGTAAGTCACGATTGGTTTTGGTTTTGCTTCTCATTGGTTGAGAAAGTGGTGCGAGTTTTCCTGGCCAATCACAGAGCGAAGCAATGCAAAACCAAAGCAATACCAGAATTACTTTCGACACTCAATTGAAAACCGCTCTATAAATATTTTATTTCTACTATTACTATTATTACTATTACTACTACACATCACTAGCAATCATACTACGTTACTAACCATTACTAGTCATCTCTCGCCGTTATTCTGCGTTACAAGCCGCTACTAGTCATTACAAGACGTTATTCCACGTTACTAGCCGTTACTACTCGTCACTAGCCGTCACTACATATCACTAGCCACCATCCCACGTTACTAACCGTTAGTAGTCAGCACTCGCAGTTATTCCACGTTACTAGCCGTTACAACTTGTCACTAGCCGTTACTTCACATCACAAGCCATTACTCCACGTTACTAGCCGTTACTAGTCATCACAGTCGTTATTCCACATTACTAGCCGTTACTACTCATCACTAGCCATTATTCCACGTTACTAGCCGTTACTAATCATCACTTGCCGTTATTCTGCGTTACAAGCCGTCTTAACTGTTTATTTTTTAACATCGTTCACGCGACATACCGTTAGCATGCACGAGCGTTTGTCGTTAACACCGGCGAAACACTAATGAAGGGGTTATCCCCGAAACGTCTGACTGTTAAACAAATAGTTTGTAAGCACTCAAAACAACAACAAAACTTTCATTTGGCATTTCCAACCCTTGTTCGGCCATTAAGACAGGCTAACTTGATGGTATGAATAATAGTATATTTCTGATATTTCCTGCATTCGTCGCTATAATTATGAAACTTAACTAAAGAAAGCTGATAAACTTATCATAGTAACGGCTTATCATAGTGACGGGTAGTAATGTGGAATAACGGCTAGTGACGAGTAGTAACGGCTAGTAACGTGAAACAACGGCTAGTGATGACTAGTAACGGCTAATAACATGGAATAACGGCTAGTAATGACTAGTAACGGCTAGTAACGTGGAATAATGGATAGTGACGAGAGGTATCGGCTAGTAACCTGGAATAATGGCTAGTGATGTGTAGTGACGGCTAGTAACGTGGGATGATGGCTGCTGATGTGTAGTGACGGCTAGTAATGACTAGTAACGGCTAGTAACGTGGAATAACGGCTAGTGATGACTAGTAACGGCTAGTAACGTGGAATAACGGCTAGTGATGACTAGTAATGGCTAGTAACATGGAATAACGGCTAGTGATGTGTAGTAACGGATAGTAATGTGGAATAACGGCTAGTGATGAGTAGTAACTGCTAGTAACGTGAAACAACGGCTAGTGATGACTAGTAATAGCCTGAGTAATGTGAAATAATTGCTAGTGATGACTAGTAACGGCTAATAACGTGGAGTAACGGTTAGTAATGACTAGTAACGGCTAGTAACGCTGTGGAATAATGGCTAGTGACGAGTAGTAACGGCTTGTAATGTGGAATAACGGCTAGTGATGGCTAGTAATCGCTAGTAACATGGGTTGATGGCTACTAATGTGGAGTGACGGCTAGTGACTAATGCTCAGGCTCAAGTACCCACATATCAATAAAACAAGCAATGAAAACGTAAAGCTTGTGGGATGTGGCTGGAGTGACGAGGATACTTCACAAATTAATGTGATCAAGTAAGCTGAAGCCACTCAAAAGGCACTAAGGCCACAAGGTAGCGGGCATTACCCCTTAAATCTACCAAAGCAAAGATTGAGCCCAAGCATTAGCAGCCATGGACAGCTGTTTCGGCCTTGTTAGGCCTCATCAGCATGGCAAAGCAAAGATTGAGCCCAAGCATGGGCTCAATCTTTGCTTTGGTAGATTTAAGGGTAATGCCCGCTACCTTGTGGCCTTAGTGCCTTTTGAGTGGCTTCAGCTTACTTGATCACATTAATTTGTGAAGTATCCTCGTCACTCCAGCCACATCCCACAAGCTTTACGTTTTCATTGAATAACGGCTTATGATGTGTAGTAACACAGGTAACAGTTAGTGACGAGTCGTAACGGCTAGTAACGTGGAATAATGATTTGTGATGACTAGAAACGGCTAGTAACGTGGAATAATGGATTGTAATATGTAGTGATGGTTAGTGACTTGCAGCAATCGGTCGTAACGTGGAATAACGGCTAGTGATGGCTAGTAATGGGTACTAACGTGGAATAATGGCTAGTGATGACTAGTTACTGCTAGGAACGAGGAATAACGGCTTTTGATGTGTAGTGACGAGTAGTGATGTATAGTGGTGTTAAGTACTTGAAAGTGTCTAGTACATATTGGGTAGTGATGGCAAGCGATGTGTAGTGACGTATTTAGTGAATTTTCACTGTGGTGTACTTGGTGTACTTGAACCCTTGATTCCGTCATGCGCGCTTCAATACGCGATTTTCTCGCTCTGCGCACTTCCTTTGAGAAGGCTGTAAATGACCGGAATACACAAACGTTCGAAACTAACAAATTAGAAGCTGGTATGGCAGAACTTCCACACGGATACTATAGAGAAGAGCTAAACAGAACCGTCTGGGAAGTGCCTGAGAAGTATAAAGAACTTAGTCCGATTGGTACTGGTGCATATGGACAAGTTTGGTAAGTCGTTTGATTTGATCTGTAGACTTTGCAAGTGTCTGATTTTCAAACTTTGTACCACCCTGCCCTGCCTACCTGTATATGGACATCTCTTCAAAGTGGACACTACATAATCGGTGTTAACCACTAGCGAGAGAACAGCTCTCTTACTACGGACATTTGATTTTTAAAATATATGAGAGAGTTACTTTAAAGCTTACTTCGGCTTGCGTAGTATTAATATTATATTAAGACTTAAGCTTAAGCTTAAATCTCTGTTTCGCTTTACGCGCTCGGTCTGTTTTTCTTTCTCCTGCATAGCATGTGCATAGCATGTGAGCTGAAGCCGTGAAAGCTATCCTATCGAAATTTATTCGAAGCCGGTTGCCAGATTAATGAACTATCGTGCACTCATGTCAGTGCATGTCATGCACCGTTGTACGTATATTGACTCGTGTCAACCTGTTGTCTTACATGTAGCTTATTGTTTAAAATTCTGGATGAAACTCACACCTTTGCTTAATTTACATGTTTTGTGAACCTCTTTTGATGAAGCGCTGTTGTTATTAATCGGTATTCCTACGTGCACATTGTATTAATATTTTAAATAGACTTAAGTAACTGAAATTTTCCTCTTTGAATAATTTGAATAATCAAACAGCTGTAATTTTGCATGTGTGCAGGTGTGATGGTGCTGTCAAAGAGGGTGTTGTGAAGTATTGCTTGTTCAAGATTTTTCCAACTTTCTGTCATGGTTTTACAGTTGTTTTGATGCGAGATGTTTCGATGCAAAGCTAAATCGTTTCAGTTAATCCATACAAAAAGCAAGAAAGTTGTTTTGATACAGTCAACTTTGCAAGTAAAAGTCATCAGGAAGAAGTTGCCAAGTTGTTTTTAACCCATTGACTACCAAGCATTTTGCCGAAAAACACCTTTTGAAGCTCGTCGAGCCATTTTCTGGCCAGATTCTAGCCAAAAAGAACCAAAACTCTGTTTGCTGGTGGAGTTCATCGCATCCTTCTGTTCCAGATGCTTAATATTAGCTTTCCAAGATTGGGCATGCGCAGAAAATTTGAGATAGTATTTGGGTTGAAAAGTTTCCCCGCCCCCTCTCTTTCTAGTCCTTTCACTTTCTCTCCTCCCCTTTTCTTTCGCTTTTCTTACCTCGCTTTCTTTTTCTCTTGCTGGGCATTTTCTGGGCTTCCTTTTGGTGGGAAAAGATTTGTGGAAAACATTTAGGATCATAGCATTAGGTGGAAGGAAGTGCAGGTGGGTAGTGGAACAAGATTTTCATTCAAATTTTCGGCTCAGCATCACTTGGTTTTTTCGCATTTTCTCCTACCTGTTTGACAGAATCATGCTCATTTGGGTATGGTTTGAAAGATCTCTTCCCCCTACACATGCTACATGTAAAAGTTGTCCATGAGCATTAAAACTGATGACGTCACAAGCGGTACAAGGGACATGGCTCTGCGTGGCTGGTTTTGGCCTGCACAGTTGCCAATGGGTTAAGATCATTTGATTTAAGCAATAATGAATGATGTCATAAATATTTTTTTGTAATTTCACATATATCAACAGTTGTCTAAACATCAGTGGAATGATTTATTTCAATCACTTTGAGCTAATTAATAGCCAAGTAAATGCAACAAACACATAACAATCTCATTATGTTGTGAGTACCGGTAATCATATCTGATAAGATATCAAGGTTACTGCTGTTGACAGCCCTGTGTTACATACATACATACATACATATTTATTAATCTTTAAGTGAGAGGTACTAGACAGGATGTTAAAAGGTCAGACAGGTCAGACAGGTCAGACAGGAGTGCATTTAAATGCTGCATACAACCCTAACAAAAAGCTTATTGCAAAATACTTAGATTAACTACTGGTATTGTCATTATTATTGCAAATTATACTTAAATATTTTAATGTAGTTTCTACCTAAGGCGTAATTCATTAACTCCATTTTCAAAGATGTTTTACATTAAGGAAAGCACAGACCTAAACAATAAATTATGCCCAAAGAAGAAATCTTGGCCTGGTCATCAGTCAGTCATTTCTTAGCTGTGAACAACAGATAGGCCGTGAATGACATGATATTCTAGAACTTACTGCATGTTTAGATGTAAAGTAGAACATAGGAAATAGAATGCATTTTTACAGCTGAAATTATTATTATAAATAAGTTTCTACATAAGGCTTAATATGCAGTACCTGCATTGTCAAAGATGTTTTACATTCAGGAAAACACAGACCTTATTTAAACTGTAAATTACACCCAAAAGAAGAAATATTGGCCTGGTCATCAGTCAGTCATTTCTTAGCTGTGAACAACAGATAGGCAGTGAATGGCATGATATTCTAGAACTTACTTCATGTTTAGATGTAAAAAAAGACCATAAGGAAATAGAATGCATTTTTACAGCTGAAATTATTATCACGATGGAGAGTATAACATGATTAGCTTTGTTTGCCAGTACCTGTCAAGCACTTCAAACCATTTTTTTGTTAATTGCTTTGTTTTAATTAGTAAATTTTGAAGTAGATGTCTTCTGTGTGATAGTTGATGTCTCATCGGAAACAATTTTAGCGTTTTAGCACTCAGTTTTAGTATTATAGTATTTAGCATTATAGTATTATAATTTTAGCATTTTAGCACTTAGCCCTAGTATTTAGCTTACAATTTGTAACAGATTGTATGGATTTTTATCTACCTAATTATTGTATCAACTTTATTTTATCAAACTTTAGGTGTCCCCTATTAGTAGAGGGCTTGCCCCTCGGCTAGCTTCTTCCTGGCACATAAATAAAGTTTCTATCTATGTATCTATCTATCTATCTATCTATCTATCTATCTATCTATCTATCTATCTATCTATCTATCTATCTATCTGTCTGTCTGTCTGTCTGTCTGTCTGTCTGTCTATCTACAATGACCTTAATGATGCTATATTTATTTGCACAGAAGTGAACTACACGTATGAACGACTCAAATTCGACAGAACAATAGCTGCATTTGGAAAGTGTTACGCGAATTTCATTGATGTCACGTTGCAAAATCACCCCAAATTTATGTCAAAAATTTCCGCTTTAGTGACTCGCGCGACGCGAATCGCGTAGCGCGTGACGCGATTTGCGTAGCGCGCGACGCGAATCGCGTAGCGCAGGAAACGCGACGCGACTGGTAACTTACTTTTGAGCGGTACTGTATCTAAGTAGAGGTAGAGGTAGAGAGGAGAGATCCCTTTTTAGTGGTAGCCTGCAATTAGCTGGAATTTTTTTGTGGCTTTACCCACCCACTTGCATGCTCCCCTACAAAACTGCAACTTTACAGGCTATTTCAGTGCAGGCTAAAGAATTATTCCATGATTATCTCCATAACTGTATAAAGGAAATTAATTTATATCCTTAGATTTGTTGGTCAAGTGCACAATTGCGTATATTAATTTATATGAATTAATTTGTGTAAACCCAGTAAATCTTTAATAAAATTAATGAGAAATTAAATAGGTGAAGCATGATTGTCCTGGTGAGTGTAGTCCCAAGAAAGACTGTACAAGTCAAGATAATTTTGACTGAAATTTCAACAACCTGAACAAAAGTCATCACCAAAGTCAAGTGATGATGACTCAACTGTTCAAGTTGTTGAAGTCTCAGTATTATCTCTAATGTCCAGTCTATTGCAAGACTTAATCTGAACCTGAACAATGGTGCTTTACTGTGTACAGTCTGGCTTGCCGCGATTAGCTCTTCACTATTTGCAAGCCAGCCTACTAATAACTTATTTATAAGTGTCTGACTTAATAAATAAAGCTTGAAACTTGAACTTGAAAGTTCACCACATTATAATACATTCTATAACCTCCTGGGTGTACACTACTAACAGGAAAATAAGGAAGATGTAATGCTTGCATAATGAGGTTCCTGACAGGAACTTGTTGTCACTGTTCTGTGGTCTGATCCTGTATCCCTTAAAATACTTGGAGAGGTAGTTACAGTCGAACCTAAAGTATTTCCTCTGGTCCCAGTTTTTTCATGAATATTAAAGGGACCCGGTCATTGGATAATTACATGTATACCTGAGAAACGTACCATAAAAATTTTTGCCTTGGTTAAAACAGATTTTTTATGAGTTTTTAAAGAATGGGAAAATAGCCCTTTTTGAAAACACGACCGAACAGGGTCTGGGAATAGTGCAATATGTGATGTCATTCCAGACCGATGGTTGCTTTCTTGTTCAGAACTGGTATTGCTTCAGTTTCAAAGACGAAAATGCCAGATAAATGCTTTTTTTTTTTTTTTTCGGTTGTAGCAACAGCTCAAAGTTTAGGGTATTTCACTGCACCCAATACCTTTTGAAGGGGCTGTTGACCCACAGAAATGCAAGAGAAGAACAAAGTGGGTCAATTTTGTCAAAATCGAAGCATGCTCATTGGGAGCCCACAAAGAAAGTACTTGGCAGTGTGTGAACACATTTCTTTCAAGTCTTTCACTCACTTTGTGTTTGTTAAATTTGCTGGTTTTCAAGAGTGCATTCCTCTAAAATATCTCTCTGTGTCTCATTTTATTCAGAGGAAGAAAGACATGCTGGTCTGCTTGTGTCTTCTCACGAGTTGAACCTGAGCAAAAACATTGGAGAAAAAGCAAAGAACCAGCATAATTATTTGTCTACCACCTTTAGTCGCTTTTGCAATTTCATTTCAAGTTCTTCCTCCATTTTTAGCTCATGGATGACGTACATGTACTCATGCCATGAGGTATAGGAGGCACTTTGATGTCACTCACTCACTCGATTCTGATTAATTTATTCATTAAACTTGGATGAAACATTTCTTCTGTTCCTCCCCCTGGTAAGTATTGTATTTGTCCACGCAGTCCTCTTTGTTCAAGGTTTGCAAGTTTCAGGGGGTAGTAGAAATGCATAGATTCTTGCTCGACTGTGAATATGAATGTTGACGATCAGAGCATGTGAAAATTGTTAAGCAGATGATTTTTCGTCCGATCCTCTTGAATATACCTTTGTGGAGTTGGAAAGTGGAAAGCTAATACGATTAAGTACACAAGCTGCGAGACCTGAAGATGGAAATCAATGAAAATTGCATGCTGATATCTTAAAAGGGATGATGAAATTGCTTTTCCTATCGATGATTTTTCTTGTCACCCGAAGGAAGAATGCACCAGGGAGGAATGAATGTCTTAATAATCAAAACAAGTTATTTCGATGCCACTAGCACTGAAGGGCACGGTTGGAGTTCAAGACAAGAGAACAGAGAGAAAGCAATGCCAAAAGCATATGTTTCTATAACAAAACTAGGCATGCTATGGCCACCGAGTGTTTGGAAATAAATTTCCTGCAACTGAAAGCAAGGAAATAAGACATTTTCTATCCTCAGGCGCTTAAGACAAGGACCAAAAGCAACTTAAAATTCATTTGAGGAAAGGATTGGAACATCCAGCAATGGATTGAATTCCCCGTCGCATGATGAGTACTGTGTGTTGTTGCATATCATGTTAAAGCTTAGATCTTATGTTTGACACAACATACAACGTTGCAATCACTACACTGAATCAACGTAAACAAAGTAACCAGCAGAGCTGTATTTAGACATGCAACACATTTGTTTTGGGAGAAAGATATGATCAATTTTACTGCATAAACTGAGACAGGCACATATTGAATTCTTATTTATCGAAGATGAGATCACAACTGAAATGTCTGAAACAGCTTTCCAAGTCGGAGGCATAATTATTACAATGGAGCTATTGTTATTCAATGTATGGTATGTAAATGAAAGCCAAGTATTCTGAAATCTAGCCCCCAAAACACTGATCTTGTTCAGATAGTCTATATCCTTTGGCTTAAATAAACGATCAGTGTAAAAATTATTTTTGAAAGTACATTGTATATTGTGGCAAAAAACAGTTACCATACTGTAACGTTCTGGGTGTCACACAATGCTCTCTTTGATGGGAGGTTGCGTGCGGGTGAGAATACATCACAACCAGTCTAGTTTGAAGACTCTGGGAAAGAGGTTACACTACTGGTCAAGTGTGGATTGCAATTAGTGTAGCAAGATGCATCCATGAGCTGGCTCAGAGGAGCCTTTGATTCTTTCTGCTTCATACTGTGCCATCCATTCCTCATCTGCTATCACCTCATTGGCATAGACATCTCCTGGTTCCTTGTCATCTGAGGTTTCTTGTTTGCTCACATTTGATGAACTGTTGACTTCTAAGTTGTATTCGACATCCATTTCTGCAGCCTTGGAATCCAAGCTAGAGTCAATTAAGCCTGAGCATAGCTGGACAATGTTATGAATAGATTTAATTATCACATTTTTGTAGTCAAACAAAAGTTCTTTCACCAAAATACTAAACCCTGAAAATGCTTGATCCCATACAGTATAAACCGAAGTGACATGAGCAATGACCTGAAATGACGTCACTAGTCCTATATATATTCTCCCATTTGCTCAGTCATGCCTTAAATGGCACTCACTTTAAAAGTTAAAAAAAATTGGGTTATAACTGAAGTCAAAAATGTTTGTGGCATTTTTGTCAGTTCCGTACAAAGATTTAATGGAGGGAAGAAATTTGGGTTGGGGGTTGGGAGGGGGGGGGGGGGGGGGTTATAGGCATTTTAATTTAGGTGTTGAAAAGAGTTTTGTAGTGTTTGAAACAGGTTTTATTTTCCTTCCGCATTTTAGACGAAAGTTTTAGCATGAAGTTGATTTGTAC
Organism: Pachyseris speciosa; assembly: GCA_016490735.1. NCBI lineage: Eukaryota > Metazoa > Cnidaria > Anthozoa > Scleractinia > Pachyseridae > Pachyseris > Pachyseris speciosa. The sequence continues at coordinate 1,715,000 of JAEMWC010000032.1, read as the reverse complement.
AATATAGTACACTGTCACATTAAATTCTGATTTCCTAATTGATTCAGTTTAATGTATTTTGTCTCATTATGTCTTATTTTGGATTATCCCCACTCTCGAATATCTGGACTCTCGATTATCCAGACTATTTACTCCAATGCCGGCAAGTCAAGATAATTGAGGTTTGACTGTATGTGCCTGGCATCATGAACATTGTAGCTCTCTCAATGCATTAACTGTTTGTGATTTCATTTAACCTACAGTTCAGCTCTGAACACAGATACGGTTGATCAAGTGGCAATCAAGAAACTGTCACGGCCATTTCAGACGACCATGCATGCTAAGAGATCCTTCAGAGAACTGAAACTTCTACGTCATATGAACCACGAGAATGTGAGTGTCACATACAGTGTAGCTCCTGTTATACAGAAAATGTCCTTATAGTGCGTCTGATCTTTTATTGCAGAGTTGAATCATAGCCATCCAATTGTGTCTGAAAAGTCTGAGTCTGAGTCTAAATCAAATCAACTCTAAATAATGTACAGTTTAAAACTGTACATTACATGTACATATAGAAGGAACATGAGGTTTGCGGGGTTCAGTGAAAAATGACACTTTTTGCTTTTTCGTGTTTCCTTTTCAATTTTTAGCTCATGGATGACGTAGTCATGCAGTGATCCATCTAGCTGCGCACCCCACGTCTCAGACTCATAAATTTCCTGAAGGATGCATGCACAAATGACATCCCTGATGCATCCCTTTGGATGCAAAAATTCTCTTTTCTCTATTACCTTCATGACTTGATGACTTTACTTCTCTGTAAAATCCAACAACTTCGAAATATTTATTAAGGTACAAAAGCAGTGCATGTTTGTCACATGTTCCACAACTATTTTACAGGCTCACAGTCATTGCGCAGTGAATGGTCAGCGATATTTTACCCAATCTTTTTTTTTGTGTGTAAACTTTGAAAATGAAGCTGTTTGTTGAAATAAAGCTGTTTGTTACAGAAGTGTCACATACTTCATATACGGTACAGTAATGATATTGTACTGTGATACACATGTGCTTTCTGTCTTTGTTTTTGGAAACTGGCATTGTTATGCCACCAAAGAAAAAACTTTAACTCCTGGAGGGACAAACATAGCTCTCATTTGAAAAATCAACCGAAGAGAGTCAATATCAACAGCAAGAAGTAGCAACTGCAAAGGACAGAGGTGTTGCAACTTTGAATGAAGAATCGAAAGAACAAGGGAAATCGAAGGGATGAAGATTTTTTGAACTGTGACTGAAAAAGTACTTGTCGTTAGTCTGCAAGAAAAATGGCAATTTTATGCAGGCCATCTGATAGGGTGCGATAAAAAATCAGAAATTGTGCGATATTTTCAGAGTAGATTGTGCGATAAGAAAGGCCTATTATGCGGTAAATTATGCGATTTTTTCCTAAACTATTTCAAGCTTGTTTTACTAGGATTCTGAGAAAGAAAACCACTTTTAAGCTGCTCTAATGACGATTTTTACATCAAGGAACAAAAATAAGCAATTATGAGTGAACTGGGATAAAAATTTAATTACGATTTTCTTAGATGATCGATTACTACATTACACGGCAAACAAAACATCAGTCCATCATCCACGTGGAACGTACCGATGGTGTATTTTTCTGCTCTGTCTTTGGCAGTCAAATTTGAAGGAAGGTGAGATTTGGTTTTCCCAGTAGTTGAACACGAAGGAACAGCATGCGTTTTCACTATAAACTTGTCCATGAGGACGTTGGCAATGTACGTGAAGCTTACATTTTGTTGTTAAACAATGCTTCCCTGATGTAAATTTGCTCATTTCCGATTACCACCTACTTAGAACGAAGAAGGATTGTATGTCATGGATTTATATCAGCAATTCTGATAGGCTAACTCAAAGAAATTAATTGTTTGCATTGCGTCAATAGGCAATTCTTTAAGAATGAAAAAAAACTAGCACCAGGCCCCGGACCTGCGAAAAACGAATCAAAATAATGCCTTGAACTACGATTGTCCGTGAAATCAATGGTTTCAGAACATTTCTTGGGTTTTTCGAAGCTAAATCGTCTTGAAACTAAGTGCAGACGCGGAATTTTTTCAGAAAAGGCATTTATTTATGGTTTATTTTTTAAGAATTGTGTGATTTTTTATGAATTAAGCGATTTTTTATGAATTGTGCGATCGGATGTGATTTGAGGTCAATTGTGCGAAATCGCACCATCACATAATATCAGATGGCCTGTTTATGTATTTTAAAGTAATGTACTGAGGCTGAGAAATCAAACAGATTGAGCAAGGAAGTCCAGTGCAGAAATTTTCAAAATACCATGCTCTTTCGACATGCTGGTCTACCAGAACACAAGATGGCTCTGCAAGGTCCTGGCACCTAATTAACAAGTTCCATTCTAGTGAATTCCCAATCCTGATCACGGTTGTTCAGCTTGCCCTGACATCTGCTACATACACACTGCTGGTTGTGATATGGGCTTTCAGTACAAAATAATATCTTGACTCCCTTGAGAAATCAGGTATGGGACTCAAACTGCAGGGTGTGGGACTCATCCTCCTGTCTCTGGGAGTCACATATTTTAGGCTGTGTGGGTCCTTGGACTCACTACTGCCTGTTTCTAGATGGATCACTGGTCATACCATGAGGTATTGGAGGCAGTCTTATGGCACTCACTCAATTCATTAAACTTGTCTCTCCCCTGGCAAGTATTTGCCCCTAAGGTCCTCTTGGCACAACATTAGCAAGTTTCACAGGGTAGTAGGAAGGCATAGATTTTAGCTCCACTGTTTATACAAAATGTATCATCAAGTGAATATGAATGGTATCGATCAGAGCGTGTGAAGATTGTTTGATCCTCAAATATACCTTTGTGGCGATGGAAAGTGGAAAGGTAATACGATTTAGCACACAAGCTGCAAGTACTGAACATGGAAATCTTCAGAGTGACGAAAATTGCACGGCGAAATCTTAAAAGTGATAATGAAATATCAGTGTGATGATCGTGGTTTATTAATGATGACCAATCGAGGATTTTTCTTGTTACTCGAAAGAGGAATGCAGCAGGGAGGAATGGATGTGTTAATAATCAAAACAAGTTATTTCAATGCCACTACTTGTAGCACTGTAGGGCACGGTGGAAGTTCAAGCTGAGTTCAAGACAAGAGAAAATGATGCCAAAAGTATATGTTTAATTTATATAACAGAAGGCATGCCACCGAGTTTTTGCAAATAATATTCTCAGGCCCTTTAGACAAAGACCAAAACAAACTACTTCATTTGAGCAAAGTCGATTGGAACGTTCTGCAATGAATTAAATCCCCCTATATAATATATAATTATGCCTGAAGTTTAAAGCTACTGTACAGTGTAGCTATGTATGCTGGCCTTGTGCTTTAAGTGCTTATCACACAATTTCAATGACCTTGCACTCATTATTGTATCTTAGGTGTTGCTGTTGCATGTGTAATGTTTTATTTAACTTTCTTTTTGTTTTGTTCACTCACTTTAGGTTATTGGTCTACTTGATGTGTTTACTCCTGATGCATCGTTTGAAAAGTTTCAAGATGTGTAAGTAAAATCTTTCATGTGATGTTCGGTATTAATGAGATTGTTGATGGAGTCCATGCAAGAGAGGCCTGTTTTCAGTCTTGACCTTGATACTCTTATCTATTGAACTCAGTTCTACTTTGGCATTGTACCGGTAAACTAGATGTTGCATAAATTGACAATATATTTTTCCATTCAACAATGATATTATAATTGAAATTTGTACTTTATTTAACAAAACATAATGGTATGGCCTGAATTTCCCTTAAATAAGGTTTTATGGAAAGGCAGGACTGTGCTCCAGCAGCATCCAGTGGCCCCTCGTGACTCACTTTTGCCTTCACGCAACAAGCAAATCTTAGTTTGTGCACAAAATTACTATGCTTGGCACCCTATTTCAAGTTCAGTGTTTCCCAAAAATTTCTCTTAGAGCACAGACTTTAATAAAAGATACTGTTCTGACGGTTTTTCCCGACAGCCCTCAAAGTCCGTAAAATCGATTAGAAAACCCCCTTTAAATGCCGAAGAAAAAATACAATGCCAGTTCGACTCCGCAAAAATCCCAAATCCACTTTATTTTAGTACGCGCAAGAAAACATAATTGCGCCATTAAAATTTAAATCATTTGAATTAACCAATGAGCGCGCGCGCCTGAAATTGAAACAATAGAAATGAAACAAAGTCTGTAACTGCACGCGCACCAGGGCATAAGTGCCAACTGAGTTCTTTCAAAGTTTTTTATCATTTCCGTAAATGCAGAAAAGGTCGCAACAGATACAGCTGTTTATTCACCTAAAAAATTAATAATTATCTCTCTCTCTCCCAATCATATCTTTGTACACTGTTAATTGGTTTCACTCTAAACAACAGATATATGGTGACAGCCCTGATGGGAGCTGATCTAAACAGCATCCTCAAATGCCAGAAGCTCACTGATGAACATGTTCAGTTTCTTGTCTATCAGATATTACGAGGCCTTAAGGTAGGCATGGAAATCTGTAGCAGTGTAATAAATGTTTTTAGCTATTACACTTGAGGCCTGTAGTGATACTTGAAAATGATTTGTGGCAAAATTTTTGAGTAGCTAAAAATCTTCCCCTCTTTTAATTCAGTGGGACTGCTTTGCTAATTGACCACATTGTACAGTACTTATGTTTTTAAAAAAGAAGTATAAAGGGTAAACAGAGTTACATTGTATTGTGCCTAAAGGTACTGCACACGTCTATAATAATTATAGATGTTTATTATGGTCTTTAAAAGAGCAGGCTATATTGTGGTTTAGTATAAATCTACTAGCGTTCTATCATGAATGCTGCTCTCTGATGGGCTACGCTACTCGCTATGTATTCTGTGATAGATAGTGAGTAGCGGTTGTCAACAAAATGGCGGCCACTTCTTCGCGTTTTTGAGGTGTCTGCAAGGAGGATTTAGATAATTTACGTGCTTAGCTTTGAATGACTAGTAGATTTATACTAAAACAATTAGATTATTCGCTCTCGATATCTATGCGTGATAGAAATCTCAAGCTCATAATCTAATTGTTAAATAGATGTTTGTACTCTATGGTTTCCATTACTAAAGGCCCACTTACACAGGCGATTTTTGTTGCACAACTCCATGCAATTTTTGTTGCGCTTAAATTGTAACTTCAAAATCACATGTGCAATTTACATGTAGGTGCGATTTCAGTGCAATTATACATGTAGTGCAATTTGTCACTGCAATATTGCAGGGGTTTCGAACTTTCTCAAAACAATGTAATTTTGCAGCGATTTTTTTTATAAAAAAAACTGTATTAATTCGTGAGTTGCATCTCAAATTGCTGTGTATCGTGGCCACAAATTGCACTAAAATTGTGCTGAAATTGCACTTCATTTACACAAGTCATGCGATTTTGAAGTTGCAACTTAAGTTGTGCGACAAAATTGCCTGTGTAAATGGGCCTTAACTTGGGCAGCTGAAAGGAGCTTACAGTAATTTACATTTATGTTTTGTCCTGTTTGCACTGGCATAAAGCTGTCAGTGGGTGATGAATCTTAAACCCTGTGCTTTTCATTGCAGTACATTCATTCAGCTGGTGTCATTCACAGGGTGAGAGATTTTATTGCACATTTTGTGTTTTTGCGTCACACTTCCTGTGCCTTGATTTGTGTTGTACATTATGAGATTCGCGCATAGTGTGAGACTCGCTGAAGTAAAATTTTTTGGCAGAAATTTTGGATAACTTTACAAAATCAATTAATTTCATGCAGCACTTTTATTGCAGCTCAATTACAACTGCTGCTATTTGTTCTAATGGACCTGAGTCACTCATGGAATCTCCCTTCTGTGCAAACTTCATTAAGGACATCACAAATCGAAATGGTTGAGTTCTCTGACATGAACAAAACCACAAATTTTCCAATGAAAGATTGGCTGCACATGATATATGTATATGTTGTTTTGCTCATGTTAGTGCTGACAATGTCTGTCATTGATTTGTTGAATGAAATCTTGTATAATATGTGTTTTGTGTAGACTCGAGATTTGACCATTATAATCTACACATGATTATTGTGTGATCATGCGTGCTGCAACAAAGTACCATTTATTGTATCTAATGTTTTATTCATGGTATTATTTTTAGGATCTAAAACCAAGTAATATAGCTGTGAATGAAGACTGTGAGCTCAAGGTGCCTATGCTATATTGTGCTAAATTCCTTATTACAACATGTTTGTGCAGCTTCTAATAATATTGTACTTTTATTTCTAGCTAATTTACGTAAATTGTAACAAATAATAACAATGCTGGTTGTTAAGTCTGAGAGAAGACAAACAATGGGCAATATCATTTTAAAAAAGGCAAAATTTACAAAATGGTCATGCAAGGAAGTTGCTGGGTTTGAAACCATGATGTACTTGCGGGTTTCTTTGCCTGGGTACGGTACTTTATCAATATCTAAAGGCCGGCCTGTATGAGGTATAACCAGGTTATGGTTACTTTTTTATACTTGGTAAAACTGGCCCCTTGCTCTCATCTTTTTGAATTCCAACTAAATTACAGGTATTATAATAGTATGTGTTGAAAAAAAAAAAATGAGAATTACAAGGGTTACCATAAAAGCTCTATTAAGCCCCCAGGGGGGGCTTATTTAATTTCAGGCTTCATTGACAGGGGCATAATAAAGAGGGGGGGGGGGGGCTTATTTCAAATCTTAAATCCTCTGTTTTCATCTTTAAAATAATAGTTTTTGTACTAAACTCAACAACTGCAGTGGAACTTTATTATTTAATACAGAGCAGCAAACAGCATTATGTATTTGAGTGTACAGTTAACACAAACCAACTGGACTGCATGAAGTGGATTTCGTCAGAGGGAATAGGAGGGACTAATTACCAAATTTCATGTCCCAAAGAGGAGGGGGGCTTATTAGAGAGGAGGCTTATTACAAAAAACGACTTCCAAACGGGGGACTAGAGAGATGGGGGTTAATAGAGACGGGGGACTTAATAGAGCTTTTACGGTAACTATAGCCTCCCTCTCTCTACATAATTTTTCACACCTATCCTGGCAGTTTTGTCAGTTGGATTTCCAACCTGAGATCCCTGTTTTAACACACGTAGGAACAAACTAAAATAATGAAGGGATGCACAGAATAAGGCCCTGAGTGACTCTTGATGTAAAATTGCCTCATTCTCCTTTAGTTTCACAAGCAAAATAAAAGGCATTATGGAAGAAGAATCTGGCATTTTATCAGAAGTCACTTGGGACTTTAAGTGTGGTAATAGTCCTATCAATTTTCTTCATACCAAAGGTTGATTTGGGTCAAGTACTGTAATAATTTTGAAGCTGCACAATAATATATTTATGCTGAAGTGGAATCAGTTTCTCTGAGACTCACTGTGAACATTGTGATTTTTAGATCCTAGATTTTGGCCTTGCAAGAATGGCAGACGAAGAAATGACAGGCTATGTAGCCACAAGATGGTACAGAGCACCAGAAATCATGCTTAATTGGATGCACTACAACAAAACGGGTTTGGATTTTGCATGGATTTATAGAATGTTTCATACCACTGATGACTGATGCCGACTAGATTACGGTGCATTTGAACATATTTATTCAGATATTTGCACCTTATAAATTTTATATTTAATATTATTATTATTAGGTGGTGGTGGTTGCCACTGGAGTATCCCCTATCAGCAGGTAGTGACACACCACCTTAGCATTCCAGGGTTCTTCTGAGAATTCCCGTGACCCCGACAGTACTGACTTCTGTAATGTTTGGATGCTTAGACCAATGTGCAGGTCTTCCAGATACTTCTGTAGGTTATTAGAAAAAGTACCAAGAGCGCTAATAACAATAGGGGTGATTCTAACCTTACGCAATCACCAAAGTCTCTTTATCTCAAAGGCCAGGTCAGTATAATTATTTCTCCACAAAATAATTTGAGGACGGGTTGGGTGGTTGGTCGGTCAGTCGGTATTAATGTACTGTTCTGTTTTTGTAGTGGACGTATGGTCTGTTGGATGTATCATGGCTGAGCTTTTGACATCAAAAACATTGTTCCCTGGCAATGATCATATCCTTTTTACTACTCCACTTGTGAAAAGAGGTAAAAAATCCTCAGCTTGTTTCCATACAGCTCCACTATGTTAAAAAATAGAATTTGGAGTTTTTATTGCGATGAGAGAGGGAAAGCACTGAAAACTCCTGAGTTAGGTGAGTATTTCCACAAATGTCACTACACAGTGACTCAAACATCAATCAATCAATCAATCAATATATTTAACGTGGTCGGTACACTTAGCTATAAAGCTAGTTTACAGGTACGCCACGAAATAAAAAGAGAAAAAAGAAATTATAAAAACCTTTTGAAGGTGTATAAGTTAGAATAAATTAAGATAAGAAATAACTAATATTAAAATATAAGAATTTAACAATGTTGTAACTAAGTAAAGTGTATAAAAAATGTGATCATTAAAGCAGTAAATATAATTGAGGATAGATCCTCATCGCACTCAGAGTCCCGTGAGAATTAATGTTCTTAAGTAGTTTTTAAAAGTATTGTATGTTTGTATCTTTCGAGACTCGTCTGGTAAAGCGTTCCACAATTTCGATGCAGCGTATCTCCATGATCTTAAGCCAAAAGTTGTTGATTTTACTTTTGGAAGGTCCAGTATTGTGGTGCCCCTAAGGTTATAAGTGGAGCACCTTACTGTTATAAGATCACGTAAGCTTGTAGGTCCTGCATCGCTGGCTAATATCATGAAAACAGTGGACAATATTTCGCCAATCGCTGTTCACGAAGACATGAGAGACCGATACGCTTACAAAGTTCCTCATAAGGCGAGGACTTATCTCTAAAAACAAAACGGAGCGCACGTTTGTTCACCATCTCTAACTTGTCAGCTGACTTCTTATTACAGAAGTGCCACGTTTCAGAGCAGTAATTAAAGTGTGGTGGAATAAAAGCTTTATAAAGATCCCTTCTAGTCTCAAAAGGCAACAGTTTCTGCATCCTTTTTAATACAGCGATCTGTTGACTGACTTTTCTACATATTTTAGCGTGTGTGTTTTTCAAAATTTAATTTATCATCGATTGTCACGCCAAGAAGTTCCATTGTGTTGGATATGGGAAGTTGTGACTCCAGTGTGTCCAGTGTGTCCCCCAGTCTCACTCTTTGGAATCGATTTGATAAATAATCTTTTATCAGAGTGGTTGTTGCTTCATCTGCTACATATTCCTTTAATTTCAAAACAATCAGTTCATGAGATAAGGTGTCGAAAGCCTTGGACAAGTCCATAGAGACCAGACCGATCAATTTGTTGTTGTCGATTTCTTTTTTCCATTGTTCGGTTAGACTAAGAAGTGCTGAGTCGCAGCCGTGATATTTCCTATAAGCAAACACATATTTGTGATAAATTTCTTCAAAATACGGTCTTATTCGGCAATGAACAATTTTTTCGAAAACCTTCGAGAAAGCTGGTAGAATCGTTATCGGCCGATAGTTGGTTTTTAATAGGCTGAGAATTGGAGTGACCTCGCCAAGTTTCCACTGTTGTGGTATCTTAGTTGAAGTTAAAACATGATTTATCAGTGTACTAAGAGGATAACATAAGACATCCATCGATTCTTTAACTGCTAGTGGAGGGATCCCATCGCATCCAGTAGCCTTGTTTGGAGCAAGTTTCCTCATTACCTCGTAAACTTCCGTTGGATTAGTGTTGCTTAGCGACACGTTCGGCCTGCTTGTTAAGTTATTTGATATGTGTGATAAATCTGCTGGATAATCATTTTGATTTTGTTCTTTAGTACTTTGAGTACAGCTTGTGAAGAAATTATTTAATGTCTTGGCCACCTCTTGAGGATTCCTGATGATTTTGTCAACCTCCTTTAATGTTATTCCGCTGTTGTCTACATTCTTTCGGGAATTAACATAAGGCTTTATGGCGCGCCAGAACATCATTTGATCTGCATATTTTTCCGAAAACAGCTTCTCAAAATGTCTGCGTATAGATTTTCTTCTCATGCTAACTACTTTGTTACGCACTAGACGGTAACTCTCCCAGTCACACTGGTTACGTGATCTATTAAATTTTTTTTAGCCGATTTCGTTGCGCCATTTCTCTCCGAATTTCAGGAGTGATAAACTTCGATTCTACTTAAGATCGTCGTTTGAAAGATCGCATTGGTGCGTGGTCATCTAACACCTGGTTGTATAACGTCTCCCAGCACCAGTAGACATCGTCCATATCATCGAAAACGTATGCAGCATGAAAAGGAACTCGACTCAGATCTTTCTGAAAATCATCTCGGTTAAAGGTCTTAAAAGTCCGTTTCTTTGTGACTACGGGGTTAGCATGTAACATTTTGGTTTTGAGAACCGTGTAAACTAGCAGATGATCACTGATTCCTGTTTCGATAGCGCCAGACGTTTTCATAAACATGGGCACATTTGAAAGGATGACGTCCAGGCAAGAAGCTCTAGTTGTTGATATTCTTGTCGGTTCTTTAATTAATGTGTCGAGGTCATAAATATCGCATATGTCCAAAAGGCATTTACCCTGATTATTATTCATAAACGGATTGATTATCAGGGGCACCCAACGAGCCAAACCAGCCAAAAGTTGTAGGAAGGCATTTTTAAGTACGTTATGGTGTTTGAAGTCTGCTTAAAGTGATGTTTTGGTTAGCTAGAAAACTTTGATCTGTTCGGATTCCCTAGCTGAAATGTTAATTGCCCGAAAATTTTAGGGAACAAAATCTTTCTTTGAGAAAATACTAGCTGAAATGAACTTTCTAGGGAACCTTTTTTTCTTTCCGAAAATGCTAGCTGACGTTTTTTACTGCCAAAAACAGCAATAACGACCTTTCCGAAAACCTCAGGGGTTATGATTTCCACATTACGAATCTTTTAGGCCACGTTTTACTTACGAAAATCCGAGTGCACTCTTTAATCGCCGCCGAAAGCCTTAGGCGAACTACCCTCCACCGAACAGATATCTACCGAAACTTGTCGTTGGGTGCCCCTGTGATTATGTCGCAATTTAAATCACCAAGACAAATCACATTCTCGCAGAGAGATATCGCCTGATCCAGAACTGTCGTCAATTCAGTTCTGAAAGTAGCATTGTTAACAGAGGGAGGCTTGTATGCACTGACTAAAGCAAAACGTCTTTGCCCGATGTGTAGGTCGGATAAGAGTGATTCCACTGTTGTAATGCTTTTCTTACGTGTTGCAGCGATGTTATCACGAATAAAGACGGCAAGACCGCCACCACCCTTCGTCCTGTCGCGGCGAAATAACTTGTACCCGTCAACATAAAATCGAGAGTTAGGAAAGGATCGATCGATCTTAGTTTCTTGTATGGAGAGAATGTCGAAGGCTCTGTTCGTTCGTTTGCTTGGTAAACTGTTTACATTAATTTTAGGTTTGCTATAATGTATTCCTTGTGATTTCCGTTTCTAATTAACGTAAAGTCCGAGGGTTGTGAACCAAGATCCGACTCAGTATCGCTCGCGCTTTGATGTGTAGAACTATTCAAGGTGGAAAAGAATGAATCGCTAAACTTCGGCAAGGCACAGAGAGAGCATTTCCAGTCGACAGATGGATTATTAAGATAGTACTGAAAGGTCCAGTTCGACATTTTGAGACATGTTGCATGCGACCAGGTGTTGCACTCAGCACGTAAAATATTATTAGTGAAATATTATTGAAAGTCGAGTTTTAAGGGGTAGTGTCATGGATTTTTAGTAAAAATATGGAAAGCAAAGGAGACCTGTTTACCATTGGCAAACGAAAAATAATGGCCACATTTTCTTCAAAACGGCTATTTTAGCTCGCAGAAACCATTCTTAAATGTTTCTGGTTTCGCTTGGATGAAAATGGTGCCAACTTGAAAACGATTTGGGCGACGTTTTCAAGTCCCCCCCCCCCCCCCCCCTTGCATTTTAGATGAAATTGGTGATAACTCACTGTGGCTCAATTGTTCTTGTAAAATTTACTTAACAAGATTTTATCTCACTGGTTATTCAGAAGCAATTCATGAAATCAATGAAAAAGTCACTGAAAATTGACTTAGTAAATTTTTCGGCAAAATATCAGGGATAATTCCCATGATCCTGCCCCTTTGAAGTGGATACAGCTGAATCTACTGTTCTTAACAAAGAATTTCTTAATATCTTGGTTAATAAATTTGTTATTCTTGACTTTGTGAAAATATCGATCAGTTGACACGGATTATGCAGCTGGTGGGGAAACCAGATGAGGAGTTTCTGTCAAAAATAAGCAGTGAATCTGTAAGTGAGCGTGGATATATGAAAATCATATATTTGAACTGCGGATTAATGATTAAATATGTGACTGATCGTCGCAGTTATGAACACTACTTAAGCAGTAGTGAAAATAAAGCCTGAAAAAATTCAGGCTTGTACGGGATTCGAACCCACGACCTCTGTGATACCGGTGCAGTGCTCTACCGACTGAGCTAACAAGCCATCTGGGAGCTGGTCGTTCTGTTGGTTCGTAATATACCCGTGAGTGGTGAATGGATATATGAAAATCATATATTTGAACTGCGGATAAGTATAGCTGGCATGATTTTGTTTTCTCCTTCTATAAAATCATAGTCTGGAACATAAATTTATTGAATGTAGTTTTTACTGTAGCACTGTGCATTTGGTTGATAGAGCGGTTTTCAATTGAGTGTCGTAAAACCAAAACCAAAGCAATTACTCTGATGAGCCAATCAGAATACGAAGCAATTACATGTAGCCGGCGTAAAGCGCGGGAAAATACGCGCGTGCAAGTCACAATTGGAGTGGCGCGAGTTTTCTTGGCCAATCACAGAGCAAAGCAATGCAAAACCAAAGCAAAACCATAATTACTTTCGACACTCAATTGAAAACCGCTCTATTAATTCAATACTGTCTCCATCTTACTGCATTTTCAACAAGGCTTCAGCTTTGTCATAAAGTGTGGCCTCTTTCAAGCGTGGAATTCTAATAGATTATGGTGATTTGAGACAGAAAAACGTCTTCAGCAGCCAACACCAGTTGCATAGCAAGCAACAACAGTTTTAAGTTGAACCCTGAACTCAATTTGTGATGACTCTCCCCTTTTTAGTTGAAATGTCAGAATGATTTTCAAATGTACAATTCTTTTAAATGAAGTTTTTAATTTTGATTGTAATAGTGGTACCATTACATCAAACAGTTCTTTGGTAGCTGTAAATTATCTAATAATTCTGATTGCCGTTTTTTTTTACACAGGCACGAAGTTACATTCAATCAATGCCAAACTTCGTTAAGAAACCATTCTCTGAAATCTTTCTTCATGCTAACCCACAGGGTAAGTGCCACTGAGGACAATTAAGGAAACCTGGTGACAATTTTTCAAAGAGCTGATAACTGTGTCAAGTGGAAGTTTGTCCTCTGGATAACGTTAAACCACTTAACAACACTTGCTCGATTACTCTTCACGCTCAATTATCCCTCAATGGCAAGACGTGCTGCTGGTAATGTAGTGCTCTGTACATGCCTCTTTTCCTTTCTTTTCTCAGCGGTAGATTTACTGGAAAAAATGCTTGATCTGGACTCTGATAGAAGACTCACCGCAGAGCAGGCCCTAGCTCATCCTTACCTTGCTACGTATGCCGATCCAGAAGATGAGGTAAGTATGACTGGCATCTTGAATCTCTTTGTTGTTTGCTTTCATTTATTTCTCAATTCAGCAGGTTTTGATTCTGGCCTTTCCTTAGTGGAACCTAAAACTGAGTTCGGATTGAATTTCTTGTAGATACAGACCCTGGTAAAATGATATTCCAGTTTCTCGTATGCAACTCACCTTGCTCTTGTTTTCTGGAGCGGAAATGGTTGATGACACTTTTTCAGAGCTTCCAGATGTAGCGTTGTTTCAAACGAGCTCTCATACGCTTGGTCACTCAAAACAATTGGACTCTTTAGGCTGAAACAGACGCCAAACACAGTTAATCGTGTTAAGTAGGAACATCCCTTAAAGCTGAAGCATCCGCTATCGTTGTGTTGCTGTATTTATTGCTTTATTAATCCAAGATTGTGAGCAAGCTCCCTATTGGGGTGTCACACGAGGTTTTGCCGCGAGATGATTGGGGCCGCGGGAGTTAAACCTCTCATGGCGCTCTCGCGGCTCGCATTTCGCTCGCCGCTTGCGCCTGTATGAGACCCCAATAGCTTGCTCGCAGGCTATATAGCTCACTTTGAAAAGACTGAGACCACGTGGCCGCACAAGCGATTGTTGGATTGTTTCGGGGGAAGCGTATAAATATTGCGTCCTTACGCCCTACCCCCAAAGAATCCCACAATTCCTCACGCGGCACTCTCGGTCCCAGTCTCGCCTAAGGCGATCGCTACTGCTAAGGAACTGTTTGCGACTCTTTCTACAGCCAACTTGTGAGCCTTTTGATGAAGTACAGTTTGAAGCAAAGGATTGGCCAATAGACAGATGGAGAGGTTATTTTCTCCTTTCTATTTGTATCAAGTGTCTGTTTATCGTAATCGCAGCTAGTAGGTCATACGATTTAATGTAATTTTAATTCATTACATTTCCTGCTGAATGGAGGCATCCAAAAGCGCCTAAGCGCCATGCAAGGGATGCTAAAAACTAAATACGATTTGTGATTTTGAAATTGGGGTCTCCTGACAATGGCTTGAAAACATGTTGTAACATACGAGCTTGCAAGAGGAAAGTAGAGATGTTAAGCAACTACGTCTCCCACGGCATCAAGAAAAACGTCAAAAACCAGAGTTTAAGAACAAAACAACAGATTTGGACTGGCACTAAATTACATAAATTTGACAACATTTCTTTAACGAAAAAGAGCGTTAAAGGCCGAAATTCAAGTTTTATTGGGAACACTGAGGTGATAGTTTTGGACTTGTACGGGTCAGAAGAGGTGGCATAATTTTTAATTTTTAAGTTTTAATTTTTTAATCTTCCTTTTATGCACTAATTAAGATTAACTGGTTCGATTGCTTTTCAGAACTGGTATATAGAGAAATCCGTGATTTCCAAGGGAAGAAAGACGAAGAAGCTATGCAAACTAGCTGATGAATGAGTGACTACACTCGAAACATACGTTGTAAAATAACCTCACCGTTTTTAACTAACTTTGACAAACTATCTGTCGAGTGATTTGCGGCTTAAGTTGATCTTTAGAGTGGCAGCAGATTTCTGAACTTTATACCGCCCAACTCCGGGGTGAAAAATGGTGAAGAACAAACGGGCCCTATCAGAGTGGTGTGAAGCTATATCGAAGGCGTTGATCGAGGGTTGAAGAGCACACGTAAATTGTGATCTGCGGTAAAATTTTAGACCAAGTACAAGACTCTTCGACCGCTGTCCCATAAACCATGTGTGTACGACCCTCAATCAGTGCCTTCAATATAGCTTCAGCTATTAGAGTGCAGTTCTGTTGCGTGTATTTGAATGAACACATTCACAGCGTGATAAACATTTTTCAAGCACTTGTTCTGTATCATAAAACACACCGCAGTAAAATAATACCAAAAACGTTGCATCCGATTGGTCGCTGCTACTTTGTTGCAGCCCTTTGAACCGTATAGGAAAGTACTATTCAGTAGCTGTTATTTGAGTCTAAAGTTAGAGTATCACAAGAAAAGAACACCACAGGAAAGTACTGCTCACTGACTTGAGTTTCAGATGTCTCATAGTGAGATTTCATGCTTCATGCAGGACTTGTGGTTTGATGTTAGGAAGATAGGGAAAAAAAAAAGCAGGATCAGCAACCAAACTAGTTACCGTAACCTAAAGTGTTTGTGAACAAAGAACCTTGAAGGTTGTAAACTTCATGGTTAAACATTTCTAGAAATGAATAAAGTTAGACTGGTTGTTTGTGTTTTGATCTTTGGTGGAGCTAGCTAGGCGATGAACAACAACAACAACAACAATAATAATAATAATAATAATAATAATAATAATAATAATAATAATAATAATAATAATGGTGGCAAGTAAGTAAGACGTGCTACTTCGCCTCGTGCGAAAGTTCAGGATTTATCGAAAGCCAGCCGAGTTTGGAGCGCCACAACACATATAGAGAGTTTAAAAACTTGTGGACTGTCTTGTGGACTACCTTGTGGGTCCGTACGGGGCAATTTGGTGTCTCTAAATGAGTGAATTTTGTCTATGTTTTAATTTGGACTATTTTTACAAGTTCGGCAAGAAGCCTTTATATTCCATATGACGAACACGGCGGAAGGCGAGAACCAACAACGATCAAAAGAATGAAGAAAGATTTGTTGGATGGCAAGAAGAACGCATTACCACTAGCAAACTCTAACTCAAGTTGCTGCGTTGCTTTGATGACTGGGCATCTTCACGAAATAAATCAAGACCCACCGATGCTATATTTTTAGATTTCTCAAAAGCGTTTAACTCTGTGTCTCACGAACGGCTGTTGCTCAAATTAAAATGTCACGGGATCGACGGCTCATTACTACGTTGGCTTAGAAGCTTTTTGATTGACCGCAAACAACGGGTTGTTGTTCGAGGCACCCACTCATCCTGGTCTTGTGTAACGTCGGGGGTTCCGCAAGGTACGATCTTGGGCCCAATTCTATTTCTAATTTATGTCAAGGACATATCATCTAATATCTCTTCGACATTAAGGATGTTTGCTGATGACACCAACGTATACAGAGAACTGTCAAATATAGCAAGGGACAGTGAAGCCCTACAACTTGATGTCAACCAGCTACTATCCTGGGCATCTAAATGGCAATTACGCTTCAATTCCGATAAGTGTGAAGTTTTACGTATAACACACAAACGTGACCTCTCCCTCCCTACATACTCGTTGGGTACGAGCCTTAAAAACGTAAAGTGCGTCAAGGATTTGGGCATTATGGTTTCTTCGGATTTATCCTGGAGCGAACAGGTCAACGTGACTGTTAATAAGGCTAACAAATTATTGGGTTTGGTTCACAGAACAGTGGGCTCGTCGAATCCCGGTGCGTTCGCTACGTTATACAAATCTCTTGTGCGTCCGGTTCTAGAATATGCTGCCCCGGTCTGGAATCCATATTTGGTTAAAGATGTGCTAGCGTTAGAAAGTGTTCAGCGAAGAGCCTCTCGGCTCGCATTCGGACAAAAACGTGGTGAGATGGAATACGAAGATCGTTTAAGGAAGCTGAAGTGGCCTACACTCGAAACACGCAAACTGTTTCTTTCTTTAGTTGAATGCTACAAGATCGTATTTGACATGAACAAACTAAACTTTGACGATCTCTTTGAATTCAACAATTGCAATTCAACCCGCGCTAATCATCCGTATAAGCTTTATCTTAAGCCAGCAAAGTGTAATCCATATAAATACTCTTTTCCTATCCGAATCGTACAGCACTGGAATAGCCTACCAGGTTCTGCTGTCGAGTTGTTTTAAGAGTACGCTGAAGTGCTTTTTAAATATCTGAATATCTATTATTTATTGTTATTATTGATCATTAGTTATCTAATTTACCTTTTGTAAATAGTTCTTAAAGGATTTACATTGTACATAGTTTATATCTGTTTTTTTTTAAATCTTTTTATTTAGGGAAACATTATAGGATCAACCTCTAGTTTTCCTTTTCAAGATGTTTTATAATTTTTAGCTCCCCCATCTTGAATAAATATGTTATGAGTATGAGTTCACGTCGTGCCTGTAAGGACCTGCGAATGAACATCTGGAGACGCACGGTTTAATGGACGGAGCCCAAAGGGGCGCACGCGCAGGATGTAACGGAACTATAGACAATTTACTGATTGACAGAACTGTGACCTTAGATTGTCATCGGCGAAAGCGTAACCTGAGTATGGCGTGGATCGACGTCAAGAAGGCGTATGACTCGGTAGACCATGGTTGGTTGGAGGAAATGATGATCTTGCATAGATTCCCTGTCTGGTTGTCAAGGACGGTAGAGAAGTTAAGCAAGAGCTGGAACACAAGGGTGGTGGCGACTACAAAGCAAGGACGCAAGACATCTGAGCCAATCAGGTTTCTCAAAGGCCTGCCCCAGGGTGACGCTCTCTGTCCCAGGCTCTTCACGGTTTGTTTGAATCCCATCCCATGGAAGATCAGCGCCAGTGAGGGCTATAAACTATCTAAGCCCATCAGCGTAAAAGTAACAGACCTCCTGTACATCGACGACCTAAAGATTTTTGCGTCTTCGGAGAGTAAACTAAACCGAGTTATGGAAACAACCAAGAGCGCAATGGAGGATGTCGGACTTCAGTGGAACCCCAAAAAGTGTGCGGTCGCTCATGTACAGAGGGGGGTACATACTCATACCCATGATGCCTCGGGGCTAAGGGTAGATGAGAATATCTGTATTTCCGACCGGAAGAGGGCAATCAGTACAAGTTCTTGGGTGTCTTAGAGTCGGTGAAGCAAGAGGAGAGGATTTCGCTGGAGTGCGCAGCTAAGGAGTTTCTTCGCAGAATGTCTATTATCTGGTCTGATCACAACCGGGTAACAGCCTCGAACCAGTTTGCATTGCCAATGCTCGGCTACTTAATGTGGACACAACAATGGCCGGTGACAGAGCTTAAAAAGTTAGAGAAGCTCGCAAGATAATTGTTGAGAATGATAGGAAACATCCGAGTGGTTCAACTGCCATTCTATACATGCCAAGAGAGAGGGGAGGTAGAGGTCTGCGCTCGATCGAGGAGGAGTACAAAGTAACGAAGATAAAGGCGGCAGTGAAGTTATATAGAAATGATGACCCAGCGATGGCGATGGTTCGAGAGTTTGAAGAGAGGACGGAAAAGTTAGGTCATAGCTCGTTAGTTAAAGAGGCAGTAAGGTATGCAGAGGAGATGAGTCTTCAGTTGCAGCTGGAGTACCCAAATCCAACCTGCATAAAGCATGAGAGTGGAGAGGTGATAGCAGCAGAGAAACTGAAGACAGAGATGAGAAAGGGTCTTGAACAGAAGACATGGAAAGCGGTATATGAACAGAACTGGTAGGGGAAACTAACCTCTGCTAGAAGTGAAGACGAGAGCCTTAATTTCGACGGATGTTTCTGGTAGCTAAGCGGTTGGAAACAATGCCCAACACACACAGTGGCGGGGATGTTTGACCTCTACGAACAGTTATTACCTACGAGGCTGTATGCCTGTCAGAAAACGCACACGCACTCGACGGGCGACGTGATGTGCAGGCTATGTAATAAGGCCCCTGAAAGTGTCGCCCATGTCCTGGCTGGTTGTGCCGCACTTGCACAGAACAAGTATATTACCCGACATAACGCAGCCCTGAAGATACTTTTCTTTGAGATTTTGCAAGACTTAGGTCTTGTAGACTCAGTGCCACCTTGGTACTCGCCACTGAAACCGAAGCCAGTGTACGAGTCGAACAATGCGCAAGCATTCTGGGATGTCCCTCTATTTGCGGAGTATTCAAATAGACTGGTTTAAACCTTAACTCTGGTGATCACAAGCAATCGCACGTTCCCCTTATCCAGTGCAACTCGATAATAGGAACGTGGGCTCTGGGAACGACATTGTCCCAGTCCGACAAGGCTAAAATCGATTACGCATGCTCATATTTTCAACCAATGAAAATTCTCAGTCTCCCGTTCACCGTTCCGCTAGATAAGGGAACGTGGGCTCTGGGAACGAGATTTTGGGCAACAAGAGGCTACAATTAGCCTAAACTCGTGCCTGCAAAAATACGGTGTGTATCGATGGGCTGGGATACGCTGCTCCATATAAACTCAGTATAACAGATGAGGAGAAAATAGTTTATTTACGCAAAAACATGTTGGACACGTGCGCTGGCCAATTCCAGACATAATAAAAAAAATACAAATGATAATGATAAAAAACAGAGCCAAATCACAGAGCTGAGACTCGAGATTTGGTCACAGAAACCTTCAAAATTACTCATCGAAGCATCTCTTGCAGAAAAACAATGAAAAAGAACCGAATTTGAGCTTTGAAAACATCTTTTAACCTTCTGTGTAGTGTTGCACGAGTCTGGTGCCGACATCATGGAGTAAAGACGTGCTTCGCTGAGTTCCGCATTAAACAAGCTTTTTTCTTTAGAACATCGACAAGTGTTTGGTTTCTTTCACTATGCTTCATGCCAGGTAGACGATTGCGGTCTGGGAAAAGATTGGAGCCCTCTTCACCAACTCTGGAAGGAGAAAATATGCCGAACAAAGATACGAAGAAAGGGACAAATGATGAGGAATCAAACATGTCTGCCGCAGTACTAGAAGAACTAAAACTATTGAGAGGTGACGTTACAAGTGAAATGAAGAAACTGAGTGACGACTTAAAGGATTTTTAGCGAAATACGAACGAAAGACTACTAAAAATTGAAAGCGTCATGTCTAAAGTAGACGAAATAGATGGTCTCCAAACAACAGGAACTTGAAGCAGATGTTGACAGCATGAAGGATTCTCTCAACTACATGAACACTAACAGTGAAGAAGTAGACAACCTTCGCAAAAGCAACGACGAACTCAAAAAGAAGGTGGAACATTTGGAGCCATATTCTAGAGAGTTTAATATTCGCGTACTGGGCGTTGCTGAAGAAGAAGGCGAATATTGTATGGCGATAATTCTGGATTACATCACGCGTCTTGGATTCGAAGGTGCTATTTCTGAAGTCGAAAATGCTCATCGCACAGGAAGAAAACGAGACGAAAAGCCGAGACACATTATTGCCAAACTTTACAGTAGACCTTTAATTTAAAAGAAGATTGCTTCGGGCGGCAATGAGGACAGATAGAAAGGTCGTACTTAATAGGGTAAGAATTGTAGACGATTTTACATCTAACGACTTTTAAATTCGGAAAAAGGCGCTTCCCCAATTATGCAGAAAGCTTATGAAGAAGGAAAGAAGGTTCACTTCACTAAGGAAAACTTTTAGTTGACTGAAGGGTAGTCCCTGTTGAGTAGAATCTTGATATTACATATTCTGTGTCGATAATGGCTGTTTAACAAATTTTTGCAATGCGTGGCACAGCAAAGGCAAGCCTCGAAGCCCATCGATGATTTAATGTGTGCCGGAACTGCTCGTGCAATGCTGCGCGAGCGCGAATTTCTTTCGAATAACCCTTTTCGAGTAAACTTCTTTATTTACGCTATAGTTTTAACGGCAATTTTGCAGACACCATATAATTTATTCACATCAAAGGTTTCATCTTATAGTAATACCTATTTGAGTTTTTTAATGATTACACTGGTATGGCCACTTAGTTTCGCATACATCAAGATCCTTCTCCTCCTAAATTCAGATTTGTCCTCTATGATATTTATCATCACAAATGATGAAAGGTAAACTTATTTCTTTAAATACGAGAGGCATCAGCAACTAACGTAAAAGACGGACCATATTTACTTGGCTCAGAAAACAAAAACCTGACATTGTTTTCCTACAGAAAACACATTCCATTCAAGGGAATGAAGTCTCGTGGAAAAGAGAATGGGGTGCTACATTGTTCTGCTCTCATGGGGCGAACAATGCTAGAGTGGTGGCGATATTAATTAGGAATAATTTTGATTGCGCTGTTACGCAGTCTGTTGACACAAACGGTAGATTTATTATACTGGTTGTTTACCATTTACCAAATAATTCCGGAAATTTCGGTTGGAATGTAAATGGAAGCCTATTTTGGTCTTCCCAAACGGAAAATTTCCGGGGAAAACGGAATTTCTTGAAAGGTAGTCCAAAATTCCCAAACGGAATTTCCAAATAGAAATCAGTGTGCGTTCCATTTACTCATTTCTACCAGTTCCAGGCCTTTCGGCTTGGATCGCTCTGTAAACCTGACCGTTGGGAATGGGTTAGCACTCGTTCACAGGGATGGAAAGGACCTCATTAATTAGGCTAGCCACAACCCTAAACCTAACCCTAACCCTAACCCCCAAACCCTAACCCGGCATGTACTAAAACAAGGAACACCGGAACACCCCGGAACACCGGAACACCGAATTTGACGGTGTTGTTTTGTTTTCCGATTACAGACCATGTAAAAAATAAAATGTAAATGTAATTTAAAGATCGATGAGTAACCAGGGGGCATAATTGAAAAGTTAAAAAGACGTTCTCTGGTTAAAAGTTTAAAAAAAATTGCCAGTCTGCAAACTTTAAAAAGTGAGGTGTAAAAAGCGGAGGTAAAAATATATATGCACAAAAAGATGAGAAAATAACGAACGGATATAGATAAATACAATAATACAAAAGGAAGAAATACTAGTGTGACGATGAAATGCTAATAACATGGATAAGATCACAATAAGGTTGAGTATAGTCTTGGCAACTGCTTAGAATTATTGTCTGCCTGGTTAGTCTTACGCGTGAATTGCCTCTGTCGATGACGCGTGCATTCTCAAAATCAATAGTATGGCCTTCGAGCCACGCATGGCTGGCAATATTGGAACCACTTTTAAAAACTTTGGTGTTTCGTATGTGTTCCTTTTTTCTAGTGTGTAAACATCTAACCGTTTCTCCGATGTAATTCCATGTGCAGTTCGCACAGGGGATTTTATAGACAACGTTCGTTTGCCGATCTGATGGGGGTCTTGATTTAACTCGTGATGAGAGTTAAAGTCCAAGTATCTGTCAGTGTGTGTGGGCTTTCGATAGACACCGATAGTAACTGCCCCATTCTTCCTGGTTATCAAGGTGTCGAGAAAGGAAATTTGGCCATTGTTCTGAGTTTCAATGGTGAAAGATATCTCATCACGAGTTAAAACACGAAATAAGTACCGCCTCTAACCTTAACCCTAACTCTAAAGGTCCTTTCCATCCCTGTGAACGAGTGCTAACCGAATGGGAATGCTTGTGTAAATGGAAAACGCGCGTCCCATGGAAATTGTCATTTGGGTGTTTGATGCGTACCATTTACTGCAACCGTCGACCAACCGGTAATCCCGTGTAAATGGTAAACAACCACTGAAAGTACTTTTGTGCGGAGAACCTGCCCTTTTAGTCAACATATACTCTCCGAATCGAGACAATGAACTAGTTAGCTTTTATCGGTCGCTATTGCAAACTATCGTAAACAATAGTCTGGATGAGGTTGATAACATCATTGTGGGGGGAGATTTTAACTATCCTTTGAACCCAGTTATTGACAAAAGAGGTGGAAGCCAGATCCCTAGACAATCTGTAATTAACGCAATTGAACATTTACAGTCAGAGCTTGATTTATATGATATTTTGCGAGTAAGGAATCCCACGACACGCAGCTTTACTTGGAGTCAATCAGAACCTTTGATTTTTTCTAGACTTGACTATTGGCTTATTTCCAATTCTTTATCTGATAACGTTAGCGACTTGATATGATTTCTGCCATAAAAACTGACCACTCCGCAATAATAATAGAGTTACAAGATATTGATGATCGGGGCCCAGGACATTGGAAATTGAATTGTTCCCTTCTTAATGATAAACAATACGTCGATGAAATAAATTCTCTTTTACCTACTTGGCTTCAAGAAGGCAAGCAAGATCTAAGTGATCCGCGCTTTGTATGGGACTGGATGAAATACAATATTAAGAAATATTCTAGACAATATTCGATTAATAAATGTAACTTTAGCTTTTCAAAACAACTCTAGTCAAGATAACTTTTCAGCTTTAAATGCCTTGAAAGAAAAAATTGAACGGCTATATGAAAAAGAGGTCGAGGGTATAATCATTAGATCACGAGCTAGGTGATATGAGCACGGGGAAAAAATTGTAAGTACTTCTTTAATTTAGAAAAACGCAATCATATTAGAAAACATATTCGAAAGCTTCGCATGAGTGGTGTCATCACAACAGACCCCTTTGAAATCTTAGAAGCTGAAAGAAATTTTTATGAAAATCTTTATAAATCGAGAAGAAAATCCCCTGATGAAACCGAAAGCTATTTCTACCTACGGAGGACTTACCAATACCAGCACTTTCAAATGAATCTAGAAATCATGTTGAAGGGTTAATAAGCACTGAAGAGTGTAGCAAAGTTCTGAACTCCTTTCCATTAAATAAGGTCCTCGATAAAAAAGACCAAGACCGCTGTGATCTCAAAAACTGGAGGCCAATTTCCCTTTTGAATGTTGATGCGAAGATATCGATAGCTTCAAAAGCTATTCATGCAGAAAGAATGAAGCGTGTTTTACCTAATTTAATGCATAATAATCAGACAGGATATATTCCAGGCAGAAATATTAGTGAAAATGTACGCTCAATTCTCGACATATTGGAGTACACAAAGGCGAAGAAATTACAGGTCTTTTGTTATTTATCGACTTCATGAGAAGGCTTTTGATAGTCTGGAATGAGAATTTCTTGAAAAGTCTTTGATTAGATTTGGTTTTGGACCTGATTTTATAAGATGGGTCAGTATTTTCTATAATGATATTCAAAGCTGCATTATAAACAATGGTTTATGCTCTCATTATTTTAAGATAGGCCGTGGAGTTAGGCAGGGGGACCCTCTCTCCCCATATCTGTTTGTGACTGCAGTTGAAACTCTGGCGATAAGTATCAGAAACCAAGAGAGTATCAAAGGAATAACAATAAATGGTTTGGAAACTAAATTGCTGCAGTTTGCTGATGACACAACTGCTGTTTTATCAGACTTGGATTCGGCTAGAGCTTTGTTTAAAATACTTGAACGTTTTGAGAAAGCTTCAGCGCTAAAGCTTAAGGTCAGGAAAACGGAAGCAATGTGGGTTGGGTCCCTTCAGAACTGTGATGATTAACCATTTGGGATTGAGTGGAAAACTTGTGTTAAATTTTTAGGAATTTTTATCACATATGATGTACAGCTTCTAGTTGAGAAAAACTTTAAACAAAGGTTGAAAAAATTAAGAATTTAATAAATTTACGGAAGTCAAGAGGTTTGTCAATTCATATGGAAAGGTAAACATTATAAAAGCACTTCTTCTTCCTATGTTGATATATCCTAGCTCTGTGATTTGCACTCCGTCTAAGATCATAAAAGCATTCAACAACCTAGTATTTCAGTTTTTATGGCGGAACGGAAAAGACAAAGTCATCCGACGTTCAACCTATGTACCTTACGACCAAGGTGGCCTTAGAATGGTAGACTGTGAAACCATGGTAAAAGGGTTGAGGTTGAGCTGATTAAAACGAATTACCGACGAAGATTCATCGGGCTTCTGGAAGTCTTATCTTGACTACCTTTTGAAGAGCCAAGGGGGTCTTTTTTTATTTCAGTGTAATTATGAGTCAAACCAAGTATGCGTTTCAACAGCCTTTTATCAAGAATTATTAATATGGTGGTCAAATATAAGAGAATTCGAAGATCCCAACAACGTGTACAAATACACCTTATGGAACAACAAAGAGATAAAAATTGATGGTAAAAGTGTGTTTTATAAACCGTATTTTGATAAGCATATAAAATACACAAGTGATCTGCTTTACAATATGTCAAACATTGAGTCTTTTAACGTTGTCAGAAGTGCAGGTTTGACAAAATCAAACTTCCTAGTATGGACTGGTCTCAGGAAATCTGTTCCTTTGAGACTGCGGGTCAACTTACCCAATTTTAAGGTCATCTTTGTTTTAGAAAATTTTAAGTGTCACGACTATTATTGCTTTCTTATAAAACAAAATTGGAAAAGCCAAGTAAATGGGCTAAGTTGAGAGAAGAATTTAACTTAGAAGACCAGCAAGTTTCAGCGGCTTTCTTGTTGCCAGTGAGGGTGGCTAATGAACCTTACTTACCCTCCTTTCAGTGTAAAGTATTAAACTCCATCCTGTATACAAATGACCTGCTATGTAAAATAAGTTACATTTCCAATCCCGACTGCTCCTTTTGCCATCAGACGACAGAAACTATATCCATATCATGTTTGATTGTTCTTTTTCGAACGCTTTTTGGAATGAGGTTAATGACAACATTTTAAACAAACTGAAGAGTTGCGGAGGTCTCTCGTTCGCTTATTGTGATGTTATAAAAGGGCTCTTAAAGGAGGAGTTGGATATAATTAATTATATATTAATTCTAGGAAAATCATGTTTGTGGTCTTGTCGATGTAAAGTACTCAAACCTTCCTTAAGTTATTTCAGGAGAATTTTGATCAATAAATATGAGACAGAAAAACACGTTTATTTCAAATTAAATCAAATGAACCTCTTCAAAAAAAATGGAAGAGGTTTGAGGAAATTTGATCATTTGCTAACTAAAGTAGAAAGCTGTGCTATTAACAAGGCAAGTATGTATTAGTAAAATAATTAAGGAAGGCAAGTATTAATTAAGCAAGGCAAGTATGCATTAGTAAAATAAGTAGCAAGTATAAATTATGATGACTGATTAAGTAAAACAATGTAGTTTATACAGTATGGTGTCATTGTTACCTGTAAACGAAAATTTATTTAATCAATTTGAATTTAATTACTTGTAAAATGACTTGTAAATGTGTAATTGTGAAGATAATAATAATAATAATAATAATAATATTGCTAATAATAATAATAACTCACGTTACGTGCACAATACGTGACCTTCTGTTAATACGTTACCTTCTGTGCATTGGCGCGTGCGACACCTGATGATGACTTAAACCCTTTTTTTGCAGTGCTGCGTGCTGGACACGTGCGCTGACCCAATCGCGACACGAAGACGAAAAATAATAATAATAATAATAATAACAAGAGGCTTCAATTGGCCTAAACTCGTGCCTGCAAAACTACGGTGTGTATGGATGTACTGGGATACGCTGCTCCATATAAACTCAGTATAACAGATGAGGAGAAAATAGTGTATTTATGCAAAAACATGTTGGACACGTGCGCTGGCCAATTCCTGACATAATAAAAAATACAAATAATAATGATAATGATAAAAAACAGAGCCAAATCACAGAGCCGAGACTCGAGATTTGGTCACAGAAACCTTCAAAATTACTCATCGAAGCATCTCTTGCAGAAAAACAATGAAAAAGAACCGCATTTGAGCTTTGAAAACATCTTTCAACCTTCTGTGTAGTGCTGCATGAAGCCACTCTCGTTACGTGTACAATACGTGAACTGCTGTTAATACGTTAATACGTTACCTTCTGTGCAGTGGCACGTGCGACACCTGATGATAACTTAAACCCTTTTTTGGCAGTGCTGCGTGCTGGACACGTGCGCTGACCCAATCGCGACACGAAGACGAAAATAATAATAATAATAATAATAAGCTGTAGACTATGCAGGAAAAACAATGAGACCGTAAATCATTTACTTAGCGAGTGCCCGAAATTAGCTCAGACAGAGTATAAGCGCCGACATGATAACGTGGCCAAAGGGATCCATTGGGACCTGTGCAAGCATTACGGAGTTGAATGTGGTGACAAGTGGTATGAGCACGTCCCAGAACCGGTGGTGGAAAGCTCAGACGTCAAGATATTGTGGGATTTTACCATCCAGACGGATAAGAAATTACCGCACAATAAACCAGACATTGTGGTTGTCGAGAAGACCAGCAGGATATGCCATATCATTGACGTAGCATGCCTCGGTAACTGCAGAATCAGACTGAAAGAGGAGGAAAAGGTCAACAAATATCGTGATCTAGCCTTTGAAATCAACTACGGTGTCTGTGGGTACGATTTTCCACACTCATTTTTCAGTGCCCTGAGACAGAGTTAGGTTTTTGGTTAAGACTATTCGTCGTAATTTTTCAGTGCCCTGAGACAGTGTTAGGTTTCGGTACCCTGAGACAGAGTTGGGTTTCAGTGCCTTGAGACAGAGTTAGGTTTCAGTTAAGTAAATTCTTTGTTTATTTCCTCTTAAGTCATCAAAATACACTTTAAAAAATGGGCTTAAAGAAAAACCCAAAGTTATTTAAAGATTTGTCACTATATAATAATACCAATGAGAGGTCAAAAAAATTTATCAAATTTCAAAAAAATATCCAAAAAAGAGAAGCCTAATAAGAATAAACCGGCGCCAAATAAGGTGGTTTATAATCTCGACAACCTACTTGATGATGAAATGTATTGTAATTCAGAAGTTCATGAATATTTGAAAAATGAAATGGATTATATTGAATGCCCATTTTGTGATCAGAAAGATTTATCCAACCATATTATAATGAGAGAAGATTCAAAAAGAGAGAAGTCTAATGTGCATAAACCGGTGCCAAATAAGGTGGTTTATGATCGCAAAAAAAATTATCAAAAAAAGAAAAGCCTAATGAGATTAAACCGGTGCCAAATAAGGTGGTTTATGATCGCAAAAAATTATTGAAACTAAAAAGACCAAAGATAAATGTACTGGAAACAAATAGTGGTCACAATCTTGAAAACCTATTTTACGATGATTCATTTCCAGATTTCCTATCCGATCGGCCAAAAAGTATCAAACCTTTCAAGAAAACAATAAGGAAAGTAATGAAAAAAGTGTCGACAAAGGACAAACAAATCGAGAAAAAATCAAATAGTATCGATAGAAAGTATCAAACTCTGATGTCTAACAATAAACCATTAGAAATAAAATTAATGATCCTTTCGAGAAAACAATAAAGAAGGCGTCGATAAAGGATGAATACATTAATAAACAATCTTCCGAAATTGACAGAAAGTATCAAAATCTAATGTCCGATGAAACAAAAATTAATGTATATCCGTTAATATATAATACGTTAGATTATTTTCGCAAGGATGAAATGAAAATGAGTAAAAACAAAAAAAGAACCGAAATGAGTTTCATCAAATTATTTGAAAAAAGACTCAGAAAATCTCAGGCAAAAGAGAATTGGTGTCAATGATTCTAGATGTAGAAGTATCTGTTCCAATTTCAAGATCATCAGAAGAAAACGATGTGGATGAATTCAATATTTCACGAAAGAAAGTGATTAAATCAAAACGGTTTCACAACTTAGTAACAAAAAGTTACGGACCATTTACAGTCGAAAAACCCAAACACTTGAACAAAAATGACGTTTACAAACTTGCGATGTATGTATTATTGAGAAACAAATTCAATGTATTATCGGGTGAGTTCATAACGGCAATTGGTTGCAAGATAATAAAACTTGATAATAAACAAAACAAAAAACAGAAAATGGGTAATTTAAAACTTGAATCGTATTTATTAAACAAACAACGACCCATCAAAAACCATGGAGTGAATACATGTGTTGTTGACTATGTATGGGATCAAGTACAAGGAAAACGAGGGTTTAAAACGTACACTTATGACAAGTTGAAGAATGAAATATATGAGTACGTACCTGAAGGCGATATGATAAATACCGAAGAGTTGATTAACTGGGCAAAGGAATGTCATAATAATGTTTCAATTCATGCATTTGATGCGAGGTACAAAAAATTCATTGCACATGTCGTAACTGACACTCGTACGGATGTTGTTTTATTTTATATCGTAAAAGATTATCATTGTTACCCTATCACAGATGAAAAACTCAAAATTGTTGCATCAAAAGCAAACCAGGGCGGCTGTCATGATTTATTGCGGCATATGACAGAACTAAAATGGACAAGAAGACATGAAAACGTAACAAAAATTGACTACGTCGACGCGATATGTAATTTTGATAAAGAGAATCATATTGTTATCCTCCCTGAAAATGCTAAAATGAAAGAAGCCATTGATTTGTATAGCAGAAGTAATAATTATTACATTGAATACTTGCATTGGAACAATAATGGTATTCTCGATGGTTTCATTGATCATAAAAAGAACATGTACCTCCTGAATGAAGAATATGATACGAGAAAAACTATCTGCGACAAACTATTTGAAATATATAAAACACATGACTTCAAATGGACAATTCAAAGCTATACATCAATTGCAACAAGTTTATTTAGACAATTAAACGGTCATATTCTCGAATCATCTTACAATATAAATACGCGAGAAATTCTTGATGAATATTATCCAAGAGCTTTGCAATGGTGTACAACAGATGATATACCAGAAAACGCTGTCAATATAGACATATCAAAATGTTACCCAAGTATCTTATTAAATAATAATCACGAGATTCCTATTTACAGCATTCACAACATTATCGAACCATCGATCAAATGCAAGAGTGAACTTAGTCAATGTGGTGAATTTTATATCGATGAAACAACAATCAATTTTTACAGCAACCCAATTAAAATAGAAGCTGGTTTTTACAGTTCCAATCTTGTATCATACCTTGTTGATTTTTTATATATGCCAATAAGTCAAATTAAACATAAAATAGTCACAAAGAAGGCTCTTAAACCAAAGACGTTCAAAGAGTTCATCAAATACATATTCGACAACTTTTCAGAAAGCGAAGCTAAAAAATTAGCAAACAGTTTTATCGGAGAACTGGGACGAAAATACGATAAGACAAATTATGGTTTTACATGTACAGAATATGATACGGCAATGTGTTGTTGGACATCTGCGATGCTGAAGGTAAACGTGTTACAGTTGATCATTACAATGATATTTATCTCATTCGTGAACAAACAATTGATCGCATATTTTCAGACAATACAAGTATCAACCGATTTGTTATTTCAGAAGCTATATTAAAATGTTTGCTACTTATTGATGCATGTCATGGCGATGACAGTGTTTTGTATGGATATAACACGGATGGAATATATTTAGTAACCCAAAAATATTATTCAAAAATAAAAAAGATGTGAAATTTAAAACAAGTAAAATAGGAAGAGCGTATATTACAGACAGTGAAATGGGTTAATTCGAGAAACATTACAGAGAAAACCTAAGTATGAAAGATTATGAAGTGAAAGGTGGAAAAGGTTGTATTTTTAATGGTCAAGCTGGTTCAGGTAAAACAACAAAACTTTGTAAGATGGTTCAAGAAGCAAAACATCCACTCGTATTATCATTTACAAATAAAGCCGTTGAGAATGTCAGAAGCAAATTAATTGGAAGAGGGTTTGATAAAGAGGAAGCCAAAAACATTTGTCATACATTTGATAGTTATTTTTGTGAATGGAATCATATAAACGAAGAAACAAATATTAAAAGTCTCAAAAATAAGACAATCTTTATTGAAGAATTTAGTATGGTGCCAAATAAATGGATGACAAAGATTTACAAAGCCTTTACAATGTACAATATTACCGTGTACATGTTCGGAGATCCGAATCAATGTGAACCTGTTGAAGGTGGAAGTCAAATTAATTACAACTATTTGTACTCTAAAACAATTCGTGTAATGTGTCCTAATCATTACATTGAAAAATCGTGTAGATATGACAAACAGACTCATAAAATGCTAGAAACATTTTTGAACCATGGTAAGTTATCAGTATATTTTGAACCAATTAATAAAAAGTTTTATAAAAACGTCAGTTATTTGAATTCGACAAGAATAAAAGTTAACACAAATTGCTGTGACGAATTTACGAAAAACAAGAGAAACAAAACAGTAGATTTCAAGTATGATGGAAAAAAGGAAACTTACAGAGTGTGTCGAGGAATGCCAATACTTGCAACAACAAACATCAAAGACAAAACATATTTTTAATACAATGGAATTTGTGATTGAAGATATGAGTAAAGGGTGTTTCAAGGTTCACGATGAATGGTTTGATGAAAAAGAGTTTGCCGAAAGTTTCATTCCAAGCTTCTGCGTGACTGTTTATAAATATCAGGGTGCAAGTATTAATGAGCATTACAATATATTTGACGTCAATCGTATGGACAAAAAACAATTATATACGGCATTGAGTAGAACAACAAAGTTAGAGTACATTCATTTGAATAACAGGGAAGTAAACAGAAGGTACATCAATAGAAAGCAACCAACGTTAGAGATAGTTAATAGCAAATTCAACAGTTTGTTCAAGAATGGAAAGATTTACAAAATAACATTTGACAATAAAATGATATATATCGGTTCAACATGTGAAGATCTTAAAACAAGAATTAAAAGACATTTGTTAGACAAAAAAAGCCGAGTTTACAAATACAAGGATAAAAACCCGAAAATAAAACTGATTGTAAATGCTCCAAGTAAGGACAAAAAGAGTTTGGAAAAATTTGAAAATAGATATATTCAAGAATATGCCGAAAAGTATGGTAAACTATTGTTGAACATTAAATCAAATCCATAAAAACCAAAAAAATTGAATACAAAGTAACAATTGAAAATCAAAAACAACTTGAGGAACAAATAGCGAAACTCGAGAAGAAATTAGTTATTAACGATGACACTAAAAATAAAAGCTGGTTCTTCGACAACATTATCGAAGGAACTAGATACAGAACAATGGCCAGATATGGTAAAAAACCAAAAGACAAAGCGTTAGAACAGATTAATGACAAAAAACAAGAATCAATCGATAAATTAACAGTTTATTATTAAAGAAATATTATCTAACCTATATATATGAGTAGGATTGAAATTAAGAAATTTGTTTATTCTGTTCATCCAATTTATGATCTGTATGCTTCAGACAAGGATGGAAATGTGATTAATATTATTAAGAAGGTACCTCATGTGGGTGTAAGAAATAAAAATGGTTATATGCATTGTATGGTGAGGAAATATGGTGGAAAACAAAAATGTTATATTCTTCATAGATTTGTTTGGGAGTGTCATAATGGTATTATTCCAGAAGAAAAAGTTATTGACCATATCAACAACAACAAAGAAGACAATCGTTTATGCAATTTGCAGCTTCTTACGCAACAAAAAAACAGCAAGAAATCGGCGAAAGATAGGGATTATTCATTTGTCGCCAATAATCATAAAAATAAAAAGTGTGTGAAAGCAACAAATATTCTTACAGAAGAAGTATTATATTTTAACAGTTTATACGCTGTTCAACAGCATCTTCAAAATTAATGCCGGTATAGTCAGAAGAGTTTGTGAAAATATTTACAATCATAAAATGGATGTTTCAAAAAAGGACGGCCAAGTGTATAAATTTGTATATGTTAAAAAAGAGGATATGCCTGATAATTATTTGAAATCGGTTAATCGTTCGAAATTATCAGACGAAGACAAAAAGAAACACCGAATGGAAGCTGTTGAAAGATGGTTAAACAAGGAGTACAAATGTTTGAAATGTGACAGAATTTATAAGAATAGTAGCAAATATGTTCATAACAAAAGATGCAAGTAGCCAGAAACAATGATATTTTTGGCTAATGAAAGCACAAAGAACAGTAAATATTTTACTGAAACGTTTTATTATATATATATATATATGTTAGATAATTATTTCACATATCCTTCAAATCCCTGAATGGTATCCAACTATTGAAATCATCACTATATCCCTTCCACTTCACTAAAGCTTGTTTCTTCTTGTGATCCCTCCGAATGACTTTATCAATACGGAAAACATTTTGTTTGGCTTTTAATAATTCAGGTTCATAAAAATCCCTTCAATATCTTCACCTCTGAGATCTTTTATTTTGTATGTTATTGGATTAGTGTATTGGATCTTATCTATTATGAATAATTCTTCGGTCCAGTTTGGAGTATAACCTTTATCAAAAGTCTTTCTTTTGTATTTACTAATTCGGACCTTACCACCAACTTTAATATTTTTGGTAACATATCGAGATACATTGTATTGCCTTGAACAGTGAACTGCTTCCACATCTTGGAGTTCATTGTTCTATTCCACCTTTCAACCACTGAGGACTTTTCTTCATTCTCGGTGGAGTACATGTGTATCTCATTTTTCTCTAGCAAGTCCTTCAAGTGTTTGTTATAGAATTCTGTCCCTTTATCGACCCATAGATATTGTGGGCTTCTGCCTTCCTTGAATATTGTTTGAAATGCTTCAGTTACAGTTTCACCCTTTTTATCCTTCAGAGGAACAATCCAACCATATTTACTGAAAACATCGATAACCATCAAAAGATATTTATAACCTTTATTCCATTTGCTGAATTTTTGCATTTCAACAAGATCAGCAGCCCATATTTCATCAATTTTATTTACAATCACACGCCGTCGAGTAAAGTTGCGTTTTATGGATGTATGTAATTCATCTGCTAATTTTTCTTGCCAGTTTTCTTCACTCGACGGCTTTTTCCGTTTTTTGGAACACCAGGACCAAGTTTCTGTTTTGTGTTGATTAAGAATCTAGCTGTTTGACCCCATTTTGGCATTTCACCATATGGTATTTGATCAAGTGACTCGACCATTTTTTTGTCACAATCACCTTTATTTTTTCCCATATCATAACATATATCGTGATGTGCTGCTATTTGATCTACCTTGTTGTAAGGTTGGACATACCATTTTGTGACCTCACCTGTGTTTTTATCATACTCTAACTGTTCATTGAGGGGATTATAGGGGCCCATGTATTTGTAATTCCCAGGAGTCCAACCTGATTTTGGTTTAGGAAGTTTCCCAATAGCCTTATGAATATCAATAGCACCACCAAATCCTGGAAACGTAAAAGTTGGTTTTTCTGCCCATCCCATCTTTTTCACAAAGCTTGTGTAGGAACCTTTGTAACCTTTTGCTTTAGCCAATTTGTATTGCTCTTTGTAATACTTGATGCGTTCTCTTATGTCTGTAATTTCTTTTTTGTTTGGTGTTTTGAATAAATTAGGATCTGTCAATAATTCGAAGCCTTTTTTATAATCTACTTGCCACGGAGACCCTGCTACACCCGATTTTAACAAACTGTCAATTAACCCACCACCATAATTCAATCCTTTACCATAATCTATTCCTTTAATATCGGTTTTATGCAATTGTTTTCCGTCTTTTCGTTTTGGTCTAATTTTTGTTGATAATTGTACCAAACCCTCTTTACCAACTTTACTTATAATCGGTTTAGCTTTATCTAGAGCGAAGTCGATGGCTTTTTGCTGTAGCTCTGGGTTTCTCATTGCCTCGGATGCATAATATCGGCCAGCCTCAAGACCCTTCTTTGCAAGAAAAGGGACACCATGATGAAGAAAACCCTCAAGAGTAGTATCTGCAATTGAACTCATTATGCCCGCCCCTTCAGACGGGCCAATCAGTTTCCCTGGTTCTTAACGAATTTTGTTTTTGTGATTCCACATTCTGCACAAACACATTTGAGCATCAATCGATCATTTTTTGACTTTTCAAACCGTTCACTTCCTGGTACACATTCAGTGACTTTCTTTTGTTTGATACAATATGATTTTACCATTATACAAATATGTTAGATATTTTTAATATGATAGCATTAATTGACCTTCTTCATTCTCAATAATATCATCAATTGAAAAAATTTTGACCTCCATTCCCTTCATTAATTTCCTGTGTTCTTCCAATCTTGTTTTTGTTATTGCTAGAACGTGTAAAATGTCATTACCATAAAGAGAGTTTTTTGAAAGTCTTAAGACAATAGTTTTCCATTCATTATAAGCAATTTTTAGTTTAATCTTTTGATTTTCAGATAGTTTTACATTGATCTCAAAAAGTTGAGACATTTATATAAGTGAATTAGATATTTTCGAAGTAGTCTATGATGAATCTGTGATTGACACTCGCATCTGTTGAACTGAATTTGGAATTATGTATTGTATTTAGAATTGATCTGCCTTTTTGTCTCTCGAGAAGATAGTACAAACACCAATATCCACACAACCTAGAATCACGCTCTTGTATTTCATCTCCAGAGTATACAAGTTTTTTTCTACTTGTAGCCATATATTTTTGAACTTCCGTTGGCATCATCAAACCGAATGAGTCGAAGTATTCACAGTACGTGTCGATATTCCGATAACATACCCAATGAGTGCCGAGTCCAACCCGGCTGTCAAGATTGACTATCCCACATTCTTTTCTGATTTGTCTCGGTAAAGCGTCCCGACTGAAGACTCCTCTAAAATGTTTGATGTTAAGTTGTTTTACCCAATCCAATAAATCAAAGTTGGATAATGGTTTGTTTAGGAATTTAAGAGTATTGTTTAATTAAGAGAGTTGTTTTTGATTAATGTTTTATATTTTAGAGTATTGTCCTAATATTAGGATTGAATTGAAGGGACTGTTTTTGCCCAACAGAAGACCTTTTCCTTTCTTTTTTTTTTTTTCATTCCAAAACCAATTGGGTTGTTTTCGTTCCATGTACCAACAACAGGTGGTGGTATTAAATCATGGGCTCCTCCATCTTTTTTCACTGCCATGGAATCTGGAACATGAACTGGTAATGATCGTCTCGGGTGGCTTCTTTCAACGTGTAAACCCTTTCCTGTCAAAGCTTTCATAAGCAGGGGAATTCCAATACTCGCCAATATTGTTCCAAAACCAGCACCAATCTGAGTTTTTGTTGGATTGATAATAAGTTGTCCACCGGACTGCATAGCATTGACAATATCTTCTTTCTGCTTCTTTGTCAACATATTTTTGTAAGCTATCAACTGATTGATCTTGCTTTGAGGTATAAGAAAACCTCCCTTTTGTTTCTTCCCAAACAGTTTATCAATTCCAAGACTTCCAAGAGCTGAAAGAGCACCTGTTGCCAATGCTGTAGCTGCTTTAGTTGCATATGGTAATAGTTTTGTTCCAAGTGAAAAAAGACTTGTCCAAAGAGAACCACCATGTACTACAGCTTTTCTGATCTGTGTTTTTGATATATTGATGTCTGATCCTTTATTCATATTCCTTGCTTTAATCAGTTTGTTGATCTGTGTCTTTGTCAACATAAGTTGATCATTACCAAACAATTCTTCATTTGATAATCTAATTGTTAGAGCTGAATTTGTTCTGAATGCTTTTGCAAGCTTTTCTTTCTGACCTGGTGAAAGTGTCACTCCATGAGGATGATAAGAGGCCTTGACAGTAAGATTCGCATTGATTGCGGCGGGTACGGAAAATTCACATTTCTTCAAATTACCTGAAACTTATCTCACATACAAAGGGTACCAAGCAATGTAAATTGGTGCGATAGATTCTTAATTATGTTTTAAAATTGCCTCGGTAAGCGAATTTAAAGAATGTAGGATAATTGTGTTAAAATTTGTGAAAAATTAACGCTAATTTATGGGTAAACTTGTCTCGTTAATGAGAAACTAATATTACTTCTCGACACTAGTAATTTCTATCGCTATCAAAACCATGCTTTGGCTTTATAAATATCGATTAAACACCCCGCGGCAAGTTGTCAACTTCCATATACAACATTTTCATCAGTTCCTAGTATGATTCATTTTACTGATAACGCAAAATGTGAAATATTTGTTTAAGTATTCGCGCGTGGTCCAACCCACAATTATGACTAAAAACTACGCACAATTAATGTTAGTACTTTGCTATAAATGGTAAGTGTGTAAAAGGTTTGGGTTTTTAATTTTAAAGTAGTTTAAAGTTAGTCAAAAATGACATAACTGACCCCCGCAAAGACACGTAAAACTGTACATTTTTTTGTTGTATTCAGTTTCCTTTCGCTTACTATGATATGAATGGTTCTATAAATGGGAGCATAGATACAACTGAATTCGCACACGTTAAATTTTAAGAGCAAGCTAAATTATCTTCAGGTTTTGTCACTTAGAGATCACCCAAATACTTGTTTTAAAGTGTTTTTAATCGCTAGCCAACGTGCAGCTTTATGTGTAACAAGCTAGTGAAGCGACTATTTGATCTAGTTGTCAGCTGTTCGAAAGCCAATTAGCCCTAATCCAAGATCAAACATTAACCCAGGAATTTATTTCTCTGTCCGGAAAAGTTGTTCAACGCTGATATTCTGCAAAATTCTATATTAGAGGATGTCAATCCTGAAAAGCAAAAAGCTGCAAAAGAAACCAAAAAGTTTA
Organism: Pachyseris speciosa; assembly: GCA_016490735.1. Taxonomy (NCBI): domain Eukaryota; kingdom Metazoa; phylum Cnidaria; class Anthozoa; order Scleractinia; family Pachyseridae; genus Pachyseris; species Pachyseris speciosa. Next base: position 1,677,215 of record JAEMWC010000032.1, on the reverse strand, counting down.
AAACTGGAACCAAAGTTAACGCTACTCCTGGATTAAGTTTAATCAGCTCTCGAACAACCGGTTCCAGAACTATAAATATTCATCTGTTAAGCATTTATAACCTACATCACGGAGTCACCAAACATATTTATCTCACGTTCGCAAAGGTAATCTACAACTGCGCATAGGTAGAAAAGTCGGTAAAATATCTCAGTTGGCTTGCTGTGGAAGAAACAACAGCAGCTTTTCCTTACATAGCGCGACTATTTTACTGTAAATGCAAGCTATCAAGACTACATATGTTTATCTGTTGTGTGCATCTAAAGTATTATGCTGAAGGATAAAGTCACGTGGCCATGTTTTCTGGGTCACATAATTACAAACGATATCTGCCGTTTCGGATATATGTCATATATATCATTCACAAAAAATAAATTATCTGATTAAGTATTACTTTGCGTGCTTCTAAACTCAACAACTCCATTTCTACGGTATCTGAAGCATGTGTAGATAAGGTCTTCTCTCAGGCATCGTTTACACGGACGCAGTTTCCAGTTAACACGGCTTAATGACCTCGAAACCTCATAAAAAACGACACGGTTTCGAAGTGTTTACACAGAACCTATCCAACCGTTTAAATCATGGTGATCTCATTCTCAGGCATTTTTCTGGAAGCATAACTCCGCCCAAAACGTTGTTCCCCTAAACTGAGTTCTCCCAGGCCGAACCCAGAATCGTCGATTAACTTTTCTCTTCGTTACTCTGGAGCGTATCGACGAAAAAATCAACATTTCAAGACATCTCTGCCTAAATATGTGACTGATCATCGCAATTATGAACACTACTTAAGCAGTAGTGAAAATTAATCTCTGCCTGTTATTACGATATGCCTCTCGGTTTATAGAGAGTAGAATATATGGAAGTTGAAAAAGCGAACTTAAATTGTGATTGTGCAGCAAAGCGCTGCACTCACCATATTTACCCTTCGCGAGCCAGGCAGTTTCGCACCAAAATCAGTAACCGTTTTTAAATCGATGCGGTTTTGCCGTTTACACGACCCATGAAACCGTATCGTTTTGAAAACGCTCCACTTTTGAAAGCATTTTCAAAACGACCCGGTTCTGATAACAAACTCGACCGGCGCCGTGTAAACGAAAGGCGTAACCGTATCGAAACCGATGCGTTACAAATGAAAACGCGTCCGTGTAAACAGTGCCTCAGTTTCTAGGTTCTGTTTGTTACCCGACAGTACCTCTGCCAACACCTGTCGAGATAGTTAAACATTGCAGCGGCAACTGCCGATGAGTTCTTTCAATTTGGAAATCAAACCCTTCTTTCTTTTCCTGGAAACAGTCGTAATGTTCAAAATGCTCACAAATCTTAACAAGCATGTCTATGTTAAATTTTGACAACTTGTTTAGTCGAGTTAATTCACACAAATTGAATCTTTCATAATAAATAGGATGCTCTCTGCAACCTCGCTAACGACACCTTGGCGTAACTCTTGCAGCTCCGCTTCATACTGCTCTCTTGGCAATCACTTTCCAAATTCCGTATATCGTCCTCCGTTAGATCAGCTGGGTTCTGTACCTTGGCTCTCTTTGCTGCTGCCAGCCTGGAGAAAAATGAACGAATTTGCTGCGTCTTTAGACACTCGCTGGCGGTAAACAGACGTTTACCTTGTTCGTCTCTCGCACATCTCATGTCAAGAGAAACTTGTTCTTGATCAAATTCTCCAGATAATAGAGACTTTCGCAGTCGTTGCACACCAATTCATGAGAATGGTCACATTTTCCAGAAAATGCCGAATCCAGTGGCCGGTCACTTAACGCGAACACACTGCAGTGATCTGGACAACTTGATAAAGTTGAGATATGAAGACGATAGCTGCTTTTGAGGTAGCTCTTATAGATCAGTAACAAGTTTACTACTTCAGTCACCCATTCAGACTTCTTGCCTCTTTCTCCCAGCTTCTTGACAACGTCTCCAAGCATCTCAACTCCGCTAGGCCATCAGCACTGATGTTGTCCAAACCTTGCAATGCTTTCTTCTGTTGGGCAGGGCAATGCTTGAACACTCTGTACAGTTCTCTTTCACTCAAATGGTCGAATCCGGTTTCTTTGCAATATGCTATGTATTGCTTGATTATTCTAGCTCCAATCATGTTGCGCACTACATTAGGCATACTGATTGTCTCACCAGAAGATAACTTTAGTGTACGCGTACCGTGTGCAACATCTTGAACAAAATGGGGACTTGAAATAAACCCATTGAAATGGTCTATTTTCGGCATAGTCAAGCCAGTACGGTATTTTGGAACAGTTGGCAAGGGCTGACCCCTTCCACAAGAAATGAGATGTTTTTTAGCTTGAAATAGTTGGTACTTTGTAACCTCAGGGAGAAGTTCCTGGATTTGCTTTTGTGGAAGTATATCGACAATTATCGACAAAATCTGAATTTCCGTAACTCTTGCTTCAGATAGGCGGTAAGCAGCAGTTAGTGCTTGTATTGAATGGTCAGCTTCCAGCCTCAAACCCCCTATGTTTCCAACATTAAATTGCTTGTCCAGTGTACCAGAACGCATCAGTTCTGCCCAGGTTTCATCTTCCTGTCCAGGAGCAATGGTTTCTATGACAGCAACAATGCCTTGTTTGACTTTCCTTAGATGTTCTCTTTTAGTGCGGTCTGCTGCCTGAGACAACATATTCCTCATACGGTATCGGACTGGACTGCAGCCACGGCTCACCAGGAAGTCATTCAACTTCTCGCTTTCTTCTTTGCATTGCGCCTGATGTTGATGAGGTGCAAAGGCCTCATATCAAGGGGTTTCTTCTAGAGAGGTTCTCGGCCACATTGCAACGGAGTTTTCAGTGGTGAAAATAGATCCGTATAGATAATCGGACTGTTCTCAGCAAGTCTAGAACTCTTTCGAACTTCTGCTTCATCCTCGTCTGTTTTGTCGGTAACTGAGTCACCTTTAAGCATCGCTAGCCTCTTTCGGCAGTTAGGGCATATACCTAATCAACAAATATCATAATTTAACCTTTTTTCCGAACAAGGGGTGGGGGCGGAGGGCGGAGAAAGCACACGAAGTTCGAACGTTGATGACTTTTTTTACACCTTACTTTAGCATTAATGCCGTCAAATATTGTGACTTTATCTCAAATTTGTACCGGTATTTACCCTGTTGAGGATATGTTGGCATAATACTTTTCATGGAACTTCATGCTGCCCACGGCAGCATAGCGACGGGTACATGCATGCTTGAACTTGTCCCTTAGTTTCTTGATAACATTCTTTTTTCAGTTTTGGTTACTGTAAGTCCTCTACTCTCCAAAACAATAAACGAGATTATATGGTCGGTGTAATTTTCACGCACCAAACCGGACACAAATTCATATATATTATCGGTACTTATACTAAAAAAGATCAAACACAAAGCTTTTATGATCAAAACACGATAGGTAAACGGATAAATGCGGGACAAGAATTGTGGAAAAATATAATTTCACATCAAAGGGTTCCTAGAAATGAATGAACGGCTCCCGGAAGTCTAAGCGTCCAAACGTGAGCTCCCTTTCCACAAATTGTGAAGAGTTACTAAAGAATGCCCAGGAAGGGTGACTGATACTTTTACGTCTGAGGTTTAACACTGTCATTTAAGTTTATGATAATGGACCGTAAACAGCTACATTTAACAGTTTTTACACTCCAGTTTTCCCTTTATAACTGATAGCAAATCTTCACCGCTCAAGACTAGCATTCTGTCTTAGCCTGCGCTATCTAAATAAAGAACATCAATGTAATTAAACGTCAAGTAATAATAATTTAATTCCTTACCTGAACCCACTGGCGCTAAATATTTAAACTCATGAAATTTTGGACTGTAGTTTACTAATGCTACGATCAGGCTTGGCTTTGCCTTTGTGCTCTGGATAGCGGCAAATCCTCTTGATACCATCCTCCACCAAGCTGATAACGATGCCTTGGACACACTGTTGTTCGTGATAAAAAATCCTCATCGTACTCAAATACTCCTGCCCTTACCAGAATGAGGTCATATTCCGAACTACACTTGTTGTATGCAAGTGCTTACTTACATCTCTTTTGCAAAACGAAATGGGAATGGTCTCTTCTGATACGTTCAATTTTTTTTTGAGCAGCTCATCGAGTGGCTGTAGCTAGTTGGTATACAAGAAACGGCGTCACTCACCATTAATTTTTTTATTAGTTTGAATTTAAAACTTCAATAATTTAAACTGATTCACAATTTAAAAATTCAGTTTCTTCTCTTGAATTTAAGCAGACGGAAACTTTAGAGCACGGAATAATAAAGTTGTCGACGAGTTGCTCTTTGTAGCAGAAAATAAAATATTAGACAAAAAAGTGCTTCTCTAAACGAAGACCATAAGTTTTGATTTCAGATTTATGTAGGAAACATGTGTTTGCAAGCGTGAAGCTGGGTCGTTCCTCCATGTGTCAACAACCAATGCCAAAACAAGATTTGTTTTCTTTCTCAGGATCCAGAAACGAAACCGAAACACTTAGCTGAATCATAAGATTATGAAACCATTTTACGTATTTTAAATACGTACTTGTCAGATATATGACCCTACTTACCTTTTGAGCAGAATAAACCAAATCGAGAGAAACGAAAATACATCCACAGAAAGTGAAACGATCATGACACTTCGAACGTAATCTGATCCGACAAAAATAGAAGCACTTTTATTTACTTTTTCCACGCAAAGTAATAGCGGCAGCCTTACCTCAAGTGCCCATTATTACATATTGTATGATCAGAAATTACCTTTGGAGGGGATATAAGCGTCAATATTACTACAAAATAAAAAATAATAAGCCATACTGACTTGACGCTTGCGTCTCAGAACGTTAGGAGACGAAAACATGCATAAATTAAACCCATGCGCGGATTGTCTTTGTCATGGAAAAGCGAATACAAAAATCAAAATCCCAACCTTTTTTTCCTTATTTAAGACTCAGCAAACAATCAGCTTGAAAGGTTGGTTGGACCCTCAGCATTGTGTAGTTTTGTTTCTAATCCAATTTCCAAGCGGTTGGTACGCTGTTAAAAGTTCATTAACTCAATAACGCGATTACTAATACGCAATTATCGTAAAATAACAAGTGTTGAAATCAAATACACAAAATAAATTCTATTCCAATAATACTGGTGAAATACCGGCGCAATCCAAGCAGCCAAACTCTCGTTTTCTTTTCTTCTTCTCTCGCCAGCTGAAATTAGGCATTTGGTCAGCCGGAGATAAAGCCCGACATGGGTATGAACTTCAAAGCCTCATTTCGTCTAAAATAAAAACTCCCTGAGCCCAGTATTGTAGGGATTGCTTTTTCTATCAACTCTACATGCCCTCCTTTTTTGGAGAAAATCGGTAAAAAAAATTTTTCGTCACCCGCCGCAAAACGCCTTTTTATCTCGATTCTTACAGTCAAGCTCTCATAAGTAGTCATATAATATATATTTAGATTAAATTGTATTTATTTACATCTCTAAATCATTGATATCTTGTTCTCCAGTTTTTCTGATTTGTGTTACTGATAAATTGATGTCTGATCCTTTATTCATATTCCTTGCTTTAATCAGTTTGTTGATCTGTGTCTTTGTCAACATAAGTTGATCATTACCAAGCAAATTTTCATTTGATAATCTAAATGTTGCAGCTGAATCTTTTAAAAAAAGCTTTTGAAAGCTTAACTTTCTGACCCAGTGAAAGTGTCACTCCATGAGAATAAAAAGTAGTCATATAATATATAAGTAGATTAAATTGTATTGTATTTAAGATTGACATTTAACCATACATCGTATTTATTATTTTGTATTGTATTTCCTTACATTGATCTCAGGATTAATTTTCCATCAGTCTTTCTCATTTCAACATCCTGTTCATAAAGGACTAATGCGTACACACTATAATCTGCGTTTGTTCCTGCACTCAAAGTGTATTTGAAAGTTAGTTTTGTCATCCCATCCCGAATATCCTGTTTCTGTTTTGTTAGATCGAAATAAATAAAAGGGAATATGGAGCCGAAGTTACCCCTGTTAAGAAGAGTGTCGTCACTAAAATCGTTGATGCCTTGGACATACTTCAGAACATCTCTGAATACCCTCGATGGTTCAGTTGATGGTTTATAATGAACCTCTGGGTAATCAATTCCATTGCCTACCTCAAGATGACAACTCGTCATTGTTCGGTTATTTGCAACTGAAAATGTGTTATACAAGAATTTTTGGCTGTCTGAGATTCATCACTTGCGTCGTTGATTATGAAAACAAATACATGCCTCGGTTTGTTTATTCCTGTTGAAATACGGAAATTAGCTGTCTGTTGTCTCGTTGAGTTACCTCTCTCAACCATTTCTCTAAGATAAGTCCATTTTCTTGTATCAAGATATTTACTCATGTATAATGACTTTCCATCTGCATTAAAAACAATACGAGGGACAATTAACTGAAATTTGGTGAGTACTACACGACAATTGTCTGCGGCCTGCCAAATTAAATTTGCATCACTTTCAAGTGTTAGGTTCAACTCTATTTTCGAGTTAGGCAAAAGTTCATTCCAAAGGCTCTTGAAAAATCCATATCTATTCAATTGTATTTCTGCATTTACAGTTCCATTTGCGCCATTCAATAACAGTTTACGAGACGAAAATCCTTTATTATAGTTGGCTTGAGCCGCTCTATCTTCTGCGTGTCTGTTTGTGTCAAGATAGAAAAACTCATTTGTTCCTTGAGAGGAAGCATAACCCTTGGAATACTGAAGTAAGTTTTTGATATTTGTCGCTTGGTTAGCATCTCTACATTCATAAACATCAACACCATTCATTTTTACATTAATGTTATTGATAAGAGAGAGAGCGGAATTTACCGTACCGTTTCGATCATCAGCAGCTATATCAGCTCCATCTGCAAGCTTCTTTACAATGAAATCAACATTTAAACGAGCATTGAACCAATCGAATGGTGTAGTTTCTCCACTGTTATCAACAACGAAACGATAACCAGTTTTCTTCTGATGAGCATTGTTTGCAACTGCAGAAATCAATGCCGTCTCAAGTTCAAAGACTACATCTTCATATCGTTCAATATATTTTGATTCTCGATAGTTTGTCATATACAATTAGTTTAGATAAAGTTTTATTTCTTTCTTAGTCTCCCGCCTGAGAGAAGCTGACTGAGTCTTTCATTTACTTCATAATCAGTTAATGTTGGTTTTGTCTTTTCATAATTGGTTAATGTTGGTTTTTTTGGATTTGTCTTTTCATAATTTGTTAATGTTGGATTTTCTTTCTTTTGCTTAAAAGTTCAATTATTTTGTCACCAGCTTTTTTACCAGCATATTCACTAACTGTTGTAGCTGCTTTTTTTCCAACTGTTCTGATAATGTCCGTCAGACCTTCGCCATGTTGTTCATATTTCTTATACTCAAATCGTTTCATATACTATTTGGTTTTATAATTCCGTCCCTCTCAAGAATATCTCAATATACCAATCTATACGTTCAAATGAACTGGAGCTCCAGAAGAATCTGTGACATAAAAGTGTATTGAACTGATTGTATGGATTGGAACTGGATTATATGAAAGAAAACGAGGTTTGTAAGTGAAGGGCAAAGATCTGACTAGATTGCTAACTGGAATAACAGCAATAGTACTGGTGCTATTCCCGTCAACGATGCTGTCAATAACTTTGTCACAGTTCATATAAATTTCATCTACCTCTCTCGTAATATCAGGAAGATCTGAACCGTACTCCGTTTGTGTAACTAATTTTGACTCAAAACCGATAAGTTTTCTGAATTCAAGACTTCTCAAATCCACATGATAATTTTCATCAAGTTCAATCAAAACACGATATGTTGATAAAACGAAAAACATATTGACACCATACTTCTTTTTGGCATCATCGGGATCATCAACAATCAAATGATTATTTTTTCTCATATACTCATGGATGTAACTATTGATATCATCATATGAATACATACCATCCACAAAAGTTATTGTTTCCCAGTTTGCACCTTTGTTGTAACTATATTTTATTTGATTGTTTCCAAAAGATTGTCTGATATTGTACCAACTGTATGTCATATTGATAGTTTTAACCGCAATTTCGTATTTCATTTCGTTTGATAACTTGAGAGCCTATTGAATCTCTTTGTGAATCGTGACTATAACTAACACCAATTTTGTCTCTGTTTTTACTGTTGAATCGTAATGAGATTTCTGTCATATACTATTAGAGTAGATATTTTATTATTATCCCATTTAGCTGTTTATCATCGATGATATTCAATCTTTTTAATACGTGCAATATCTTCACAAATTCGTCTCTAACATCTGTACTATTATTCCCAGCATAAATAGACCCTCCAAGTAACTGGAATCGTGAAAGCAAGTCTCCCACATCATTATAATAAACAACACCAGCTCCAATTTTCATTCCTTGCCCTGTTTTGTATTTGTAAGAAGCCAGTACATCTGCAACCGTTTCTCTATATTTCTTCAAAGTTTGTAACTCTCGATCATAAGATTGTTTATCTTCTAACGTTTTCACATGTGCTTTTTTACTTCCAAGCCTTCTAGCGATTTCTCCAGCTTTTTTCTTTTCTTCAAGAAGTTTTTGTGGATTGACTTGAGTCAACTCGTTTGGTTTCAAAAGCTTGTAATTTTTTAATATAATTCTGTCATCTTTATTGAAATTGTTATCAATCGCTAATATGGTGGTTTTCCCATCCTCATCTTTTGGTGCTTCAATGGCTTTAGGAAGTTCCGAATCCATTGTAATTACTCTGCGATTTGTTTCTATACATCATCAAGACCTTGTGTTAAAGCCAGTTGATTTTGTTTCAACTGTTCAATAACTTCATCCTGTTTTTTGTCGATGCTTTCTTTCACACTCTTCTGAACATCAATAGAAGGGTTTAATAATTCTGATGTTTCATCATATGTATCCTGTTTTGTGTTTTCAAAAGTCTTGATAACCTCACGAACTTCTCTCGTCTCATTTCCAGCTTCAATTCCACTTTGAAGAAGCCTTTTCATTCGCTCTATATCCATACAGTTAGATTAGATAAAAATTAGTTTAGGATTATTTAGGTTAGATAAAGGGGGGTTTAATCCAACGCAATTATATATGGAAGTACCTAACTATGACAGTGGTGAGGATTCAAATAAATGTTTCAAACAATTGTATCCGTATATGCCGAAAGATATATTCAGGATGCTTCTCGCTGGAAATTCAGGATCTGGCAAAACCAATTTGTTGAGTCATATTTTACTCAAACCATTGGTCTATTACGATCAAATCCATTTATACGCCAAAAATCTTGACCAAGATAAATACCAGACTTTGATGAAAGAAATGGATGGGATAAGCAAACAAGTCGGTTATCCTGTTTTAATATGTAGTCAAGATGAAATTTTACCTGTTGAACAACTGCAAAACACAGATATACAGAGATTGGTTATATTTGATGATTTTGTATGTGAAAAAAAGCAGAAGCCTCTCATTGACTATTTCATTCAAGGACGACATAAAAACTGCTCAGTGATATATCTCACTCAATCCTTTTACGGGTGCCCAAAACCAATCAGAATAAATTGCAGCCATTTTTGCCTACATGACTTCCCATCATCGAGAGAAAGAAATTTAATATCTCAAGAACTTGGTATTGAAAAGCAAAAGTATATTGAAGCAACTAAAAAACCATATTCTTTCTGTTATGTTGACAAGCCAATGAAAACAGTAAAGAGAAACTTTTATGGTAATATCTAATCTAATATTATATGGGTATGTTCAACTTTTTACCAAATCAGGATCACGTCGGTCATGTGAAAATAGGTAAAAGAGGTCCAAAAGGAGCTGATGGAGTTGGTTTCAAATTAACCGATAATGGCAATTATGATATCGATAACAAGAAATTGACTAATGTTGGAGAACCACAATCAAACAAAGATGCTGCTACAAAAAAATATGTTGACGATGAGAACACACGGCAAGACATCGCTATCAATGACAGAGTAAGTCAAAGTTATGTTGATTCCAACTTTGTGAAGAAAGATGGTTCAGTTACCATGACTGGTTCTCTCAATTTAGGCAATAATAAAATAACAAATATTGCAACACCAACAACAAATCAAGACGCTGCCACAAAAGAATACGTAGATCATAATATAACGGGTGGCATGCATTCAGCCTTTGTTAAGAAAGATGGAACTGTTGCAATGACTGGCAACCTGGACATGGGAAGAAATCTTGTTACCAATATGATCTACCCTGTGAACATTCTTGATGCTACAAACAAAAGCTATGTCGACTCTGAAATCGCGAGTTGTTTAAAAAGGGACGGAACTGATCCGGCGGAGAGTAATTTGAATATGGAGGGGTATGCTATTGAACAATTGAAAGACGCTGATAACAGCACACCCACTGGAAACGCCGTTAATAAAAAATATGTGGATCAGGGCTTGCAAACCAAACTTGATGCAATTGCTCAAAAAGACCTAAACATGAACAACAACGCCATTATTGATCTTGCTCCACCCGTCAACGCAGACGACGTGGCTACAAAAAGATATACTGACGAGTATTTTCTTCGACGAGACGGTTCGACTGCGATGTATGGTGATCTGTCAATGTCCAACCACAAAATTGAAAATGTTGGAGCACCAGCCGCCGACAAAGATGTGGCCAACAAAATTTATGTTGACCAAGCCCCTTTTCTAAAACGTGCTGGTGGGCAAATGACCGGCGATATTGACATGCACAACAACACACTCGCAAACTTAAAAGACCCTGTGGCGGCAAGCAGTGGGGCAACCAAGAGATATGTCGACGCAACCCATGTTGAAGCTTCAGGGACAGGCCCGCAAGAAAACCCCTTCAAATATCTCATGGAAGACATTAACGAATCTTCTTCTGAAAATAACATAACTGTGCATTCCATTTCAAACTTTTCATCCTCTCCTAATCAAATAAACAAAAACGCATACAACTTCACACTCATTGATGACAAAGATGGGACTGAACAGTACCGCAGTAGAATAAGTTTTAACCTTTTCAGACAGCGAATTGGTTTTTATACCTTTGTTGTGGAGTTTTTCCCTCCAGAAATGCGAAATGTCAGTGTCCATGCAACCGCCGACTCGCTGTCATTTGGTGCGCAAACATCAAAAACGTTTCAAGCAACGGCGACCATCGCTGCTTATGTTAAAACAATACTGCATTTCCAAAAAAGACAGGTGGGTCAACGGGATATATTTACCTTGATCTGCATGGAAAAACTGCGTTTCCCAACCCCACTGGGCGTATAGTTGTTTACGGTGTGAATGGCACCGTGTCGAAAGTTCCCTCCACTGTGTTTGAACAAATTTATTTCGTGAAAAATGGGAATATGCAAATGCAAATTGATTTGGATTTGGGAACACATAGAATTTTTAGAGAAGGAAGAGGAGGTTTCTTAATACAGAATGGAGGAAATATTGCTTTAAAAGGAGCTTTGAATTTGAATGGAGAAGAAGTGATAAATGGAGGTTCTCAATTGTTTGATGGAGCAAATGGAGAACTTACAATGTATAACCATATTAACATGAATAGCTATCTGCTCAAAGATGCAAAATTGGGTGGCAATTTAAACCTTAACTCACATGATATTTACAGTGGTAACAATCTTTTATTTCAAAATACATCAAATCAAATAAAAGTTCCTCGTCCTTTAATCATTGAGGGAATGGTTTACAAAATTAAAAGTCCAACAATAAGATCATTAAATAAAATTTATTCCGACTTTCTCCTCCATCAACATGGTCTCAACTAAACAATTTTTTTTCTGTTTTAATTGGTTTGAAGGTTTATCACACCGGAGTAACACTAGGTGCACAAAATGTTCGTGTGACTGTTCAAAAAAACAATAAAATTACAAATTATAATTATTCTTATAGTTATTTACCTTTAGTTAATAATAATTATGACATTTTTGATAAAGGCAACCTTGTAAAAGTAACTCTTAATTCATCAAATAATGTTCGTGTTTTTGTTGAGGGCAACGCTACAGAAGTTTTTGCTGTTTTCAAATGTGTTGTATAAAAAATAATATAAATCAATATTATATGGGTATATTTAACCACACATCTGATCATAATCACACTGGTCTTACGAAGGTCCAAAAGGAGCTGACGGTGTTGGATTCAAATTGACAAACGATGGGAATTATGATCTTGAAGACAAACATTTGAAAAACATCAAGGATGGTACTGAGGATACTGACGTTGTTTCCAAAAAATGGATTGAAGATCATGTGACAGGACAAGCTGCTGATCTATCTCCTTATCTTAAAAAAGATGGAACTGTTGCAATGACAGGAAACTTAAACATGGGTGGAAATAATATTTCAGGTCTAGCAAATGCAACTGTTGACTCTCATGCTGTTAGTTTTGGTTTTCTTAAAAACTATTATTTGTCTCAACTTGCTGAAACTGTACTTTGGGAAACAATGAAGAGCAATGATGTGGATTGTTTGTATATGTTAGATCGTGCTATCACATCAGTTGCAACTTTTAGCGTTTCAAGAAAAGTGTACGTGTTGTTCGATCAATCATTGAATGAAAATAACGCATCTCAGACAATTACGTCTTCACCATTACAACCTACAATTTGCACCAAAGCAAACAAACATAACAACCGCTATTTCTTAGAGTTAAATGGTAATCAAAGGATGATAAGTGATATCAATTTAAATGTTCCAAGTGGTGGACAAGATATTGTAATGTTTTTATTGTCTTTAAATTGAACTCTTTCTCAAATAGCACATACAAAAACGGTTTATTTGGTCATGATAATGGTGGATATTATAAATTCTTTGCTTTTGTGAATTCAGGTGATTTAATAATTGCTGGCACAAGTAATAATTTTATTATTATTGGAACTGGTAATTTTCAAGGTAATTCAGCAACTGCCAGCTATCAAACAAAAGCCAATCCAAGTGAGTTGAACAAATGGTGTTGTCTTTCCATTCATTGGAACGTGCCTGCAGGAGCTAATGGATCTGCTGTATGGTGTAATTGGAAAAAACTGGCTAATTTTGAAGCAAGAACATCGACAGGTTCCAATCAAATGACATTCGGAGATTTGGATCCTAATGGTATTGCTGGGCTAAACGGCTCAATTATTTTTTTTGGTTTATATCGAGGTAAAACAATTTCAGAGGCCGATATCAAACTTCATCATCACGTATTTTGCAACAACTGGTATAAAATAGACCATGATCCAATTACGTTGGGTTAAAATAGTATAAACAATTTATATGACAAACCAACGTATAAGCATATTCGGCTGGAACCATGTTTCAGCCAAACTTTCAAAAGAACAAGTTGACGAATTAAAGTCTTATTATAAAACGTATCATAGGAAATGTTGGGCATTCAAACAAGCAATAAAAAGATTCAAAAAATGGAAAATAGCAGGAAATTCACTTTCTGTTATTTTTGCATCTGGAGGTTTGGCGGCTTCTATTGCCACTGGTGGAATAGCTATTGTTGCTGTATCAACAGGTGCAGTTTTAATTCAAGGATGGATGAAACACAAAAATCTTGATCTTAAAATTCAACAATGTGTTTACGCCTTTCAGACTTATCAACATTTACTGAACTCCATCAAGAATATGCTAAGAAGTGGAGAATATGATCCAAGTCATATGCAGATAACAATGACTAATACAGACGATTTTATAACAGACAACAGCCCAATAATAGACAAGTTTTTACTGAAATATGATAAACTTTTCACCCCTGAAGAATAAAATTGATTTTGTCTCCGATCAGTGATAATATTTTTTGCCAATATTGTTCATAATCAATTAATGTTTTTTTGGATTTAGTGATTTTGATATCACCTCCAATATCCAATTTCATCATAATGAATATTTTTTTTAGCATAAAATCAATGTTAACTATTCTTTTCCGATTTTCATTCAATTGCGGTAATACATCATCTATCTCTTCAAAACCCTTTATTATTTTATCCTTATTACTGAAAGTCAATTGTCTTCCATTATTACTACAGAGGGTGTCCATTTTATTTATTAAATGATACTTCCGATGATAGACAGATTTACGTTTCATTTTATACTTATTTTTATGAAAATCGACATACTCAGTGAAAATTTCGTAACCTTGAACTATACCACAGTTCTTACAAACAATTACCTCATCATTAATAAGTTCTTGTTTATCACAACACGGTTCTTCTTTCTTAACAACGTGTTTTCCTATTTTCTGATCACAAAATGGGCATTCGATATAATCCATTTCATTTTTCAAATATTCATGAACTTCTGAATTACAATACATTTCATCATCAAGTAGGTTGTCGAGATTATAAACCACCTTATTTGGCGCCGGTTTACTCTTATTAGGCTTCTCTTTTTTGGATATTTTTTTGAAATTTGATAAATTTTTTTGACCTCTCATTGGTATTATTAAATAGGACAAATCTTTAAATAACTTTGGGTTTTTCTTTAAGCCCATTTTTTAAAGTGTATTAGAGGAAATAAACAAAGAATTTACTTAACTGAAACCTAACTCTGTCTCAAGGCACTGAAACCTAACTCTGTCTCAGGTACCGAAACCTAACACTGTCTCAGGGCACTGAAAAATTACGACGAATAGTCTTAACCAAAAACCTAACTCTGTCTCAGGGCACTGAAAAATGAGTGTGGAAAATCGTACCCACAGACACCGTAGTAAATCAAAACCCTCTGGAAGCTGAAAAAGGTTACCACTACACCAATTGTTATAGGAGCATTGGGGACCTATACAGACAGACTGGAAAAATACCTAGAGGATATCCATGTCGGGCTTCAAGCCCACACAATGCAGAAGATCGTGCTCTTGGGCTCAGCCCGGATCCTGAGACAAGTTTTGGATTGCTGAGGCTGCTTGTTGCAGCTTGCGCCAGAACCTCCAGCATGACATTGCTGTGATAATAATAATAATAATAATAATAATAATAATAATAATAATAATAATAATATCAGAGAAAGTAAATAAAGTATCAGAGAAACTGTCTAAATACAAATATCTGGAGATAGAAATAGCCCGTATGTGGCAGATGAGAACAGTGATAATCCCTGTTGTTGTAGGTGCCCTTGGAGTTATTAGGAAAGGCACTGAAAAACAGCTGCGCGAAATCCCAGGCAACAATAACCCACATGAAATCCAGAAAACAGCACTTCTGGGAACAGCACCCACATTCTGAGAAAGGTCCTTTCAATCAAGTAAATTGAACAAACACTCCTCTAGTGCCTTAGAACCATGGTTTGGTTCTGGCCCTAGAAGGTAAATGTAGACAAGTAATAAAGTGAAGTAAAATAATAATAATAATAATAATAATAGAAAGATTCAGAGCTAAATCCTAGACTCGTCGCCTTTCAGGCACGAGTAAAAAGATTCAAAGCCGAATCCTAGACTAGAAGTGGTCGGTCGCTCAGTCAGTCAATGGGTCATAAACTGTGTATTATTTATTGTTTTTCTCGACGCTCCGCCTTCCTGAAGCTCTCTTCACCACCACCTCGCTTAGACAACACCGTAGGAAAACTGCGGAAACGGCGCGCGGGATAAAAAGGCCAAATTGAAAGTACCGAGGCGGCAGTCTGATGCGCTGAGTATCGCCTCCCATGCAGTCGTTTTTGGGGGAGGAGGTGAAATGCTTATCATTCAACAGTGGGAAGCTTTAGCAACCAAGTCGGCAACTGGCTCTACACTTGCGTTTTACACTTTGGTACATTTCTTTGCCACACTTTGCAAAACAACGTGAAATGACCAAATTTTATGTTTTCTCGAGAACGTGAGCGCGTGAACGTAAATTTGTCATTCTTTTTCCTTACTTTAACTCCATTTATAACAATTCAGTCCCCGGATATTTCGCCAGCGTTTCCAAGATAAACAAATTGGAATAATCGGGAAAGAGTTACAAAAACGAGAAGCCATATTTTGAAACGTCGTTTACTATGCGAAATATGGTAATTATCTTGAGCCACACGAATAGCTCCTGAAGCCCGCAGTACCAAGTGGCCAAGCTAGCGGGTAGAATGAACCGACTAATTGATAACATTTTCTACCAAAGCGTTAATCGCTTTTTTCTCGACTGAAAAACGATAAAGCAGTTTTGTAAACTATTAGTCGTGTTTGCTCATTTTGTTTTGTTTTGTTTTGTTTTTGTTGCTATTGTTGTTGCTGTTTTAATGTTTTCAAAGGACATAGAGGAAGTTTTGTTCTTGAAATGCTGTCGATGAGGTTGCTTGCAAATTCCCCCGTTCACAGATCCATGTTTCACTTCCCCAGTTTCTTTCATTTTAACGACATAGCAGAAATGAGAGAGAGCTGGGAACGAGTATGTTGGACGACATGGCCGCCATGTGTTGCATCACAAGATGAAAACTATTTTTACCAGAAACCGGTCCTTCGTCTCTCGGCTCTGCGTTCTAATTGGAAAAACGGAAAAATCTCGTTTAAAATCAATGACGAAGGCTCCAGAGAAGATACGTGCAGAAGCCACCGGCCATATAAGCAACGAAAACAGCGGGCAGGCATCACCTTTGGAAAGGTTCAGGCGAGGAAATCTAAGCTTATATTCGGTGGCGGTCTCGTTCGTGAGATTTCTACAATGGTTCCTTGGTGTTCTTTTCTTTGGACCTATGCAGCGTGTATGGAGGCCTTTTAGTGCCTGTTCACTGTCTCGGAAGAATCCAAAAACCGCGAAAATTTTTGTTATTGACAATACGTTGGTTTGTGACAAACTTCTGAAGTCGTACCGCGCACACTATCCCTTCAAGATGAATTTCCTTGGAATAGACTGCGAGTGGGTGAACAGAAAAGGCCAAGAGAATGCCCCAGTTGCTTTGCTACAGATTGCAACTCCCCTGTGTGACTGTTTTCTGATTCGTCTTCACAAAATGGAAGGCCAGATGCCACAGAGCGTGAAAGAACTCTTGGAGGACAAAACTGTTCTTAAATTCGGTGTTGGTGTACAAGATGATTGCAAGCGGCTGTCAGGAATGTTTGGTATTGATGTGTCTGGGTGTGTAGATCTCAGGCATGTAGTACAAAGATGCCGATTGGATGACGGTGGTCAGCGAAGGTATGTGACTTGCGCCTTTCTGTACAGTGAACTCCCTCAGTGTGAAGGCCCCATTTTCGTCCCTCGAGTCTTCGCTCCATACTGCGCAGGCTTGACAAAATGAGCGACTCTCGAAAGATCCAAAAGGTTGACGATTCTGATTGGCTTTTTCAAACAATTCCAATAAACGGTAGTAAAACAGAACTCTTACAAGCTCTTACACGGAGCTGAAACCTAAGCATGCACAGTTGAGCCGGAAGTTCAATATTTTTGGACTTCAAATCAGATTTTTCCAGCGTCACTAGTTTCCTGACCACTGGTCTAGGAAAACGAAACCCTGGGTACGAGGTTGTGGAGGCACCTGTGAGGCAGACATCACTGTATTAAAGGCAGAAACATCAGTAAGGCAGACTCCTCCGCCTGACCCTGGCCAAATTGCTCCATACTGTAGTCTCTGTTACAAAACGTTCTCTGAAGCAGCCACCTCTCTATTGCAGACACTAAGAGCTTGTCCCAAAAGTGTCCACCTTAGAGGGAGTTCACTGTGTGTGTGTGTGATGCGCCTTAGTTGGCCCATAGCCAGGTTTTTTGTGTGGATGGGTGCGTACAGTATGATTCTGAAGGCACAAGATTCTGGAAGGGTTGAGTATTATGTGAGTCTATTCCTTACTTGACATCACAAAATGATTTGCATCATGGTAAGTCTTTGTAAACATGCATGCAAATCAGTTTGTGATGTCAAGACAGTAAGGAATAGTCCCATGCCCATTACTAGCTCATTTGTGGGATAGATGATGGCTACATTTAGTAACTTTTACAGTCTATAAAAAGGCAGTGCTTGGTTTAAAAAGGCGCAAAAAGGCACAGTGAAATGAACAGGTGCAAGGATTTATTTAAGCAAAAAAATATTTTGGGGTTACATGTAGGTGCACTTTAATAAAATAAAACAGTTTGAATTGCCTTTTTGATTGAAGAGCAATATTACAGACATACAGTGTATAACTAGATGATGGCAGTTCATGCAAACCTGGAAGAAACACAGTAATTTTAGTGAACTAGGACACAAGAATTATGGTTAATTTTTAAAATTTTTTAACCTTTGTGGCTCAGTGAGTGTTACGTGTACATCTGTTTCATCTCCCTCCCCATGGGCCTTCTGTAATTCCTTTGTTTCATCCTTTTGTTTGACAGGAATCAGAAGATGAGTCTTGATGCTTTAGCTAAGAGAATACTGGGTGTTGCAATGGATAAACACTGGAGAATCCGGTGTAGTGATTGGGAAGCCGATCACCTCAACACACGACAAATTGAATATGCTATGAATGATGCCATAGTTGCAAGCCACATATTTCTTAGACTGGTGAAATCAAAAGCAGAGGAAAGAAAAATTGTGAGAGAATCTTGCGACTCAGCCAGTTGTTCCCCTGCAGAAAAGAATGACTCAAACATTCAAAAAAACTTCCTGAATTCTGACGATATTAATGTTAATGGAAGCAAAAATGAAGAAATGGTGATGAGCATGACTCTGTGATGAGTTTGTTGGAAGATACTAACTTCAACAGTGGCATTCATATTTCCGATTCTCTCTTGAATGAAGGAGAACCTGATATCAATGAACACAGTAGTAACTTTGAATCAGAAGTTACAGAGGATAAGAAAGTCTGCTCAGAAAGCAATATCATGAAAGTCTTAATGATTACAGCGTGTATAACAACCAGGAAAGTCCTTCAGGAAAAGTTGGCAATTCTAACGTTTGTGGAAATGTTCTTCAGGACTTGGTTGAAAGAACTGATTGGGAGTCGGATTATTGTGCTATTACAGCAGATCTCAACAAGTTAGAATCAGGGCAAGCTGAAGGTTACCTCTCCAGAGAAGATGTCATTCGTCTTCTGCAAGATCCACTCTTTTCTCAAAGAGCAAGCTCTCTCTGTCAAGGAGTGGTTGATCTTGCATTCAAAGACAGAAAAAGAAAGGCTGTTACAAAGGACAAGGGGAGGACCAAAGAGTGTAGTTCAGAAAAGACAAACATCAAGCCTTACAAAGGAGGTACAGTAAGGAAATCTCCTCTGTACATGAACTGCTTGCTTGCAGCCCCTGATGGGTCAAGGCTATGTACTCTGGATCGCAAGAAAGCAGATTGGTACCTTGATAAAGGAATAGGTGAGTTTGGACTAACTTTACAACCAAAATTATAATGTCATCATGAAAACAGCCAAATGAACTAATTTCATCAAGAAACTACAAAAGACTAAACAAAAGATATAAAGAAGAGCAGTAACTTACTTTTGATATACCGGTAATTTTGTCTGGGATAAAAGGAACAGATAGTACAGGGCTATTTCATTTGAAGAGGACCATTACACTTATATTTGACCCTACAAAGACTTACCATAATCAAGTGTCATGCTTCTCTTTTGGAGCTTTCAGTAACGTTTTCTAATAAAGGGATAAAAATCATATAGTTACAAGTGGTTTATAATTCATTTTCCGAGTTCAGTGGCTCATAGCAACGTTGATAGTTATTTGTTTCATGTTTCCCTGGTGTCTTAGCTGTTGAATAGACTATTTTTTCATGGAA
The DNA here is from genome assembly GCA_016490735.1 of Pachyseris speciosa. NCBI lineage: Eukaryota > Metazoa > Cnidaria > Anthozoa > Scleractinia > Pachyseridae > Pachyseris > Pachyseris speciosa. The sequence goes on along the minus strand of JAEMWC010000032.1, from coordinate 1,657,503 downwards.
AATGTTTCGCCAAAAAGTTAATTTAAGAGTGAATTTTGACAAGAAATAGTTTTCCTTGGGAAGGCCGCATGTTTTCATCCATATCAGCCTGTTCCAGGCATTCAGATATTAAATGGAGCACGATAGTACCGGCAGAGCAAGGTGAAATGGACGGGGCTTGGGACAGCCGGCCATCCCATGCTGCCCTCCATTTTTCACCACTTTATTTGTGCCTCAGTCTGCCGGTTTTTTCGTGCCCAGTTTACTCTCTAAATGCCTGGAACAGGCTACATCCATGTTCACTTGGAAACTCTGGCCAGATCCTTACCAGAGCTCATTTAGGCGGGGTCATGACACTTCTGATTGTCACTGTTATTTTGCTTCAGGAAAGCACAGATTATTTAAGTTATATTTTTTTTTTCTTGCAGGCCACCTTACATCCCTTGATCCATACACTGTCCAGCTCAGTTTTGAACCGTCAGGGAGACCGGGAGCTGAAGATTCTTATTACCTAAATTTTAAGGACAACATTTGTGTAGTGTGCGGAAGTGACCAGAGTTACATGAGGAAGAATATTGTTCCCCATGACTACCGACGCCACTTTCCACTGGTGATGAAGGATCATCACTCTCATGATATTCTACTCATGTGTCCACAGTGTCATTGTCTGTCTAATCACCTTGACGACAGGCTGCGGAAAGAGCTGGCATTTAAGTATGATGCACCACTTGGTAAGATCATAACCTTTGAAATCTTGTGAGGGTGGAGAGCTTGGAATAAACACGCCCATCTACCTTGCTAGGGTAATTCATAAACAGCCACTTGTCACTCAAGACTGTTAAGCCACTTTTTGTTCACAATAATATGAGTGATCATTGCAGTTATGAACACTACTTAAGCAGTAGTGATATTTACTGGTAAGTCTGTAAAAAAATTGAGGCTTATACGAGAATTGAATCCATGACCTCTGCGATACCGGTACAGTGCTCTACCAACTGAGCTAACAAGCCAGCTGGGAGCTGGACATGACAGTTATGACTGTGGCGATCATTCACATATTCATTCTTTAACCCGCAGTTCAAATATATGATTTCCATACGTATTCATACTCAATGCATGGGAGGTTGCTCAGAGGGGAGGGAGAGTGGATAAGGAGAAGCGCGAGGCACAGTTGGTGGGGGAGGGAGGGAGGGGAATGCTTGCATGGATGCTATTGTCCATCATATGAATGCAAAAATTCTCATTGGTCAGAATTAAGTACTTAATCGATTGCTGTGATTGGTGAGTGATATTTCATTCAAGTACTTTACTGTCCTCTCAAATACTTTCAACATGACGGATGAATCGGGGATGATCATTTTGAGCGACTCCTTCATAAACACTCCATTCAATGGAAGAAAACGGTTTCAGGTACGAGTTAAAAGTAAAGCAGAGGAAAGCAATCAGACAGTTGTTTGAGAGGAAAGATCTGTCATCCCTTTTGCCGATAGGCTCCATTTCCCATCACGCTCTTCCCCTTTGAATGTCTGCCACGCAGACTATGCTTACATCACTAATGTGACGAATTATATCTGCCGGCTACCTCAAAACTTTTCAAGGTTAACCTTTGGTTTCTTTTTTTTTTTTTAAGGAAACGCCACTGTGGCTCGTCTTATCGAAGATCCGGAACTGAAGAAAGTTAAATCAGCTGCAAAAGCTTTGAATTATGCCCGAGGTAAACTACCAGAAGGCAGGCGCCAGGAACTCTCAGTTATTGTGCAGGAGCACTTCAATGCTCCTGTATTGACTCCAGAAATAATTACACGAGCTGTAGAGATGGAGACACGAAAGGAAAACTTCAATTTTGTGTCGCACGGGCTCGAAGTCGTGAAGAAGATTCGCGGAGAAGGAAAACTCTTGGAGTTTGAGAAAATGTGGAGAAAACACTTTATTGACAATATGCACCCGAAGTACCTTCCGCCATTGTGGTCAGTGGATCATCGTCACGAGGGATTGAAAGATAAACTGGAGGACTGTAATAACGTGGAATAATAGGCGACGACCATGTTTTAACACTATTGATATTTTGTGTCAAAATGATTTCCAGGCGCGGAACGCGGGGCACTCTTAACCGCGGCCCTCTTAACCGCGGCCAAACGTTAAAAATAAGAAAAGCCTTTAAAGGTAAGGTTCAGTTTAAGAGCTCAAACATAAGAAGTTTTTCGTGAGTCTGTGAGTTTTTTTTTTTTTTTTGTTACTTTTCTCCGCAGGTAAGGAACGCACTGGGCATGTTACATCTGCGTCGCGTCGGCTTACTGTTATGTTCCATTCATGTTACCACAGTTGTCGAAATGCAATGCCTTAGGAGATACTGTAGTTTTTGCAGGAGATCCAGAGCAAACAGAAGTCAAATCTTAACTTGCCATGCCGTTTACCCTGCGGGCAATTTTACTTTATTTTTATCCACTTTTGTTAAATAATAAATTGTTTTGTTATAATTACTCGGGCTTTTTACAGAAGAAGAAAGCCAAGAAGCAAAGTTACATCTTGTTTGTTTGATGTTATAACGCTTCAATGCGAAGAAACGCGCAAAGATTTCATGGTCACCAACTAGTCAATCAATAGCCTGTTCCAGGCGTTCAGATAGTAAACGGAGCGCAGTAGTACCGGTAGAGCGAGCCGAAAATCAAGCTGTGAAAAATGGAGGGGGACTTGGGACGGGCGGCGGGAAGGAACCTTGTGAGGGCTCTCTCATGATGACAGACTTTGCCACTTGAATCTCATCTAGAAGAGACGGCCTTGCTTGCCGGCAGTTTCTCTCATTGTTTCCCCAGTTTGGTGCTATCCGGCTCAGAACAAAGCATTTTCAACCTCTTCTGCTAATGACAGTCGTCTTTTCCTTTGGACAAAAGATCCTGTCGGGAAACCGCTTTACTGTTTGATCTTATAACGGCGTTCCAAAGCTTTCTCTTCATGGACCTTATTCCAAAATGGCGGCAAATTTATTATTCTTTTGTTTGCATGTTAATTAGCCCTCTTTGCCTCATTTTTGTATTTTGTACATGTTGACGAGGCAAAAAGGGCTAATTAACATGCAAGCAAAAGAATAATAAATTGCCCGCCATTTTGGAATAATAATAATAATAATAATATATCACATTTATATTGCGCATTTTCTATGCAATATTCAAATGCGCATTACAACACTGGCCGGGGACTTTACCAGACTGCTTATAACGCAGTTTACAATTATTGAAGTTGAGTTATGAGTGCCCCCGTAATTTCAATATCAAATTAAGACAGACACTAGGGGTGGTCACTGCCAGAGTTTTGTTACGTCCCTAGTGGTTCTTTTACGTCCCACAGAATCAGAGAATTATGAAGAGTTGTGAGACGGGGCCTACGGTTTATCGTCCTTATCCGAGAAGACTAGAAAGTCTAACCGTTTGTAGATGTCATTACAAAGGAAGCACTTTCTCCTCAATTGTTTAAATACCCTGAGTGTTGGTCCGGCCGGGGTTTGAACCCGCGACCTCCCGCACGGTAGTCCGGTGCTCTACCACTGAGCTAACCGGTCGGCGGTCGGCGGAATAAGGTGTATACTCTTTGCATCACCATCAGTAAGTCCAATAATGGCTTTTGGAACCGTCAGGCTATCGATAAGGGGGTTTCTTGTTTGTGAAGTTTGTTGTTTGATGAGTTACGCTCTTTCAGCGTTGCGCAAATCGCGTTTTCGATCGTTAAAAACGACCTCATTCGATGGCAAGGCTGCCCTTTATCCGGTTTGCTATTTATACTTGGCATAGAAATTCTTGCGAGAGCAATAAAACACGATAGCAGCATCAATGGTATCAAAGTAGGCGAGAAAGAAATTAAAGTTTCTTTGTATGCTGACGACACCACTGCCTTTGTTGGAGACCTTGACTCTATTACAAATTTGTTAACTCTTCTTAACAAGTTCAAAATTGTGTCTGGTTTGGAAATTAACCCTGCAAAAACTGAAGGAATGTGGCGCGGTTGCTGGAAAAATAGCACGGAAACACCTTTTGGCTTCCGCTGGCCTCGGGATCCAATAAAAGCTCTTGGCGTTTTCTTTTCTTACGACTCAAATAAATTAAACGAGCTAAATTTCGCTGAGAAAATCCGTACACTAGAAAAGACACTAAATGGTTGGAAAAGACGAAATCTTACACTTTATGGCAAAATAAACATCGTTAAAACACTTGGCCTTTCCAAGTTAATTTATAACACATCAGTTCTCGTTATTCCAGGAAAATTTATTAAAGAAATTGAGACATACATTTTTAACTTCATCTGGGACGGGAAACCCGCTAAGATTAAAAAATCAACCATCATAGGGGAAAAAAAAAAGGTGGCCTCAAAATGACAGATTTTTACACCATGAATAAATCCTTAAAGGTTGCGTGGATACCACGTTTGCAATCTAATAGCGATGCTTCCTGGAAAATAATCCCGGAAGCTGCCCTTGAGAAATTTGGTGGACTGTCTTTCTTGACTAACTGTAACTATGATATCAGCTCGCTACAAATTAATAACCTTCCATCTTTTTACAGAGAAAAATTAACATTTTGGCAGAACACAAAAGTTGCTTTTGAAAATCCAACTTCTCCACGAGACGAAATTATTTGGAACACTAAAAACATCCGAATCAATGAAAAATCTCTTTTCTTTATAAGGTGGTTCGACAAGAGGATTATCTATGTCAAGGACTTACTGAAAGCCGACAACAATTTTATTCCGTTTACCCAATTTTGTGAAAAGTTCCGCCTGAAGATACCTTTCACCCTGTATTTTGGATTAATAAGCGCTATACCAGCTTTTTGGAAATCAGAAATAAAGCATAATTCCGTTTTTCCCATCTCTAGACAGACACAAGGATATAAAGAAATGAATATTTCCACTAAGACAGTTTACTCGATTTTGTTAAAAGATATTTTTATAGCCCCTACCGCTGAAAGAAAAATTTTAAGACATGGTTTCACCCAAGAAAATATTCATCGGGTTTACGAATTTCCATTTAAGTTTAAAAACGACATAAGTATAACAATGTTCCAGTTCAAAGTCATCCACAACATCCTCCCAACCAAAGTTAGCCTTTGTCTGGCAAAAGTTTGCGAGCGCGATGTTTGCCCTCAGTGTTCTGCCGACTGACATACTTTAGATCACATGTTCCTACATTGCCCTTCGACAAAAAGTTTTTGGAACTGTTTTCAAAACTGGTGGAATACAAAAACTAAGTCATCTATCACATTGTCTGACAGTATGATTTTATATGGAGTTTTTGGCAATGTTAAGCACCTATAGTCTTTAAATTACGCACTCCTGATAGCAAAGTTCACTATATATAACAGCTGCCTTCATGATAGGAAACTCTGTTTCGACAGTTTTCTTCTATTTCTCAATGAAAAATAAATATACAGCGTGAAATAGCAATCGCACATAACAAAATAACAGCTTTTAACAAAACGTTCGATAATTTCTTGTAATTGTAAATGTAGTATTTCAAAGTTAGTGACATAAGGAAATAATGTTATTTTAACGTTGAGCGTGTAAATAAAGGTTGCACTACAAAAAAAAAAAACCCTTATTCGATGGTCGCCCGCCAATGTACTCTAGGAGGCTATTGGGCAAGGTATTCTTGAAAAAGTGCATCTCGTCTGTTAGGGGCTGTTAACATGATACCGGGGCGACTTTCGCTCCGGCGCGAGCTCACTCCGATTCTCTCTCGAAGCTCTGTATTCGTTTACATGATACCACCCAAAAATGTCATCCGGCGCGAGTCGCAGCGGAGCGAGGATTTCTTTCTGGTGCGAAATCTCGGGACGGTATCATGTAAACGCGACACGATCAGTCGTTTCGGTATGAAATTGGCCTCTAACACTGACATTCTTGCCAATTTGTTTCTCCAGGCGATAAGCTTGCTTAAGATAACGTTTGTGGAAGAATTTGTCATATTTATAGCTGAAATAACCGCCGCTGCTGCGGGAAACATCTCACCGACGATGGACGCCATCATAATATTTGCGATTTGTTTTCACACCCGTATTTTATCTCTTCATTTAAACATGATGCGAAATCAAGAAGTTTTGTGGCCTTAATGCCCTTAGAGTGGCTCCAGCTTACCAAGGCAGGGTAAGGCAGGCCAAGGCAAGGTAACGCTCTTCCAGTTTTTCAGTATGAAAAGTAGTATGAGAATATTTTAATTCTTGTTGGTGGCCATTCAATTTTCCATATCAGAATATCAATAGCATATCAGAAAGAAAACGGAGATTTAGTCATCTAGTTATTTAGGAAATGGGACTAGTCAAACGTTCTTCCAAACGAAAGCAATTATTTTGGAAATGAGCCCGCACTGACCCCCGATACTCCGAGCCCGACTGAGCGGACTGCAGTTGAAATCGAGCCTACACGCACGACTGTTAAACTAACGCCAATTCGCCAAGAATACGCAACGCTTTGCTTTTTTTGCGAAAGTAGTGACATCCCTGGCAAACGAGGACACATTGTTGCGGACACATTGTTGTGGACAGAAATGTTTCCTGTTTGCGCGCGCAACATTTGTCGCGGACACAAAATTTGTGTCCTCAACAAATGTTTCTCAATTTGCTCAGTATGGAAACACAACATTTATTTTGTGTCCCGCTCGTTTGCTCACCCAAGAAACATCATGAGCAACAATGTGTCCGCAACTAACAAAAGGCCCAAATTTTAACGGCTGTGACTCGAAAAACTTACTTTCTGTTTCGATTGAAACAAAGAAAAGTTAAAAAAAAAAATGAGAGAACAGCTCTATTTGGAATTTCAGGTTTCCGAAGATACCCGAGTCTGGTACTTTTCATAGCAACAAAAGTGGTGCGGTATATTAACAGTGTATTAATTTCTCATTAAGCCAGAGCAGCTACGTAACAATGTTTCTTTCCCAGCATTTTCCAAAACAAGACAAGGATATCAATTAATTCACTCACTCATACTTTACGGCCAATTTGCATTCTTAGTTTTCCTTATTAACTGTCGCTTTAACATATAGATTTATCGCTTCGCTGAAGAGAACTGAGAATTTGTGCAAGAGTGTAAACTTTTAGTCTTTCCGTGTTCTCTCCACATTTTCGGGGGCCGTCTAAAAAAGTATTGGAGACCACAAGGCAACGTTTCAGGTTTCACGCCTTCAATGTGCGAGAACCAGTGTCCGCTTTTGTTTTTGATGTTTCCATAGAGGATCAGGAAGAAACAGCGGCGAGGCGGACAAATGTTAGCATACACTGATACACTAAGCGCAGGACAGCACTGAGCCTTGCGCCTCGTAATCACAATACCTGGGCTCCTCTGTGAACGCTGATGAAACAGTAGTTATTCCGTGTTAAGACGACTGATGACGGATGATGATGATGATGATGATGATGATGGTGGTGGTGGTGGTGGTGGTGGTGGTGATGATGATGATGATGATGATGAATGACGTGGAGCTCGAGCATCTTAGGCAAACGCGTGCAACAAGCAAGTCATAGAGAGTCCTGATTAGATTCTTACTTCTCTTTCAAACACACGAACCGCGGTAATTGGCTGCAACACATTTACACAGCCACACACTAACCGCTGCAAAAACATTTTTCAGCATTTGCCTGTTGTCGCCTTCAGACGTTCCCCTAACCTCCGTGACCTACTAGTCACAGCTAAACTTTCTTCTAATTCTACTAATTCACACCCACAACTTCCTTCCGGTTCTTTCCGTTGCGATAAAAATTGCGCCACCGGTCCCTACATTTCAGATGGACTCACAAGCTATAATTTCTCTTCTACAGGTGAAACGCACCATATTAAATCTAACCTGTATAACCTGTGACACTAAAAACCTCATCTACATGATTCAATGCAATCGCTGTAATTTACAATACATAGGAGAGACTAAACGACGTTTAAAAGGCCGATTTAATGAACACCGCCGTACCCTAACACCAAATCTAAACCTACCACAGTAGTCGCGGGACATTCCCTCTCCTCTCCTAACCACACTGCTAACGACATGCAATTAATCCCCATTGAGAAAATATTTTCTAACAGAGACTCAATCCGTAAGGCCAGGGAAACTTTTTTGATTTCAAAAGGCAGAACAATTGATCCTGAAGGTCTTAACATCCGCGAAGAAACAAATTAGTTAATTTTTGTTATTAAGTTTATCATTTTTTAGATTTTTTTCTAGTATCTTATTTTACACTGTTTACACTCATTTTAGTTTTACGTGTTTCTAGTATATTGCTACATAAACACCCCTTCCAATGTAAATTCTCATTGTACCTGAAGAAGGCTGGTTTGGCCAGCCGAAATATAGTGCACCATTCTTAAAACCATTCTACGTTGTATAGGCTCTTGCATTTATCGCTCTTTGTAATAACAGCGACTGTTTCCTACCCGGGCAGTCCGATGTTTCGAAACTAGAATGTCGCCCCGAGAGCGTAAGCTGAGAAATGCTGTTATAGCTTTTTTAGCCTGTTCCAGGCGCTCAGATAGTAAACAGGGCACGAGATTACCGGCAGAGCGAGGCAAAAATAAAACGGCGAAAAATGGAGGGATGCTTGGGACGGGCGGCGGGAAGGAACCGCCGTCCATCCCAAGCCCCCTCCATTTTTCGCCGCTTTATTTTTGCCTCGCTCTGCCAGTACTAACGCGCTCCGTTCACCATCTAAACGCCTGGAACAGACTATAGCTTTTTGTGCTTGAGCACGTCTGCGCCGCATCCTCGACCCCAGAGCTCTTCCCTTTTGCGCATGTCTGTCGGGCGTGACGGCGGGAAGACTTGCGGGGAAAGAGCTCTGGGGTCGAGAACGGTCTGTGCCGCAACTTCTCTCAGCTACTTGTTAAGCTTCATGGGAAGGACGCTTTCGGCCCAAGCCAAGAATATTTTATGAAAATGATGGCTGGTTCAACTGTGGCTGAGCATAGGTTTACTCAAAATTGTTCCTTGTCCTCTTTCTCGGCCTTAGAGGAGCAAACAGCCAAATAAAATTTATCGTATTTTCAAGAAATCTTTCTTTGAAAAAAGTCTCACCACATGACAGATGAAGAAAACTTGAATTTTGAAAAGATAAACCAAGTTTCGGGAAAACGCTTTTTGGGAAACTACGAGGAAGAACTAATTGTAATTTAGGAAAAATGTTCCCGCGTTTTGAATAAATAGTTTTCAGGGAAAAATACTCTCCCCTTCTCGTCTCGTGCTCTACGTTCGCGTCTCGCGCTTCGCGCTCGATGTCTCGTGCTTCGCCTAAGGTTAAATAAACGCCTGTTATGTAGGTTAAGGACCTTACTAAGATCTAGTTCTGCTGCATATATAGTTGTAAACCGCTCAAAATTACGTTCATTTTACAGCTAGGAAACCCTACTCTTTCGGGCAATCCCGAGATGCGCGCGTAGAAAATATGCGTTGTCGTTGTATCCTCCACATTTACCAAAAACAGTGAAATTTTTTTCTTGTTCTGCCCTTGGATAAATACCCACAAACCTCCTTCATTCTCGACCCCAGAGCTCTTCTCGGGCTTCGCGCCTCGAAGGCTCTGGGAAACTCCATATTGATCGTAGCGAAAATCTGGCTATGGCGTCGCTGTCTGAAATAGTCCTAGCAGTATGCCTTAGCAAAAGGTGGTAAAGACTCTAGATTTTGCTTGCTGTGCCTTTCAATAACACGCGAACTCTGAAGTTTAAATCTCAACCGACAACTGCGGTTCTCGCTGCCCGACATCAATCAAATTTCCAGCGGCTTCCGACTGCAACCGAGAGGCGATGATCGATGATTTATGGCCCAAAGCAGTTTCAAGCGGGTCGGTACAAAACGTGGACCCCCCTTCTGGACCCCCTTCTGGACCCCTCGATTTTTCTGTTGAAAAATAATAAAATGATATTTAACAGTCTTCGCTTTGGATTTCAACTTCGGCCGGATCGTTGATAGTTACAAACAGTATTACAGTAATCGCGAACATTACCACAGCCAGTTGCCATTTTCATCCCGAGAAAGACTTGCTTTGAATTTCGCTGAATTTGCGTTGCTGACTTTTGTTGTTGTTATTAAATACTTTAGAATTTTCTCGCAAAGGTTAGATAAACGTTAAATATGCAAATTACTGTTCAGCTTTCAACTGGCTTCGGAGAATGTGAAAATTATTATCGGTGGCAGATTTATGTCACGTGCTAGGCAACCAGAGTGATTATATTTCATTCCATCATGTTTGATGCCACAACATTCAGCGGATTTGACGGCTCTACGATATTTCAGAGCATGCTTTCGACTATTATTTTGCCAGCGTGGAAGAAAACATTGATCACCTTTTTTGCTGCAGTGATAACATTAACTAGCAGTGCTTATTCTAATCCAAACAGAAAAAAAAGATAGTTTTTGAGCTCGGTTCACATTCTTCGAAACCCAGTTGAAAGCCGAACAGCACTTTGCATACTTAATATAATGTTTATCTAATCTCCTTTGTGAGAAAATTCTAAAGTAGTTTGTAACAACAAAAATCAGCGAAATTCAAAACAAGTCTTTCTCGGGATAAAAATGGCAACTGGCTGTGGTAGTGTTCGCGATTACTGTAATACTGTCTAACTATCAACGAACCGGCCGAAGTTGAAATCCAAAGCGAAGACTGTTAAGACTGTTCCGGATTCCGGATTCCGGTTTCCGGATTCAATATTTTAGGTAAACCCGTCCAGAAGGGGGTCCAGAAGGGGTCCAGATGGGGGTCCAGAAGGGGGTCCAGAAGGGGGGTCCACGTTTTGTACCGACCCGTTTCAAGCAAGCATCAGAAGCGTGGCGGCTGAGTCCGTTGATTTCCTGTACGTTTCTCAGGAAAATCGATCGGATAGTTTCAGTTATTTGAGGACCTATCCATCGAAACTTCCCGACTCAGGTTAGGCAATTCACCGAATCTTGACTTACGTGGTGTTCTGGAGTTTGGTACATGTTTGATCGATTTTATATTTTCATTTGTTTTAGTGAGAAGTAGCAGGGTAGTTGGAAATAAAAACGGGAAGTTTGTGGCTCTGAAACGACCCTAAGCGATGGACACACAAAACACTGAAGGTCGACTGCGTCGAAGATTACATCAATAAATAATAATTCATGCTTATCGAACTGGGCCGTCGTCTTTCATCTAGTAATCCCTTTGCACTATTATTATAGATAAAGAATGCGGGAATTATGAATCTAAACCTTGTATTTAGCGCCCATGAAACTTCAATAGTTTTCAATGCAAATGGCTTTTTCGTCCCGGAGTGTGTTCGGAAAGATGGAAGCCAAAACGCGGTTTGGCGGTTGGCGCCGGAAATGAAATTCTGAATAATTATGGCAATCGCAGTAAAGGTAGAGTAGAAAATGTTTGTTCAAAGAAGGACGTTTTAGGGGTTTCACTCATGTTTATCTTGTAGTTTGCTTCACAAGAGTAACTGTTTAGTTTTCCGCGCGTTCCGAGTTGGCCAATCAGAAGCAATTTCAATGTTTGAACTGATAACCAATCAGAGCTGGAGCTTGCGTAGAGTTCCCCAGAGCCCTTCCCGCAGTCACGCCCGTTTGACATGCGCAAAAGCGAAGAGCTCTGGGGTCGAGACAATCTCGTTCCCAGAGGCTGCGATCCCTTTGGCCAGCGCCAAGGATACGTTGTCCCGTAGCGCTGGACAAGGGTAACGTAGGCTCTGGGGACGAGATTGGGGGTCGAGAAAATTGTCGAGAATGAAACCTCCTTGAGAATGTGCGCTTTGTGCGCATTTCTTTTGCGCATATGTTATTTTGTGACGTCATTCCGCTGGCCAAGAACTTTCTAAATTCTATAAACACAGAATACTGAAAGGATTAGCGTTTTCTCTCTTGTTAGCGTTTTTAGAAGCTTCGCCATGACTATTTTGCCTAAGAAGAAACATTCTGAATCCAAGAAAAGTGACACGGTCTCAAACAATGACAACAGAACGCGAATACGTGGTAATTCGTCGTGGCCTTCGTCGGCTAGCGTTACGGAGAGAAATCGCTCGAGCGAAGACTATACTGGCCATGAAGAACAGTACCTTGGAAATAGTTTTGAGGCCAGAGAAGCCGCTGATGTAGCCACCAGTAGCTCAAAAAGACGACATAGAAGTCCTCCACATCGACATAAATATCATGAAAGACACAGCGAGGAAACAGGCTACAACAGTTCCGATGAACATGATGCCCAAACTACCGAACAACCTTTGTCCACTGAAGAGGTAAATTCTTGTCTTATAACTTTTACGTTTACTTCGCAAAATACCCACCTACTGACGCCTGTTTTTGATTTTTTTTGTCCGTTGAAGGTGGAGAGGCAGTTTGAACAGGCACTGAAGGAAAAGAAAGGTTATATTATCAAAAAAATGGCCCAAGATGGCGCCTGTTTATTTCGGGCAGTTGGTACGTAAACTTACCGTAAGCTTATATTTTAATTTAATCATCTCACGCCATGAGCTGTAACTCGAAATATCTTTTAAAGTTATACTTTCTCTTTCCCCATTTTGGTTTTTATTTCCCATAACTTGTGTGACATTGAAACTCAAATAGAATTTGCCACGATGTAGTAGAACACACATGTTCAAAGTTGTGCTTTTGCAGCTGGTCCAGTTTTCGTTATGTCGACATGTTTTGATAACACTCTTGGTCAGTCGTTTTGATAGCAAGAAATAAAATTAAAATAAAATTAAATCTGGGTTTGTAGAGTTGTACTTCCTTATACTCTCCCGTACAAATATTGATTGTAAGAAAGTTTCATTCAGTACATGTACAGTCTTGAATTGTGGCTGTACTCTACTTTGAGAATTGTCAGGTCTACTTTTGAGATGGAGTATCAACCCTGTGGTTTCTTTATGTTAGTTCAGTACTTTGTGGGGTAATTAGTTGTATGCATAAGAATTGTTGATAAAACTGCAAGTGTATGTTTGCATTATTGTACTTGTGAACTAGACAAAATGATTTAAGAAGGTATAAGTTTTACTAAGAGACCACTCTGGTTCCGTGGGCAGCTTGAGTGGTTTCAAAAGAAAATTCCAAGAAATTTATATGCTTGAAAAGGATGTTCTGGCCAATTTGTGAGTCTGAAACGTGTTGTTCCAGAAAATATCCACATCTTTCCCAGCAAAGGTTTCTTGATTTGATATCTCCCATCCCAGTTTTAATTTAAATTTGGTTACATACATTCCTTTACAAATCTTGTCTTTTGAAACCTCTTCTTGTTTGGAATTTTTGTCGCCTGTTGATATGAGAGATTCCTGTTTGGAATTTCTGTTGCCTGTAAAAGGGAGAGATACACTCTACAGACAATTGTGAAACAACACAATGAGGTATCCATGCGTACTTTAGCAACATGATCAAAGTGCAAGGTATAAACATATGGAAGATGAATTTTTTAAATATCATTATGTATGTGATCTGTAAGTAAAACATTTTGTATGGGAAAGACCAAACTTTTTATTGTGCTGATATCTTTAGAATGCTTTAAAATCTGAAATATAAGTGGTGGGCTTATATTTGATTGAAGGACTTAAAAGAGCTATTTCTGGGAGGGCTATGCAGAAATCTTGTCAAGAAGTTTGTTTTTCAAGGTAGTTTGAGTTTCAAAAGAAGAGCAGTTGGACAACTAAGCTAACAACAATCATCTGTGACCATAATATTGATACTGGGGAGGCCCATCAGAGTTTGATAGCTTAACCTGTATTTAGAGTCTACAGCGATAATGCAGGTTCATTTTTTTCAGCTGAGCATGTGTATGGTGACCAAGAGATGCATTCCGAGGTTAGAAGACACTGCATGGACTACATGGTATGTGTTAATTAATTACCTTTAATTGAGTTATTTTGGAGGAAAAGAGGTCTTTTGCAACTGGCTTGTATAATGGTTGTTAAGCTTATAATAATTATTTAGCATTGCTGTGCATACTGTATATTGCACAATCGTTTTAGGACTTGTAGATGTGTGTTTGTAATAATGAGGGAGTACAGAGGTAAATAATATTAAAAATAATAATAATAATAATTATCACTTTATTTACATGTAAGTCTCAAATCTTTCTAGCTGAGCACAGATACTCTACTATTTGAGGGAACTAAATCAAATCAACTCCCAAATAAAGTAGAATCAAATCAAATGCTTGTTTTTGGGTAGAGAACCAACAAACTCGGCCCACTTATGATGCCGAATCCAATTATTTTACAACGTATTAAATTGAGAAAAAGGAAAGCATAGAGAAATTGAAGTAGTTTGTGAGATGATTTTGGATCCCTAAAGGTGGGCAGTGTTCGCATTGATTCTCAGTGGCAGGTGTGCTAATAACATTTAACAACTGCATTGAAGTATCACACAGAGAACTTGATTTAGTCACACTGGCAAACATCTAAATTTTCCTGAGTCTTGAAGAAAGAAAATAAAGATCTAGAGCAGTCCTTGATGTACAATGAAGTTTTGCTTACCAAGCTGGATGGTTTGCAGAGAGATATTTCTGAACCTTTGTGGGGACCAGTTCATCATTTTATTGCCACTCTTTGAAAAATCACGACATGGGACATTGATGACATTGCAGATCCTAGCAGTATGCTGGTCAGACCAGTAGAATATTAACCAAGCCCTTCATGGATCTCTCTTTTGTCAGTGGTTAGAAGAACTTGTTTACAGAAGGTTATGGGTTTGACTTTTGCTGGGGGCCTACAGTGTAGCTCAATCTCCTTTGTTTATCCTCATGGCATGCTGAATGTTACATCTTTCTTATAACGTGGTACCCACCTTTATTTTTGTACAGTCGAACCTTGATTATCTGGACTGGAGAAAATAGTCCGGATAATCGAATTACAAATATTAATGACACAAAATCAAACATAGTGCACTGTATTGTACAAAAGAAATTCATGCAAACACTTTGGTTTATACTGTTTGCTCTTTGAAAGGAAAACAAACTCAGTTTTTCAAATGCACTTTTCATTGCCTGAATTAAAAATAAATCATAATGATCATCTCTAGGGATCTTCATCATACCCAGGAGCCCATCACTAGGAGCGTACAACTGCCCTATTTTCCTGTCTTGGCATTTTCACAGGCCAGTTTATTTTTAGATTGAATTTCCCACCAATATCAGTTTCCCACAGGAGCCCCGATGACCAATCACAAGTCGCTGCACATGCAGAGCCTTTGTATTTGCTCATTAAAACTGTTGTTTCGTGGCCCTGTCATTGCCATGTTTGTTGCCCTTTTTTCAGGTAAAGATAGTCTAACAATAGATGCCGTGACATACATGTAGGCTTAGTATGGGATCGAGCTGTACTTGTGATGGGCTCCTGACATGCCTTGTTACTGTTCATGAAAAACATTTGGGACCAGAAGAAAGAGGCTGGATAATCAAGACGTCCTGATAATCGAGGTCCGGATAATCGAGGTTCGACTGTATTACACTGTTGTACCACACAGAGTGTACCTCAAATACCACTGTTAATGGCCTTTGCTGAGTGGTTAGGTGATGAGTTTTTTTCTTGTAAGAGACTTGGATGTTGTCTTTGTCCCACGCTTGCGACATGTTGAATAATACACAATGTACATGTATGTCTTTCTTGTTAGGAGGTATTTTTCTTATAGACTTAATTTTGTTTAATAAAATTGTTTTTTACTGGTAGCTCAAGAATGCTGACTACTTCTCCCAGTATGTGACTGAGGATTTCAATGGCTATATCAAACGCAAGCGGGAGAGCCATTGCCATGGAAACCACATTGAGATGCAGGCCATGTGTGAGATCTATAATAGGACAATTGAGGTGTACCAATACAGCACAGGTGGGCACTCAGTTGTGTTTTGAGGGAGTCCCTGCATGTTGGTGACACAGTAACGTACATGTATGACATAGAGATCCTAAACGTTTTTGGAGCTGGGTCCTTTCTTCCAGGGAATTGTTGGTCGGGGAACTTTGTGATAGTGTTTGACAACTTTCATGATTCAGTTACTACTTACATGTGGTTTAGTGATTTCAAAGCAATGCTTCCAATAAATTGGCAATTTTCATTACTTTTTAAACAAATTTCAAACATTGCATGTAAGCAAGTACATAATAAATTACTGATTTTACCTTAAAATAGACTATCTAAAGACACAATTTTGTTAATATAGTTATGGTTACACATATACACAATTTATGTACTTATAATTATCCAAAAAGACTTACACACTAATTACAGCTGTGTGTGTCATTTTCAGAACCAATTAACATCTTCCATAGCTCGTATAAGACTGACTATGAACCAATCCGGCTTAGTTACCATAATGGTGTGCACTATAATGCAGTGCTCAATCCTAACAAGCCCTCTGTTGGCGTGGGGCTTGGTCTCTCTGGCTACAAACCATGGGTGAGTTAATTCTAATGGTCCATATTTTGTTATTCATGGCCTGCAGATATCCCTATGTAGTTATCAGGTGATTGTAATCCTGTTTTTTTACGAGTTCCTGAGACCAGGCAGGGTAAAAAATAAATAGTAATGACGACAAACACCATACAAGAAGTTGCAATCATTAGGACAGCAAACAACAACAACAACATTTCATTTTTTTTTTTGTACAACAGTCATAACTACATAATACATGTACAGTATTTTTAATAGATGCAAGATAATATTACATTTTAAAGGGTTACTGGCAACCTAAAATAACCATTATGAGTTTAAAATGCCAGGTTGCCAGTTGTCTATTATAATATGCAATTTGTGATCGGCAACTATAGTAGGATATACATACTTAAACACACATTATCAAAAAGTGTAGACAACTTAGTACAATGACTATAGTAAGGTAAGAGGGGAACTATCATTCTACAATGGGGAACAAAACACCTTGGGACAAATGTGACATTTTTCACAATTACTGTTCCTTTACTGGTAGTTCTGTGTTTCAAACAGGATTTTGAACCCCTCCCCCTGGAACAATGTTGAAGATAGAAAACATTTGCAGTAGTCACACTCAACATTTGAAGGTTTTTCTCTTGTGTGTTCATATATGTAGAAACAGTGTAAATGAGAATGTGTCCCAGCACTTTTTCCTTGATTGTAGATTTCACCTGCTAGGGTGCTCAGATAAACCGTCTCTCCCTTAAGAATGTCTTGTAATGCATTTAGTTTGTTTATAAAATTGTCTTTATTGTAAAAGTTTCTCTGATCTTTGTGTTATCAGGGAACACTTGTCAGTGATGCATTCAAACAGTCAGAAGAATGGCACATTGAACAGGTACACATTATATTACATTTTATGAATCTACTAGCATTCTATCACGAATGTCGTTCTCTTACCGACTATGTTACTCGTTATCTATTTTGTGATAGTGAGTAGCGGCTGTCAACAAAATGGCGGCCGCTTCTTCATGTTTTCCAAGTGTCTGCGAGGAGGATTTAGGTAATTTACTAGTTTAGTTTTGAGTGACTAGAAGATTAATACTAAAACAATTAGATTATTTGCTCTTGATTTCTATGTGTGATAGCTGATTCAGGCTGCGCCCTCATCAGCTATCACGTGAAAGCAATCTCGAGCTCATAATCTCATTGTTAATTATAAATCTACTGGCATTCTATCACAAATGTCGTTGTCTGACCGACTATGCTACTCGCTATACATTCTGATGTTGTAAATAGTGAGTAGTGGTTGTCAACAAAATGGCGACTGCCTCTTCACCTTTTTGAAGTGACTCTGCTAAGAGGGTTTTGAACAACTGATAGATTTATACTAAAACAATTAAATTATTTGTTTTTACAGCAAATGTTGGCTGATAAACTTCGTTGTACTGACTGGGAGGCAACAAATGAAGCTATGGAGGAAGCAGTTGCTCGAGAATCTTACTTGGAATGGCTGAGGGATCGTGAGAAGCGGGCTAGAGGAACAAGAGCTCTAGTAAGAGTGATGGCTTTTTACCTTTACATGTGGCTCACAATTGCAGCAAGTCAAAAGATTTCTGTTAAATTTTAGAGAAAACGGTCACATGTTGTAGCTAGCATGTTACAATATTACCCTTGTTCTAAGGAATAGCCCACTTTGGAAAAGAGTAGGGGCCTTGGGATGAACTTTTAAATTTCATCGATTGCGTAACTAGCTTTGAGGCTTTTCAGTTGAATAGAAGATGAACAAAAAGTTTATGAAAGTTGTGAAAATCAGTTACTTTGTATGGTGTGTGTGTTGGGGTGGGGGGGGGGGGGCACTTTAAAGACATGCGTATGAATTTTTTTTTTTTTTTTTCAATTAATGTTATCTGGTGGCTTTTTATCCATACTTTTTCAAACTTGATGAAACTACTAATTTTGTAATGTCCTTTTCTGTGAAAAACCATTTAGTTCAAATTGATTGATTTTCAATTAAGTTTAGATTTGTTCCCTGTAGTTTCTCACAACTCCGGGAAACATTTCTGGTCAGAGAAGTATTTTTCAAGTCAGTTTTCTGTCTATTGGTGCTAGCTTTTTTGGCAAACTGGCCCAATTGATGTGTTTCTCAGTTTTATAGCATGCTTTCCCAAAAGAACCTAGTGCACGTAAAATAGTTTTTCTCGCCCAAAACATTTTTGGGAGTTTTGAGAAATGCACACCAGGTGCTTACTCTTTTCCAAAGTGGGCTATGGGTCTGAGGTCAAAACCAAGAAGACACTTGCTTTCTTTTTCTTCTTCTATTTCTTTTCTTTTTTTCTTCTATTTCTTGTTTTCAATTTGATTGTGGTTGCATGTTGCTCATTGATGGTTACATCAAATTTGGTAACAGCAAAGTTTTCTTTATGAAGAAGTGTGTGATGAATTTGTATAGAAAGTTGCCTGTGCAAATCTTGTATGTCATCTGCAATACTTTATGTTGTAATTTTATGACTGAAATTCTGGAAACGTGGACAAATGTAAAACAAAAACAATGGAATATTTAGACTTTATCTGGAGTGGTAAAACCTGAAACACACTATGAAGAAAGTTTACATCACACAAAATGTGCTCGTAAATAGTATTTTACAATGTATATTGCAGGGGCACTAGTGTCACCATTACGATAATGCTTCTCCCTAAACTGATCACAAGCAAGTGGCTTGTTGCATAGCAATGTGTGACACTGTAGGATGGATGGAGAATAGTAGGTGCCCCCTGAGTTGTTATTGAAGCAGAAAATGATTTGTTTCATGGGTGAGCATTCCTGAAGGGAAAGATTGACCAGCTAGTAACTGCAGTTGATTCACCACAGATGTACAGATCATTCTCAACCAGTTGTATTGTGTTTAATGTTGATTTGCATTACAGCCTCGCTCTAGTCCCACTGCGAGCAGTAGCACCTCCACCTGCACGGAATCCAAGAGACCTACCTCTCCACACCACAGGGAACGTGATCGAGATGCCCCTGAGAGTGCCCCTCCTAGCAAGTCCCCTCGTCATTCACCCAGCTCTCCCAGGCACGAGACTTTAGCTTGTTCCTCTTCATCAGAAGCGTGTCCAACTGCCAGTCAAGCCACTACTACATGCACTGTTAGCACCATGAAGGCTACTTACTATGATTCAAAGCCAGGGTGTTCAACAGAGTCTTCTAACCCACCATCTCCCCCTGGGGCTTCTGGTGGTGCTGAACCAAACTACTTGGATTACCTCCCTCCAACAGGATATGGTGAGAATCATGTTCATACTGAATCTAGTCTGTATCCAGATAAACTTTTTTCCTGGTAATGGAGTGCAGAGCACAATAAAAACTAAGCTATTTGAAATTTATTTGTAATTGTTTTTTCATATACTCATTTACTGTCATTTGCTTTATTTGTCTTGGAAGATGAATAATTATTTACAGGGCTTGATGAAGTAAAGCCTGTGCAAGCAGCAACATCCAGTTTTGTTCGGTCCATCATGTTGGGTACATTGGTATGCCACGTGGCTGTTGATGAGGATTGTTGGTGTTTGTTCAAACGCACCCAACATGATGAGCTCAACAATACACCTTATTCCAAAATGGTGGCCAATTCATTATTATTTTGTCTGCATGTTAATTAGCCCTCTTTGCATCATTTGAACTTCAAAAACTTTTTGTATTTTGTACATGTTGATGAGGTAAAGAGGGCTAATTAACGTGCAAACAAAAGAATAATAAACTGGCTGCCATTTTGGAATAAAGTGTATGCTGGATGTTGTTAGATCAACATATTGAGAGTGTTTGCAGAGCCTTTAAACTCCCCTGGAGCAAAAAAAAGGAAATTCATAAAACTGGCTCTAAACGAATGAAATGATCCAAACAATGACTTAGTAACAGAACACCAGATACAGAATAGAGTTAGCAGAAAATCTTAAAAAATAATTGTAACTTCTTTGGAGATACATTATGAATTTTGAAATAATTGTACACAGCCAGATCTAAATCTGGCAGGCAGCCTCGTCTATTTTCAAATCGTGAAAAAGTCCCTAGACAGTGGATGCAGTGATAGGAAAAGTCAAATTTCCTGTGAAGTTGTTTACCTTGACACATCATTCTACTGGATCAAATGCTCTGTCTACTTCATGTGGTGTCCAGATTCTCAAATAACAGGCATAATTCGACTGCCCTTCCGGATACTTGGGCAGAAAATCCCCCCCCCCCCCCTCCCCAACCCACCACGCATTGATTCTTTCTTCATTTTCATGACTTCTTCTCTCCAATCACAGGTTTCTCTGAATGGGAGGATGAGAGCATTCTGGCAGCAGTCTTAGCAGAGTCCCAAAAGGAATATTTAGAGAAACTAAAAAAGGAAACTGTGAAAGAAAAATGCAGTGATGATGAATCGAAATCCTAGGAGTTTGGACAAGACCATCAACCATACGTTACACAATGAAGTTCCGTTAGAATTGTTTTGCAATTGTATAGCAACATTATATAATTATAATAATATTATGCTTGTTTATTGCTTTCTATGGGTCAAATAGGATTTTCAATGTAGCATAAGATAATTGTCAATTCAAAGGTGTAATTGTTTTATAATGGAAATTTGTAATGATTTATTTCAGTTTATTTGCATTTAATTTCAATATCATCAGGTGATGTTCTTTATTTCTTACTTTTCCCAGTGTTTCGGTGGTATGGTTTATAATTTTCCCTTCAGTGTCGTGTCGTTTTTTCTTTACTCAACTCCGTTGATGTATGTGCTTTGGCAGCTCATCTTGTCGTTTTAAATTCGAAATTTCATTTTTGGGTACAAACTGGGCCGACGTGAACAAACTGTCATAGGTTTTTCTAAGGGCGTGGGGTGGGAGGGGAGGGGTGGGTGGGGTTACTTGTACTGCGGATATGCTGGAAAATTCATGTTATTACTTGAGTTGTAAAAAGCTTTCCGTCACAAACGGTCTCTCATCTATACACCACGTTACGGTTTTCACTGTGTCAATACCTAACAAGCAGAAGACACATTCACAGCAAGACACAGCTCATGATAATTATTATCCTACCTTTGTTAGGAAAGGTGTAAAGTTCATCGGTGTCTGCTAGAATTGTTACGTCACATTAAGTTCCATACTTAACTTTGGTAGGAGTCATACAATACCATACGCCGTTTGTACCTGTAACTTGAACTATATTCAACGCGTCTGAAAGACCCGGAAACGTTGGTCCTTAGTCTACTACAGGTCATACGGCTGCTCCTGCTATTGGTTGTGTCATCCTGTTCTTTCCAGGCCTTAATCGGTTCTTTTTTCTCCTCTCGTTTTATTTCGGGATGAAAGCTTTCCCGTGGTACCATTTATTGGAAAGATGATTCTATTTTCCGAGTCTATGCCAGTACAGTTCACAACGAGCTCTTCTTTGCTGTGGTACTTGCTGTTTCAATATTTTGATATCTTAAAGCCATTTTGAATTGGGGTAACTTGGGAGTGAAAGGGGAAATACAGGGGAAACAGGAGTAAAAAAACGAGTCAATAAAATCAAGAAGACGAATTAAGAGCGGTCGTCGTTTTAAAGAGAGTACGTTTCTTTATTAGCTTCTGAGTTTGAGTCAAGTTAGTGTTTATGCACATGTTATCGGCTTCCCCATGGGATTGACCCGCGGGCCAACCTGGGAGATATGTGGGGACATTGTTTTACGATGAACGATTAGGGGGTGGGGGAATTCACAAGTTTGTAAAGGGTGTCAGGGAGATTTTTTGCTGAAAGACACCTCACCGAGGGGACGTCGTCTTGTAAGATTCCCCGACCCCCCGGGGCAATTCCTCAAGTTTGCTTGACTGATTTTACAATCCCCCTGGTTAGCCCGGGGGTCGACCCCAAGGGGAAGCCGATGATACGTGCATTAGCGTTAAATACATATTAGTGTATAGTTTGTCATGTGATGTATAGATACCTGTGAGGAAAACTACTTTGAAAAAGGAACAAGTAACTTTGAAAATGGTAATAAATAGAAAATAACATTACAGCAGGCTTTGAAATCAGCTTTATATTTTAACGAGCTTACCGGAGATCGAGTGCTGAATAGTGTTGGTGCGTATACCTGTCTGGGTAAAGTGGATTGGGGAAGAAGTGGGGGGCCGGGGTGTGGGGGTGTGTTAGCCAGGAATCCAGACATTCTCCTCATTCGCCTAGCCAACCTAATCTGATAGTAAATGTAAACAGTCTACATTTGTAATTCTACCCAGTTAATGTAGAGAGTCTACATTAACTAAGAACAAGAACAAATTAAAAAAATTAAGGATATTTTGGACTGGATTGAACCCGGAACTATGGCGTTAGCAGGAGCGGTAGTAGGAACGGCTTCTTACCACTCGACCACTGAAGAACAAGACGACGGGAAGTTGTATAACTAGATATTTATTAGAGTCTTGCATAGAATATCACTTATCTATAGTGATTACGCCTAAGCGCTGATTTTAAACGGAGTGAAGAATGCATGCACCACTCTTCAGCATTCCCCTTCAAAAGACTGCTGTGCGTTGACGGTTTTCACGTAAAACCTTAGCCAGCGAACACAGTTGCCTCTCATCGCGTGAAACGTCCCAAGTGGCCGGGAGCGATGAGAGGCGGCTGTGTTCACAGGCGAGTAAAACCTAGGAATTCATATTTTCTCCCAAACATGAATGAAGACCAATCGTCACCGCCTGTTACACAGGCTGTAGCGACTGTTTGAAGTCCAGGAGCACAGGATATCAAGCATATCTTTTGTGAACCACAGGGTTACTGATAACTGCTTTCCAGTCAGGGCCTTGCTGTATCTGGTGTTCTGTATTCCAACAACCTGCAATAACAAGAAAGCAAAGCTGATTCCGTTAAGTTTCGGATTCCTACAGGTTTCAGATTCAGTACTTAGCGCTTTAAACCAATAAAGGCGAAACCGTTCTTATACTGCAAAACAACCATCTCAAAAAAAAAACCTAAACACTTGCATAATTTATATGATTTTGGTCTTGAGTTGTGTCATCGTGGCTTGAAATGATAGTTGAGTTAAGCTTAATCGTTTGTGTCACGATTGAGTCACATATATACATGTGGGTCGATACGTTTCTGTTCTTCATCAGGCGATAGTGAAGCAGCACACAGCCAGTCTGCACCATCGCCTGATGAAGATCAGCAGAAAAGAACGTTTTCATTCACGTGACTACCGGCCATATTGGCTTACTGAAACAAAAGAAAGTATTTGCATTAAAATAAGGTTCAATTCCCAGAGGTTTAGTTTGGGACACCAACATGGCCGCCGTGACGTCATGTCGGAAAACACTCTATGGCAGTTGAAACTTCGCGATCCGCGTCCATGTGACTCAATCGTGAGACAAACTATACACCTCATTCCAAAATGGCTGCCAATTTATTATTCTTTTCTTTGCATGTTAATTAGCCCACTTTGCCTTGTCAACATGCACAAAATACAAAAGAATTTTGAACTGAAAATGAAGCAAAGAGGGCTAATTAACATGGAAACAAAAGAATAATAATTCGGCCGCCATTTTGGAATTAGGTGTATTAACTCAACGACCATTGTTGTTTAACCTAATTAGCCCTCTTTGCCTCGTCAACATGTACAAAATACAAAAGAATTTTGAACTGAAAATGAGGCAAAAAGGGCTAATTAACATGGAAACAAAAGAATAATAATTTGGCCGCCATTTTGGAATTAGGTGTATTAACCCAACGACCATTGTTGTTTAACCTAAAATGGTGCATCGTAAGATGCTAATCAGTTGAAAAATATAAAGCGCGGATCAATGAGCTGGTTGTTTTTTAGCTATATTGACTTATAAGGTAAGATTCACGGTGTTTTCAACGGCTATACAGGGGCATAGCCAGGATTTTTCGACAGGTACGCACAAGAGAAAGCGACAATTATTTGTTTACCAATGACTGGCCGTCTGTTTGAGGCCATAACTTTACCATCTTCTGATAAAAGTGTGTAAGCGCCGGAAAGTTTGAGCCACCTTAATTCTTATGAAATTTCATTTATACTGCTGAAGATGAGATAATCATCGTCAGTCAAGGGCGCTATTTGTGTGTGCGTAGCACGCAATGGAAGAAGGATCGACAATGTTCTTGTATGTAGAAACACAAATGCCCAGGGGATATCTAATGCAGACCTTTTTTTATGTAGATAGGTTCAAATCCAAATTGAAGACCTTTCTTTTTAAGCGAGTTTATGAACTATCTTAGGCTTTTATTTTGCATTTTGTGATTATATACATATATATGTAATGATTTTTAGACTTTTACTTTTTAACCGATCTTTTTGAAGCATTGTAAAGCGCTTAGCACTGGAAAGTATAGGCGCTATATAAATACTTTTATTATTATTATTATTATTATTATTATTATTATTATTATTATTATTATTATTTAAGATGAGGACAAAGGTGCTGTGGAGAAGAGAAACAAATTTCCCATTGTCGTTTGAGCCATCTCCCGTTTCAAATGGAGGCGTCGCCTTATTGAATAACCAGAAGACATAAAGATGACGCTATGAATTAGTTTCCGTCACAGTTCACACTTACCACTCGGTCCCAATCGTTTTTGCCCAAGTCATACACCTGCATATAAACACCCGCTCCAGAAGCTCCGTCTTCCGTGAAGCATTCCTGGTAAACCAGGCCATATGCCGCTCCCTGAATCTGGCACACTCGGTACATAAGGTTCTTTGGTTGATCCGCATCATCAAACGCTGAAAAGTACACGTAACTTCGCGCTTCAGCGGCTACTGTGGCATTTACAGCGGCGGGGAGCAGGAACGGTCGGTTGTGCTTCTTACGGAGGACTAAAAGTGCAAAGTCATCTTTTATGGACGGTCTTATCTATAAAATAAATTTAAAGCAATGTCAGCTGTGTCGAAGTTTTCTGAATGCATGTTGACGTACGAGCGGATAAGAACTGTACATGTTTCTATCTCGGAAATGATTGAGTATCCTTTTCAGTCGTTGGAAATGGATCTAAGTGAGGGTTATAGGCCTGAAGCGAGAGGTTATGTGATTTATTAGCCCTCGGGCAACGCACGAGGAGAATAAATCACATAACCCCGAGCTGAAGGGCTATATCTGGCTTATTTCTTACTTTGGCGAGAATTCCTCAACTGACCCAGAAATACATTGATGAACAAATGTATTAATTTTTTTTTAAATTATGTTTAATTTGTTTTTCCTTAACAGTTGAGATAATATTGGTGTTAACGCCGAGGCACGTTTGATGTTGACCAAAAGTTACCTACTATTCAGTCTAATTACACTATGGCTTTGGCATCATTCAAGTTGATTACTGCATGGTTTCAAATTTTAATTTTCAATTAGTTGTTTGTTGTCTGCAGCTGCAAGCTGAGCGTTGTCGAGCGATTCGGAGTGTGTAATGTTTGACCCAAAGCAGGTTTGGAGGCAGTATTTTGCGAATTGATGCAACAGAAAAGTTGTTGTTTGTGGATGAATTGAAAGAGAGCGAGCTACAGAAAAAAGAGCTGCTAACTTCGATTTTCGTACTGAGGATGAAACAAAAACCGGGCGACGTATCATTGCAGTTACCGACAACGATGATGGCAGGAAAAAGCGATGATGAGCCTCCAACGAAAAGAATCTGTAAAAGAAACGAAAAAGAAGTAACTGGACAGTTTCACTTCACAACATGGCTAGTAAAATTTGCGAGGAGATTATGTGTTAGTATGCAAGGGGGTTATGTATTAATATGCAAGCGGAATAAGTCACATGACCCCCTTGTATCTTAATTAGCTGTTCATTAGCCCCCACTCTTTCCTTTGAACAATCAAAGCCGCACCCAGCTTTTCAGACAGTTCATATTTACCGGTGTTATAGATATATTTCCTTGTGTCAAAACAAAGGAATTCGAGCCAAAGTAAAAATAAGACGTATAATTGGCCTAACAAGATTCAAGATAAAATGATTTTGAATAAATATAACTGTGGGAGAAAAGTTAGTTTGTAACGTATGCATGTATACTATGAGTTATGTAAATATAGCATGCATACCCGCTTAATCCAGTCTTTAACAACAAACGTTCTTTTAACAGGTATCCAGTTGAAATTTCCAGAGGGCGTCAAAAATCCCACCTGAACATGTTTATCTGCCGAAAACCAATAAATGTGATATGAAATGAACCACAATGAAATGATCCAATCACAGCAAGCACAGATAAGAAATAAACCAGCCAGAATTAAAGTTTAAAACATATAGTGGTCACCAACGGCGTTGGACGAATGGCACTAAGGTTTGGGGGGGGGGGGGGGGGCCGCCCCGCCGAGGTCCGACCCCTTACCCTTTCATATACCATTTTTGACAGAAAAGGCGCCCCTTTCGTATACCCTCCATTGACAAATGGTACCCCTTTTCGTATACCTAAAACAGGAATTTTTCTTGCCATTTTCATGTAGCTTCAAAAAATTAAAACAGTAGAGTCATAAGTCATAAGGTATGTGTGTTCGAAATATTTTAATGAAAGGCCCTTTTAAATACCTAAATGATTAGGTATTTAACTAGTGCTAATTAGTGTTATTTTATTAGCTTTCTGTTGCTATCAGCTGCTTGTGTAATTAGTTGTTCTAGTCCACAGTATACCCAGTTTTATGTTAATTGTATTTGTTTAGCTAGCCGTTGACCAGCCATTGCCAGATTGTTGTACTAACGGCAATGTCTCAATTAAAGATTAAATGACAAATTTCTCTACTAGGCTTTCATATACTTCGACTCGGGGGCGCATTCGCTCAGCATGCTGCAGTTTATTGACGTTCTTCCCTGACCCCGCTTTGCTCGTATTCTACACTCTCCTTGAAAATGCTGTAAGCTTTTATCGGGCAGCCATTTTCCGGGCTCAATAAGAATTTTCATTTTCATTGAATGTTGCACTGAAAGTTTTAGCTGAAACTTATCCGATGTATTGAAGGGCATTGTAAATACTTCAAAATTCAGATTTAAAAAAATCAGCGATAAGACAATTTCTGGAACATTATACATAGGGAGTAGCTTTCAAGCCCTGAGAATTGTCGGCAGAGATAACGGCCCAAGCTTCTTACTGCATGAACATTATTATCTATCAGCCATTAGTATAAATCTACTAGCGTTCTATCACGAATGCCGTTCTCTGATTGGTTACGCTACTCGCCATCTATTTAATAATGAGATTATGAGCTCGAGATTTTTATCGCGTGATCGCTGATGAGGGCGCAGCCCGAATCAGCTATCACGCATAGAAATCGAGAGCGAATAATCTAATTGTTTTAGTATAAATATACTAGTCGTTCAAAACTAAACAAGTAAATTGTCTAAAACCTCCTCGCAGACACTTCGAAAACGCGAAGAAGCGGCCGCCATTTTGTTGACAATCGCTACTCAGTATCTATCACAGAATAGATAGCGGGTGGCGTACCCAATCAGAGAACGGCATTCGTGATAGAACGCTAGTAGATTTATACTAATCTGTGATAGATAGTGATTAGCGGTTGTCAACAAAATGGCGGCCGCTTCTTCGAGTTTTTCCAAGTGTCTGCAAGGAGGATTTTGATAATTTACTTATTTAGTTCTGATTCGGGCTGCGCCCTCATCAGCTATCACGCGATTTATAGAAATCTCGAGCTCATAATCTAATTGTCTGTTAAATAGAAGACCTCTGTATATCTTTACCTATTTTCTTGCCTGATCCTCTGTGAGATGTCACGCAATGCGCAGCAGTAATCACGTGACGCTCCGTGACAGCCACACCAGTGCACCTGGTACTCAGTTTTACCGCGGCTGAAAAAGGAAACTTTTCAGAAGCTATTTCACTGGGAATATGAAAACGCTTGCTGTATTGAGAAACCTCTCTTTTGATTCTGCAGGGACTTCTTATACCTGTCAAGATAAAGCATTTACAGTAATTAGTATACCCTGTCTTGACCGAGGGGAGGGAGGTTCGGGGTGCGCAGGCTTTTGAACGCTTATGCGTCTGTCCCGATTGTGCTCGGCAACTTTTGAGCAACCTTTTGCACTTCTAGCAACCTCAAGCAAGTTTTGCCTTTCTGAGCAACGTTAAAGCAAAATATAGGTTTACAACCCACATCAAGCATGAAAAAGTAAACCATTTGATCATCATCGTCGTCGTCGTCATCGTCGTCGTCGTCATCAGCCGACTGCACCGCAGTCGGTCACGAGCTTTCTCCATTCCTTCCGGTTTTGTGCCATGCTTCGCGTCTGGAATGGGTGGGTATGCCTGGCTGATTAGGCCGGCAATATACTGATAAAACACCAGTTTTAGCCGACCAGGCTTACGTTTGCCATGTACCATTTGATAAAAATGTTTAATTTATGCGAAATTGTTGAATGTTTGTCAGTGCAATCACAAATAGCCCGTCACTTGATAACGTTTCGCAGGCATATTGCGATCCTTACCTAATATTTTCACGGATAATCACAGGCAGCCCAGACATACTGTATGTGTAGTTATAAGCTTAATGTTCTGCATATAGTCAAAATATTGATGTAAAAGTTCAAAAATAAATATTGTTTCAATTTAATATCACTATGTGTTTGTTGTGTTGCTCAATAACTGGGCTTTTTTGCGGTGCTTCTGGCCTGTTCGCCTGCTATCATAACCGCTTGGGAGCCATTATTCACTGTTCAAAAGGTGTCTAATCCATTTAATGTGTCTCTTTCCATTTAATGGAAGATCCCTCTGGTACCAAAGAGCGAAAAATCGCCATTTAAAGCGGCCAGGACACACAAGGAAGCTTACAGCTAAAGGTAAGTGAGCTTTTCTTAAGAGTATTTCGAATCTTTAGACACCTTTTGAACAGTGAATATAGCTGTAAGAATAATGGCGCCCACGCGGTTATGATAGCAGGCGAACAGGCCAGAAGCACCGCAAAATAGACCGGTTATTGAGCAACACAACAAACACATAGTGATATTAAATTGAAACAATATTTATTTTTGAACTTTCACATCAATGTTTTGACTATATGCAGAACATGAAGCTTATAACTACACATACAGTATGTCTGGGCTGCCTGTGGGATAATCGGTAGAGTTGATTTTATTCAGGTCAGTCCTTCTTATCGTTCAGCAAGACGCCAAATGAACTATGTTTTGTTCCTTTAAGCAATTGAGAAAGGCGAAACGTTTTTATAAAAATATCAAGCAATTTTGGTTGCAACATTTTGAATTTTTGACAACTTTTCAGCATTTTAAGAACACAATCGGCCTATTAAATCAAAGTACAGCAGCCACGATGATTTGCCGTAATTCGAAGAGTTGTGCCGGCATGTGTCTAACATTAAACAATGTTATACACGTCACGAGAACTTTCAGAATCATATTCTTTACTTGTTTAGGCCATCACCCCAGGTTTTTGGAAGTGCAAAAGTGCTTGATGCTGTGGAAAGCAGAACAGTAATCGCCAGGACAGTGGTCCGATAAAAACAAATGTGGTATACACTGCAGAATTAGGTTCACCTTTCTTCTGGTTTTCAAAATAGTTATGATCTAACTGGAGAAGGAGAAATTAGGATACGGAATATTGGTGATGGAAAGTCTGTGGTATCGGAGATAAAAATCCCTCTACAGTGAGGCCCATAACCTGCGACATGATTGCTGGACGAACCAGTAGTATTGTAAAGAGAAGTCAGATGGTAGTCACTATTGAGACTTATCAAAACGGAGTTAAAACGGATTAAAAGAGTCTTAGAAGAGACATAGAATGTATGACGGAAATCGTTCGTACACCAACCACAGAGATTAATCTCCTGATGCCCGCTCCCGCAGGGTTAAAAAGACCAAGAAACGGTTGACACATTTGGCTGCAAAGGCGGCGTCGATATGAGTCTTGGTAAAGATGGTCACGACCAAATCAACTGTCCATACTAGTTGTGGAAGTGGCCAAAGAGGATCGCCTGTCTTTACAGGCCGGAAAACTGGGAAAATC
Source organism: Pachyseris speciosa (assembly GCA_016490735.1). Classification (NCBI taxonomy): domain Eukaryota; kingdom Metazoa; phylum Cnidaria; class Anthozoa; order Scleractinia; family Pachyseridae; genus Pachyseris; species Pachyseris speciosa. Next base: position 1,627,192 of record JAEMWC010000032.1, on the reverse strand, counting down.
CAATCCAACCGGACAAATTGTTCTATTGGCAACGCGCAGCGAATATGGAATTCAATTGCGGGCTAATGACATGCCTGTGGTCGTAACATGACTGGAGTTACGTCTGTACTTTGAAATTATCTTGCAATATACGAAGGCGATGCGAGAGGGCATTACACTAAAGTTAAGCGTCTAAACATATCAAAGTATCTGTTTTACAGAACTGAACTTGCAGAACTCACACTGAGTGGGAGAATTGCTGCGTTTATCGCGGAAACATAGAATCGGTCAACATGATCATTAAATTTACGCTAGCCTTAGAATTTTTCATCGAGTGAGCAACGGGTACGTTATACGGGAATAACTTGGGTGTTTTCATGGAACGGTCAAAGACAAATGCTCTAAAAGACGCACTTTTCCACTCAAAGCTCAGAACCGGAAAATATGTTATCAGTTGAAATAACTCCTTCAGATAATCTCAAAAGAGGTTTCATTATCTACAATAGCCTTGGCTTGAGAGGGAGTGGAAACAGATACCTTGCCAAGGAAATAAATCTTTAAAATTTATTTCGTAAACATTATTTGGAGAGAGCATCAAAAAAGGACCTTCTTTAGAATGGTTATAGATCCTTATTCAGTCTATTTCTTGCCCCGTCGCTTGACTCTAAGAGAAAAAACGTTATAAATGACAACAAAAAGACTCACCTATTAGTCCATCGGCTTGATTTCGAGGGAACCCGCTTATTCTGACGGTAAAACTAATAAAAACGAATAAACTGAGCGCATGAAATATGAACATGATAGCACCTTCAAGTTGACCTTTGTGTAGTGTGAAGATTCAAGTCCTTTCTAGTGTTAAATCAAAGTTCTGCTCAGCAGCTGTATATTCAGCGTGGAACAGTCGTGCAGCCAGACAAGGCAGTTTGAACCACAGGGGAGCAGAGTTGTATCGAAAGTAAACAACTGTCTGTCAATGAATAGCATTATTGTATTCCCGCGCGGTAGGGTGCGATTTAAAACGATTAGACACTGAAAAAAAATCTTTAAGGAGGGGTGGTTACTGGAATAAAAAAGCAAAAGCCTAGAATTACCCACGGAACTGCTAATAATAGACTTCTCAGACAGCTACAGCAGAGTCTCTTTTCCTAGACTAAACACACATTCATAAAACATTTCAAGTGTTTGTTATTGTCAGCAGTGAAATACAAACTGTCTTACCCTCCCCTCCCTGCCTTATCTCATCACCTCGCACGGTAATGCTGTTGACTGATAAAACGGATATGTGATACCAATGAGTCGTGTGATGATCAGAAGCTCAGAATTAACAGGATCACATTAGCTTTGAAGAACAAGTAATTAGTTCTATATTTCTTAAACGTCTTAGCGTTAAATCACGAAATGTGCTATCCTGGCTGACTTGGCTGCGGGCTTGGCTGTGATAAACTGTCAAATATGTCGATGATTTCTCATATTCCTGCCTGGTGGAAAAAGCATTTTCTTCTTGTAGCGGATATTTAAATGTGATTGATATTTACCGATATTTCCCGATAACCTACCTCTCAATGGGTTATTCTCAGTTTTGGCCGTAATATAAGATTTCAAGGCCCGTCAGTATGGAATTCCATTCACGAAGATGGAAGATATGAAATCATCTCCATTGTCTCAGTTTATTTAAAAAGAAAATGAAGCACCACTTTATCAAAGGACACTCTGTACTTTTCTCTTTCTGGATAAAAATTCTGTTTTGCAGTATTATAATCTTAGTCTAGTAGTATTCTGTTTGTATCTGTTTGTGTGCATATCTATGTTTGTATGTTTTCGTGTACCTCTCCTCAGTAATCATGTAAAATATCTTTTCTTTCATGACTGCCTGACATTTTTAACTCTCAAGTTATTTCAATTAGCCAGCACTCCCATCATTTGATATATTACTTTTTGAACTGATCATAATTCTGTTTTGTTTTTCAAATTCCAGGGTGAAATAAAGTGTTGTTGTCGTTGCTGTTTCCACTTAGCGATGTCTTAGGAACTTAAGTTTCATTTCCAGTGAAAACGTTGCGGGAAAGGAAGACGAATCACAACATTCTCACGGGAGACGGGACACGGGAGGCTGGCGCAGTTCTCAGTCTTACATCAGGGACACCCAACGAGTCAAAATAACCAAAATCTGTAGAAAGGCATTTTTAAGTACCTTATGGTGTTTGAAGTCTGTTTAATGTGATGTTTTCGTTAGCTATAAGAAGTTCATCTGTTCGGATTCCCTAACTGAAATTTTAATTGCCCGAAAATGTTAGGGAACAAAATCTTCCTTTGAGAAAATGCAAGCTGAAATTAACTTTCCAGGAACTTTCTAGGGAAATATTTTCTTTCCGAAAATGCTAGCTGACGTTTTTGACTGCCAAAAACAGCAATAGTTAGTAATTACGACCTTTCCGAAAACCTTAGGGTCTATGATTTCCCAGTTTCGAATCTTTTAGGCCACGTTTTAGTTACGAAAATCCGTGTGCACTCTTTAATCGACGCCGAAAACCCAAGGCGAATTACCTTCCACCGAACAGGTATCTACCGAAATTTGTCGTTGGGCGCCCCTGTAACATGTCAAATTCTTTGCAAGAGTTGTTTATAGCAATCAAGTATAAAATGCCCAAACGGCAGCGGCTTTACAGGCTGGGTCTTCAAATACAGGCGGACAGCAGTTGTGAGTAGTGAGAGATCTAAAAAGTTTTCAAAATGTGTTTCTGGTTCCTTTGACTCAGTTCAGCTTCAGTTGCCCTGGGTGTCGCCTTGTCGCCCTCTCCATTTTGTGTTCGTCTCCACGATTTTCGCTGCCTAATCTCAGTCATTTTTGTGTTTACAGGCTATAAAATCAGATAGCTTTCTATTTTTTCTCACTCAACTTAATTATTTTTTGACTCTAATCCATAACCTTCCCGTTTATCTCAATCATACATCTTTTTGATAAATAAATTATCAAAATAAGATTATAAAGGAATCTTAATATGTCTCAGAATACCTACAGATAAGCCATGAACCTCAAAAGAAATTGGAAATGACACAGTTGTTCGAGGATCATAATCACGTGATCGATCTTAAAGGGCAACTGTCATGGGAATTCTTGTTATAAGTTTGTTCGAATTGTGAGTAAGTACTTTTTCTGTTACGCTAGTGGCCCGTGTAGCACGAAGTGGTACATTTTCAAATTATATTTTGAAAGTGAAAGAAACCATTGTCATAAGTCATTGATTCTTCCGCATCTCGATTATTGCAGCGCTGTCTGGGGCTGCATCGGTAATGGCCTCAGCCAAAAACTAGAGAAACTACAAAACAGGGCTGCAGCATAATAACAGGGTCTAGTTGGGATACCAGATCTGCCCAGATTCTTCATGCCCTTAAATGGAATAGCCTCGCTGACAGACGTGCAAAACAACTGAAATCTTTAATGTTCAAAACTGTAAATAACCTTGTACCCGAATACCTGTCTGATAAATTCGCCAGCGTTAATACTATCCACAGACATTATCTTCGAGGTGCGCAACATAACCTGTTTATTCCGCGGCCGAACACTGAGGCCTCAAGAAGAGTTTTCGTTATAGGGGCGCAGTAACATGGAACAGTCTGTCAGCGGAGGCTAAGCAGGCCACTACTTTAGATAGTTTTTATTCCGCTATTGTACATTAGTAATTTCTTAACTTAGTTTAGCACTTCTTATAGGATTTTTTAACAATGTCTGTAATTTAGTCTTAGCTTTTATGTACTAGGTTTAATGCGCACGGCTCTTTAGAAGACCACTTTTTAGTGATAAGGATCCCGTGAATAAATAAAGTTTATTATTATTATTATTATTATTATTATTATTATTATTATTATTATTATTATTATTATTATTATCTTATGGCGATTATCGCAAACTAGAATGAACTTGAACTGAGGTAACCTAACTTTTTCAAGTTGCAATCCGTATCCTCTTCGTCATCTGTGGCCATAGCCGAATAACCGCCGCAGATAAGTTTCGATGCGCGTATATGTACTTCGTAAGAAAACTTCAAATATAGTTTAAAGGTACCTTTGTTGCACATACGACATCAGTGGGTTTATCCAATTTACGCGAATGTGACCCTTTAATTCATCTTGTAAAATTGTGTGACGAAATGTTAGAAGTGGGGATATTCTACCTACAATTCGTAAAAGGCGTATTCTTATACATCACTGTGTCGCTTCTTTCAGCCGTCTTAGTGCCTGCAAGGTGTTATCACCCCCGGATTATCACCACCCTTTACAATACTTGGCCTGAATGTCCAGAAGCTGATAACTCAGTTAGAGATCCGAAGATTAAAATGAATTTCGCTTAAATGCAAATTGTTTCGCAAACCTCTATGACGAACACTTTCAGTAAACTAAAATCAAAGTTTACTCTAACCTGGGATTAGCTAAACTGGGCCTTGTGACTCAACGGCCCACTGATTTCAATTATCTTTTTGTAAAATTGTCGTTCAGTCATTCTTGGACCATTACTCCAAACAAAACAAAAAACTACTCACGAATTTGTCACACACACTATTACTTACTTACTTACAGACTGACTAGTCAGTCAGTAAGGCGGCTCCACAGACAACTCTCCTCCAGCACTCTTTGTCCTCCATTGTCATTGCGATGCCCTGCGTTGACTAGAGGCCAGTGCAGGCCGTCAGTTTGTCAATGTAGTTCAGATGTGACCTTCCCCGCCTTGTCCAACCGTGATGTGGCTCCCATTTGACAACTTTATGCAGGATCAGCTCTGGATGTCGTTTAGCGTGCCCTGCTACAGCTTGAGCCTCCTTTGAGCGATCTTGGAACTGACTTTGGGAAGGTCTCCATACAGGTACGCATTTGTCGTCCTAGCCTCATGGTGTACTGGTCCACATTCAGAACCATCCTCAACATCAGAGTGTAACAACCATCTACCATCTTAGTCAGATGCTTCGTCATGGTCCAGGTCTCTGAACTACACAAGAGCACTGACTCAACCGTGGCTGTAAAGAGTCTGATCTTGAGGTCATTCCTGAAGGCCTGATTTCCAAATATACTTCAAACTGCGGCAAGCTGCTCGTGCTTTTCCTTTTCGAACTAATGTCATCTTCCGTGTTCTTTATCTTCGCTCCGAGGCCCGCTCTGAGGTAAGGGAACTGAGTTCACTGAACAGTCCGTGGCCGGGTATACTGTGCAGATCTCCTGGCTTTTCGATATTCTTCACCAGGTACTTCGTCTTACTCTTATTCATCCTCAGACTCTTCTGCCCCTCAGTAATGGTGTTTGCTATCAGAGCTATATCATCGGCAAACTCGAGGTAGGAATTACAGTAAAGCCCGCATCTGGATGCTTTTCGAGAGCCAGCCTCGTACGGTAGTCAACCACGATGATCGACAGGTATGGTGCTAACGTATCTCCTTGTAACACTCCTGCCAGGATCTCAAAAACGTCTGTTATCCCATCTGATGTTATCTCTTGTAATAGTGTGTGTGTGACAAATTCATGAGTAATGAACCAAGAATGACTGTACTGACTGACTTGCTTGCTTGCTTTATTGATTGCCTCTAATACCTTAATTTAATTCAGTTTGACATGATGGCCTAGCTTAAAAGGTTTCAAAAACAAGATTAGAGGACAATTTTTAAGGTATCCAAACAACATAGTGTACCATTAAATGTAGTCATTACAAGGTAGACAAGGTTGAATCCAATCCCTAATGACGCCTACTGGCTCTGGAACCTTAAGGATCAGTGAACTGAGTTTCCGGCATTCTGCTTTTCAAATAGAAATTGGTGTGGGTCCCTAATTTATGGCCCATTATCTAATTTTACGTTTAATTTTATCCCAAATTAATCAGATAATCCTGGATAATTATACCATGCCATTTTACTAATTTTATTACAATAATTCTTTAGGTGGAAAATAATAAAGAAATTAACACGCGTCATTTTATTTTCTCGGCCAATAATTGAAAATCAAAATTTGGTACCTTTTTTAAATATCTCTTCCAACAAATTCCAAATTCTCCGCGAACAACTGAAAATCTATATTTGGCACCTTTGTTTGGGGGAGCAGGGTTGGCGTAGTGGTGAGAGCAGTCGCCTTCCACCAGTGTGGCCCGGGTTCGATTCCAGGACTAGGTGTCATAAGTGGGTTGAGTTTGTTGTTGGTTCTCTACTCTGCTCTGAGAGGTTTTTCTCCGGGTACTCCGGTTTTCCCCTCTCCACAAAAACCAACACTTCTAAATTCCAATTCGATCCGGAACGCTCGAACGTTTATTACATGAGCCCCTGGCTCGGGAGAATGGGCAACCACTCCTCACGTTATCGAGCTTAAATAATTCAATTCAATTCATTTGGGCTAGCTGTCTACAAGTTCAAATCGAAATTTGTTACCTTTTCCCAATCTTTTTACCAATAAACTAAACTCAAGATTTGCATGGTGCCTTAACTGAACCTTTCTGCTAACAAATTTAAATCGAAACTGGTTGCCTTTTTGCAAAAAAACGCTGCAATTATTTTATCGCGTGTACCGCGCGTGTGTATCACATGAACCACACCCACGTGACTGCCTTGATTCATATACAATGAAATGGACTAAAAGCAAATGTGAAAGCCATAAGAAAACTCTTTCAAGAAAACAAAATGCATACGCGGGGCATGAAGTACTTTCTAGCTTAAACTCTTGGATATAAATAAGGTTTCCTTAATTTTGCAATGATAATCGATTTTGCCCGACGCCAAAATGTCAAAATAATCCCACTTGATGTTGTGTCCAGTGGTTTTAACGGGGTCAGCAATGGCTGATGAGTGGTCATTTTTAGAGCCAGCTTTTAGTGTAAACTGCCCTATATTAAAAGTATATATAAATATTTTTCAAAAATTGTAACGGTCGCTTTTGAAAATGTATGTTGCCTAGCATACAAAACATGAAGTCTATATAAAATGCGTTGGTTTACCATGTTTATCTACGCTGTTTGTGTTTTATTTCTTATCAAGCTACGGTGGCCTAACAACGAGAGTTTAATCGTACATCTTTTTGATAGTGATAATTATCAAAATAAGATTATAAGGGAGTCATAATACGTCTCATACCTAAGCCACAAACCTCATGGGTAGACTCTTATCTACAAAGGCAAATTAGCCAATCAGATTGCGAGATTACAGACAAGTTTTTGGAGTATTCAGTCACTAAAGTTATAACCGCTTAAGGGGGTGACTAAAGGTGAATTGGAGTGAAATTTTAAAAAGGTTAAAGAAGGGATTGAAATGTTTTAAAAAAATGTTTCGAAACACCACCAGACAGTTGACACCCAACAAGGGCACTGCAGGTTGCTGGGGAACTGTTCGGTGTCCGTCTACTAAGTTCTAACTTCAAATTCCAATTTTAAACCTTCATTAAATCTTTAATATTTCCTATTTCCCTCAATTTAACTAATCCTTTGAAAAAAGTCATCTCTTCCCAAATATACCCAAACATAATAAAAAAATTAACAAAAATCCCCAACATAGCTTCGTGAGATGAACATAGGGATTTTTAATTGCTTGAAACGGGATTGAGATATTAACGTTAAATTCGAGTTAAATCCATGTCTAGCGACTAAAAACGATGTTTAGGTTAAATCCCGACTTAAGAAAGACAACGTTTACTTCTCTTCCCGCTGAGGACTGAGAAGTTTAATTAACTAATTAACTCTTTCTACCGGTGATTTGGTCGCCATTTTTGCAATTTCCAGAGTGTAGGTGGTCAAATCGACCTGGCTACTCCATATACGGGGTTACCACGGAGATTTCGCTGGTCCACAACACCGAAGGCTCTATCGTTGTTGTCATGCTCGTCACGCTAGCTGTCGTTTATTTCTAAACGATCACTGCAGCTACAATTCGTTGCTTATTAAGCGGCCGTCGCTTAGCGACGAGCCGCTTCTAGCAATACCCATTTTTTTGTAGTTCGACGAGCCGCTTCTTAAATTACCCGTTTTTTTTCCGTCGTTTCGTCCGTCACCTGTCCCGTGCCCCGTTCGGCCAGAGGAAGAAATAAATAAATAAATTTTTATCACCGGCGCTGGGGCTTGAACGCGTGACCCTGAGATCTCAGTGGACAATGGCCGAAATCGATCCAAAACGGAGCGCTTCTAGGGCGCATGCAAGAGAATTTGGAAACTGGCGCGCATCGGACGGGTAGGCCTATAATCTTCGGTCTCTCTGGTAACAATTTGAGGGAGATTTATTGGTCTTTGCGTGGTGAGGATTCGTTCAGAGCTCCCCTGCCTTCAGTTATTTTATAATGTACAGTACTCGTAGGAAAAAAATTCAACGAAATGGCGTTAAAAACGACGGCTAAACCACAGTAAGGCGGCTATGGATTAAAGGTAAAAAGGCTTTACAGGTTATATTTTGAGTGATTATGATTATTTTCTCGATGCTCGCGTCGTTGTATCTAAACTTCGCGTAATAATGCAAAGAATATAAACTTTAATTGACTAAAAGGCAATTTATTACAGGTAGACAAACAAAAAGATTTCATATTGAAGAAAGATTTACTTTTATTTCTCCGAAATACGCGTACGTATTAGAAATTTTTACTAAACCCAATTCCACACACAGTACGCTTGAGCTGCCTGTGTTTACCTGAGCATAAATTAATTTTTTCAAATTTGTCTGTTGCGTGAAAACTCGTATCTCGTATCAAATGAATAGTTCACAATGATTTTTATCTCTTTGGAAAGCTAAAAATATGACCTATTCTAATTTGGAAAGCAGTTTGCAGTAACTAAAGTAAATATCCTTGCAGTAAACCACAAATAACTCATTTTAAAATATTCACAGCGACTTGGACCGATACAATTTCTTGTCTTTTAAAAGTAAGACTTTTGAAACTAGCATTTTACCCGGCGTTGTGTAATAATTTTTGTTTCTCCGGGTAGCTAGAAACATATGCTATTCAAATTCCGAAACTATTATTCTTTTAAAAGAAAATAAAACTACGTACCATTTCTGTACGTTTACTGCTAAGTTTGAGAAACCGGAAACTGCTTAACGTCGCTTCCGGTGCAATCTTTTGAAAAACTTTCCTTCTGTATAATATCACCTTATCAGTCTAGTTGGTTTTACACCAAAAGAAACAAGAAACAAATGAATGTAGTTTACAAATATTACAACGTTTTATATTCTAACAGAAAATGGAAAACTAAACACTAAAAATTGCTGACGCGGAGTTAAGTTTATGCCAGTAAACACATTGAATTTTGCGGAATGCGTAAAAAAAATGTAAGCCGCCTTGTATTTATCGCTTGATAATAATTTTCCTACCTATGGAAAGCTCAAACCATGCAGTATTTGAATTCCGTATTCTTCAACAAAAATGTTTATTTAGGGTCGGAGTCACGAATCGCGAATGCCTTTTTAAAAGAAATGTTTAGTCTCAATTTGAATTATGTTGACCGAGTAGTAGTCTGGGCACGATTTACTGCGATGATGGAGCAATACGGAATGAAATCAACAAGGCAGTTGTTTTGATTGCGTGACGTTGTTTGTAGTTGGATCAAGCTTAGCTTTGCAGTGGTGGAGATATCGGTTATCGTCGAGAAACTGGTCCACGATTCCAAGACGCCGGTTTATACCAAATTCTTCAGTTTGTTTGAAACAAATCCGAGGATTAGTTATTCGGTGTTTTGACACAGTTTGACAAGCTTTCGTGTTGGAGTCTGTCTGAATCGTCTGTCACGCTCACTGAAAGGCGCCTACAACAAAAATTGAATTACTGTACGATCGACTTCAACTACATCCTGTGACTCGGATGGTCAAAAAGCTCGGATGGTCTAAAAGGCCGCTTCCAAATTCTTGCAGAATTTCTTGTTTTTTTTTTTTGTCGTGGTGTCCGCCGAGAGGCCCGTGCCCCTCTCGGCCAGAGGAAGAAACAATGACATAAGTAAAGAAATAAGATCCCAACCTCGGCCCCTTATCCGATTGCACTAATGAGACTTCTCTTGCGGTTAATAGAGAATTTTGTAGTAAATAAAGTCATTAGGTCGGTCACGCATCGTCTCTTTAAAAGCCTTTTTCAGTGACCAAGGGCTACAGAGAAAATAAATGTTTTGTCAGAATTGAATTACTCCAATAGCCAAGGAACTTATTTGAAAGCGTTTATTTTGAGCAATATTTCACAACACCGATGAGTGGGAGTCCGATCTTAACTAAAGCTATTCGGAAGACCGTAAATGTTTTTAAACTGAACTTGTAGATTTTAGTGGCCATAAAATACAGGGGTGAGAGGGAAATCGCGAAATCCTTTCAAAACGAAATGTTTAGTCAGAATTGAATTACTCCAATGTACCTCTTATAGGAAACAAATTTATTTGAGCGTTCCTTTTCACCCGGTTTTGAAGATAAACAAATATTGACCGAGTTAGTGATGGTGCAATACCGGAAGTACTAGTGATGGTGCAATACCGGAAGTAAAATCAACCAACACAGCTCGTTTGAACATAGCTTAGTAGTATTGGAGATATCGGTTATCGTCGTGAAACTGGTTAACGGATCGAAGACGCAGATTTATACCAAATTCTTCCCCTTCTTTGAAGTTGTCAAGCAAATCGAAGAGCCAGTGTTTTGTTAAGCTTTTGTTAAGTAGGGAATATCCATAGAATCGGTTCACTACCTTTCCGTGTTAAATTGCAAAATAGGTTTACAGCTTAAGCGTTGACAAAAGAAAAAAGAAAAAAAGTGAAAAGGAATAGAAAAAAAAGAGAGATCAAAGAAAAAAAACTTGATCCCGTTAGGGCTTGAACCACCGACTCTAAGCTACCATCACAGTTGGAAAGGAGCGCAATAACCAACTTGGCCACCAAAGACGTCTTTAAACTCGTAACCGAATTTTAAATTCTCTATCATTCGGAGTCACGAATTGTCTGTCATGCCAACTGAAGGGTGACAAAAATTGAATTACGATCAACTTCAATCTCGTTCCCAGAGGCTGCGATCCTTTTGGCCAGCGCCAAGGATACGAACCTCTGGTCGAATCCAAAAAGGACACTTCTGATTGGCTGGTAAAAATAAAGCAATAAACATGACCGCATCAACCGCATCGGAAGTTGTTTTCGCGAAGTGTCAGGCAATGGTGGAACGAAATTAAAGCTACAGAAATGATCACAAGCAAAGGAAAATTACTGTCGTTGTAATAATGCGGTTACAAGCCACCGCGTTTAATTTTGTATAGATAAGGCGAAATTAGATGGAATCTTAATAGCTCTCAAACAGCTTACGGATGTCGATTTATAACATGTACTCCGACCAATGTTCAAGGTATTTGTGCCGTTCGTGTTTAAATAAAACTTTCCACATCAAAACCAATGATAAAGGGGTTGAAATATCTTGTTGAAGAGTTAGAGTAGGCGAGGCAATGTGCAGATCATGTTCAAAGAGAGCGTAAGTTAGACGAGGAATGTGGTAGTCGAATTTCGCAACAATATGGTTTCCGTGCACAGAAATTGACAGTGAATTGATTCAATATATAAACAGAATATAGTCGTCTTTAATGAGATTGATCCATTGTGTAATAAATAATTTATACATATACCGTAAAATACTCGCTCAGAGGCTTTTTCCATCTATTTTTGAGGAGGGTTGCACTTATTAGAGAGAAGGCTTATCATAAGGGAAATTGGGCTAAGTTTAAAACTGGAGCAGCAATGTTTGGTAATCAGGTGTTAGGACAATAGTAAAAAGGAATAAAGTTATAGACAACTATTGAATTACTTTCTCCAGCTATTTTTAATCATACTGCTGTTTGAGACCTCTGTCATTTTCTATGCAATGTGTCCTTCAAGGTCAAGTTGTGATAATGGTGCAGCCAAAAACATCTGACTCTGGGTAAGGGTACAACACTCTCTTCTCATTCATGATCTGGGTACTGGGCATCAAACTGAATAAAATATTCTATATTTGGCAATAGGAGCAGTTCCTATTGGCTCATACTGCTTCCACTCTGCGTTTATTGCCAGGTTACCATATATCAGTGTCAAAGGAAAATTAAGTGCTTTTGAATCAATCTGTATTTTGATGGACCCAAGATTGCCTCTAATTTGGTGTCTCCTTGATTTAGTCTTGGATGTGCAGCCAAAAAACAAATCAGGATTTGTTTTATCTGAAAAGGGATCTAAAAGCCATTAGGACTAGACTATGTCTTCCTTCTTCAACAAAGTTACTGTAGCTGTGCAGGCTAAGCTTGGGATACTGGAAAAGACACTTGCATGTAGAAAGTGTTTTCCATACATGGCCAGAACTAGGGAAGAATATTGCCAAAAATTAATACATTTTAACACATAAATGTACAGGATATTCCAGAATTCTAATAGCCAGGTGTGAGGGTCAGCTATATATTCTATTTTCAGGATTTTCATTTGTTCATAAACTGTGTTGTGGCATAATAAATAGGCAATCCCCCCTCCCCCAGGTCAAGGACAAGTAAGGGGGCCACGTTAAATGCCTTAGAGGTCACATTTATTTTTAGGGAACTCTTTATGGGTGAAAATATATTTCATGTAATATGTATACTTGAAAGATAAATGTATCTTTTATGAAACCGTCCAACAGACAAGGTGGGGAAGGGGATGGCAAGTTTTGAATAGAAAAGCTCAAAATGACCATATAGGATACAACCAAAAAATACATCAATAATAATGAAACTTTATTTGCACTTAAAAATTACACAATGATGAGAAAAGGTACTGAAACACTGTCTCATTGTCAGTAGTCTACTTCATTACATCATTAAAAATCTTGTTCTCCAGATAGCAGCTACAGTATGAACTTCTGGGTGGGCTAACAAAAAATGAGGTAGGACTATTGTTGAGGTTAAGCTTTCATCGGCCTTTTTCTAAGCCAACACTGAAACGATGATTCTTGAGAATCCGAACATATATTATAAGTATCCTCTAAGCGGGTAATGTAAAGCTTAATTAAACTTGCAAGTTGTAACTGAGCCTCCTCTAAAAGAATCGATGTATGTATCCTTAGAAAGAGTCGTGTTATACAAAGGAAATCGCAAGTTGGCTTCTACCGAATGTATGTGACTGTTTTCTGATTGTTGGTCGATTACCGTGGAATCGCCCCTGCTGGCTGCCCTAAATTGGTCCTGCTGAACGTGTTGACATAATCAACAGCCGCCATTTTGTCCTAAAACCTCACGCAGGCGCAATCAAACCGGAACCAGGATTTCCTGGTTCCGGTTTTAATTCTTCCAGAGCGTCCGTTGCCGTTCCGCTGGACAAGGGTAACGTAGGCTCTGGGGACGAGATTGGATCAACTTGAACTTATCCTGTGCATTAATCCGGCTCAGATGGTCAAAACGGCCGCTTCTAATTTCCCGGAGAATTTCTTGTTTTTTTCTTTTCTCGTCGTTTCGTCCGTCACTTGCCGCGTACCCCTCTCGGCCAGTGGAAGGAACAATGACAAGTAAATAAATAAACTATTTAATTTCCGGCGACAGGAACGCGCGACCTCAGATCTCAACGCCCATAGTCTGCACCTTATCCGACTGGGCCACTTGCGCATCAGTTACCTTCGCCAGAGAATTTTGCAATAATTAACGTGAGTGGTCACCAAAAAGTCACGAATCGTTAAAGCCTTTGCAAAAGAAATGTTTAGTCGGAATTGAATTACTTCAATATACATTTCATAGCAAAGGAATTTAATTGAGAGCGTTTCTTTTGATCGGTTTTCAGCAACATATTAAAAAGGTTTGAGAATCGCAAGAAATATTGAGAAGTTATAGCTTGATAAACCAAACCGCAAAAACACGCAAAGAATATTAAAGATCTTCAAACGCCGAATACACTTTAGACAGATAACATTTTTTACCTGTTATATTCTTCAGGTGTAACAATTCGTTACGAATTAGCTAACTTTTATACCTTCTCACAACTTAGTAAATATTCAAAACGAGTTATTTTTGGACGTGATAAAATTGATAAAAACATCTCATTAAATATTCAATCAAGTTTTTTTTCAGTGAAATTTGTTGGGTGCGTAAAAATTTGTATCTCGCTTTATACCTATCGCTTTACAATAATTTTTATATCTTTGGAAAGTTAAATCAATGTGCTATTCGAATTCCGAAACCATTTTTGCGTTGACTGTAAAATAAAACTGCCATTTCTCTACGAATGAGTAGCAATTTTAGCATACGGCCACGGCTTTAAATGCGTTTCCGGTATACAGTTTGGTATACAACTTCAAGATTAAACTATTCGTTATTGTTAAGAAAAAGAACGGGCCATAGAATACGAGGCGATGTTTCGTGTTAGTTCACGGTCGACTAATTCACGCAAATTGAAAGGCTCTTGCACAAAAATATTTATTTAGGGGTCAGAGTAAGGAATCGCGAAATCCTTTCTAAAAGAAATGTTTAGTCAGAATTGAATTACTCCAACGTACCTCTTATAGGAAACGAATTAATTTGAGCGTTCTTTTGACCCGGTTTTGATGCTAAACAATTATTGACCGAGTGGTGAAATAAGTACTAGTGATGGTGCAATACCGGAAGTGAAACCAATTTCAACAACGCAGCTCTTTTTGATTGTGTGGCATTGTTTGAACGTAGCTTTTCTTTTCACTGTTGGAGATATCGGTTATCTTCGAGAAACTGGTCAACGGCCAGTTTATACCAAATTCTTCGCTTTCTTTCAAATCGTCAAACAAATCGAAGTGCCAGTGTTTTGTCAAGCTTCACCGGAAGTTGGCGTCGGTTTTTCGAGTAGTGAATATCCATAGAATCGGTTCACCATTTTTCAGTGTTAAATTGCAAAATCAGCTTACAATTTAAGCGATGACAAAAGGAAAATGAAATCAAGTGAAAAGGGATAGAAAAAAAAAGCAGATCAAAGAAAAAAAACTTGACTACTTGGGGAATTGAACCACGGACCAAACTACTACAGTACGAAGATAATGCACTAAGCCAGCAAACAATCCATATATAGCCCCCCGAAATTTAAACGTCTTAATCATTCGGAGTCGACTGGAACTATATCCTATGCATTGATCTGGCTCGGATGGTCAAAAAGGCCGCTTACAAATTCTTTGAGAATTTCTTGTTTGATGTATAAGTGTGTTTTCGAGCCATTTTCCACCTCAGAAGCCCCCTGCCTGGCATCAAAAAGCTGGGTTGATGGGCAATCCTTTGAAAGAAAACAGAGGTGAGAAGCAATTTCACACGAAGTGGGCCGCTCAAAGTATTCGAGCGAGTGATGGCAATTCACGGAGTGAAGTTGTGTCTGTAGTCGTTTTGTGAGTGGATTCCGGGACCTGGCATGGCAATTTTGGCGAGTTTTGACTTGTAAATAATGCAATCGGTGCAATATTTTGTCAGCAGGACCGGGTGGCTCGACACGGTTCTAAAAAATATCTGAAATGGAAATTGGCGGACTTCCGTGCTGCTGTTAGGCAAGAATATCCCAGAATTCCTTTGGGTCATAAACGGGAAAGTTACAGACCGTGAGAGCAACTGAAATCAAATAGCGTTAACCACGTCGCGCTAAAGAAGTGAGCAGGAAAATGAGGAACAGATTGCAAGAAGTTGAGTCGAAGTTTGCTGCCAATGTCAACTTAAAGCTTCAACAGGAATTTTTGTCTTAAAAACTTCAAGACAAAGTTACGTGAATTTTGGTGTTGTCCGAGGGCCTCTTAGGGTTTTGCAACAGAATAAACAGTCATATTAAATGAAAATTAGAAGTTTTGTTCAGTTTCGAGGGTGATGAAGTCTAAAAAAGTGATCATTTGGCAATAGCAATGGTTCATTTCAACCATAGTCCGGAATTTGTGGAAGTTGTGGGCTTTTAAAACATCGGTCACCTATGACCGATATTTTGTTGAGCGGTAGAAAACGAGTTAAAAGATGGATGTCGTAAAGAGTGTTGGGAAGAGAGGGGTGGCAAATGATTCCCTGCGTTCAAGCTTTGAACGCGTTTTTATATCTACAAGAAATAATTCTTTTTGTTAGTCGGTTTTGTGAAAAAGAAAAGCACAATAATTACGTTAAATAATTATCCTGAAGTACTATTACTACACGGATACTTCACAAATTAATGTGACCAAGTAAGCTGAAGCCACTCTAAGGGCACTAAGGCCACAAGGTAGCGGGCATTACCCCTTAAATCTACCAAAGCAAAGATTGACCCCAAGCATTAGCAGCCATGGACAGCTCAAGTACCCACATATCAATAAAACAAGTGCCATGCCCGCTTCCTTGTGGCTTCAGCTTACTTGATTACATTAATTTGTGAAGTATCCTTGTCACTCCAGCCTCATCCCACTAGCTTTACGTTTTCATTGCTATCACTACACTACTAATTACACTGCAGTATAAATTATGCTACAATATAGTTACATTAATTACATCAAATAATTACACTACAGTATAAATACGACACTACTAATTACACCACAATATAAATTACAATGCAGTACAGTTATACGAGGGGGGTATAGGGGGGTAAAGATCACGTTTCACATAAACTAAATCGGGCTTTTCGCGTTTCACGTGCTAAAAAACTGCATTTTCACGAGTAACGGACAAACATTTGGCTATTTCACGGAGTTGAGAACAGCTTAATAACTGAGGCCTTAGACTTACCTCTTATTGCCACAAAACAGCCCTAAATGACGTTCTTATGATACGTCCCGATCGTGTTCTCGGAGCCATAAAAAGAAAATTCAGTTCTCTGTTATTCCCTCCAACTTCTTGACTCGATTCCTGGGCACTAACATTTCCATCCTCCTATGGTTCTTCATCGGACTCCGTGTCATACTCAGATGCCTGATCCATACTAACTTCGGTGGGCGTTTCTTGCACATTTACATTCTGATCTCTGTCATGTTCGAATGGCCAGACAATTCTCTCACCTAATGAATGAAGAGTGTCAGATGTCTGGTACATGTTTAAAGGAAGGGTTCCCGTCTTATATTGTTTCGTTTCCTGCCTCACCGTGCGCTGCCTAACACATTTTCCATGATCTCTTGCCCATTTCCTCATCAGCTTCTTGTCCTTTGGACTCACCAATGGACTTCTCAAAGGCTCCATGCGAGGAAAATCTTTGCAATCGATCTGCGAGGATGGCACTGGGTAGTAAGACGATGGCTGAGTGAAGTGGTAGGCAGACCACCTTGCCATTCTCTTGGCTGATTCTAACATGTGGCTTCCAAAGTCCCTAGCATACTGTAATGGTAGGCACGTAGGGTGCTTAAGATGTGTCACTGCGTGAAGATTTTCAGCCTTCAGGGTTAACAGGCTTTCGGGATTGACCTTCGCTTCCGGATTAAGTTTTTCGATGTTGAGACGCGACGAATCATGGCTACGGAGTCGGTGGTTTTGCTCGCAACTGTCCCTTCAGGTCCATTTGTTTTCCTTGTTGTGCCCGTCAGTGTCTGCACAGAGGATACAGTCCCTTTAAGGAAAACATCTAGGCAGTTAAATTTTTCTACAGCCTCTGGACGTGAAGTAGTGCTTACCCGCATGTGTTTTAGGTGAACGGAAAATGCCTCATACAGCTTCCCTAGGTTTTCCAGAAACAAATTGACAGCACTTATCTCTGTTATCAACTTAATTGCTCCTACATGAGCATCGGTGACAAGAATGGTTTTGTTGTTTTCCACACATATACCCATTGGCTGGGAAAACGACGCACGTGAACCATCACTATTGCCTGTTTCTCCGGTTCCGTCAATACAATACAATACAATACATACATACTTATCCTCTCCCCGTAGGGGCTTTTCAGGGATAGTTTACATCACTGGCCGGGGGACTTGACCAGACTGTATGTGCAGTTTACAATTAATTAAGTAACTAATGATTGCCCCCGTAAAGTAGATATCTAGGACAGACACTAGGGGTGGTCACAGCCAGAGTTTTGTTACGTCCCTAGTGGTTCTTTTACGTCACACAGAATCAGATTCAGGCAATAATCTCGACATGACCATCCGATGATGCAATCGTAACCTGTTGGGACCCCACGTCTGTAAAAACGATATCACCGTTGTCTCCAAATGGCGCTATACCATGCACTTCGGTACACGAGCGTGTCTTGTTGGAAACGGGAAACACGTGACTGTTAGAATTGAGATCCATCTTAACTATCCCACAGTCGTTGGCAATGAAGAGTGATCCATTGCTGACAAACATATCATGTGCATTTCGAAAGTCCTTTGGATACGAATGTGTGGAGTTGATAGAACTTGAGATACCAACTCCATCCAGACTAATCTCGACAAAGTAGAGCATGCATTCCTTGCTCGATGCCGCAATTATGGCATCCTCACTTACTGCACAAGTGATATCTACTGTCACGTCTCTTTCTAACTTGATGACATCTACCCGTTTTCCAGCATTTTTGTAGTGTTTTTTTCTGTTCTCAAGGTATTCTGTGACTCTGTTTCTGAGCTCAGCAACGGTGCCATCTTGTTCCAAGCCGACGCTAAGCAAAAATTCTTGAAGAGATTGCTTCGTCTTCAGCTTGCTCGGAATCAAACCGACCTTTCTTTCTATCTCAACAACGGTTAGCGAATTAAGCTCTCCTTCTAACACGAGGGCAATTCCTTTGCTTTGCAAAAGAAGGGGCTTGAAGTGTATTGTACTATTGTGTAGCCAATCGGCCAGTAATTAAAATGATAGTAAGTCTTTGTTTTGTATTGCGTAATAATCATTGTCCAGTAATTGTAATGATCTATAATAGTGAGCTCTTGTTGTGCATTTTCTAGCTATCATTGCCCAGTAATTATAATATTAGTAATTGATTGTTGTGTATTTTTACCATTGATTCATTATAATATTAAGGCCTCTATTGTTAAAAACGAGTGCCCTGGAGGTTTGAGTCAAGTATCAGAATGTCACCGAAATAGAACAATCAATACATAAAGACAGAATGAAACCTATCAACGTACCCTGCATAATTCGGTCTGGATCCATGAGTTTTGGTAGTTCTTGTTCCCACTGTCGTTGTGTTTTTATTGAAAAACTCTCCACACAACCGGCACGTCGGACCAATCGCATAAAAGTAGCATCGATGTTACGGCCAAGACCTTTCTTTGCGGCCGTGTCTTTGGCACCAGCAAAATCCAGGATATCTCGCACCGTTTTGTCATTTTCTCGATGTCGCGATTGAGATAAAGGAAAGGAGGTCTTCTCTTTGTGCACTTGGACCTTTTGTTTGGTTTCTTTATCCAAAACATAGAAATTGAATATGATGGTCAATGGAAAGGTGACTTCCAAAACTTCCAAGACCTCCGCCATATTGAAACTGTTCCAACAAGACCCTGGGGACCGCGGAAACCTACAGGAGAGACCTGGGGCAAGGTTCATCCCCAGATTCTTTGACCTTTGACAGGAAGTCAGGGATGATAAGGATTCAGTAGGGCAGCCACTAGCTGTGTCCGGAAATGGGGTCACGGGTAGCTCTTCATTTTTATGGTAGCAGATAATTCATTTTCACGGACATAAGAAGCAAATTCACATTTCACAAAACAAATAACGCTTCAATCACGCTTCACATTAATTAATAAAATCACGATCCACGATGTGAGAAAAAAGAAATTAACGTTTCAAGAGAAATAAAAGGGTCCGATCACGGCTCACGAAAATACCCTATACCCCCTCTTATATTATTTACATCAAATAATTACACTACAGTACAATTTTTAAAGCGAGTGGAGAAACAAGATTGGGTTTCGATAAATCTTTGATAACTTAGCTTTTTAAGCATTTAGTACCAAAAACTTTAAAAAGGGTCTGTTTCTTCAAGGTTCACAGTCTGCTTTTCTGTAAACACCTCATTACTTTTGATTCTCTCTACTTGTAAACTCTATAGTGGATATTTGCATGCGGTAGGAACAAAGAATACACCTTACGGATTGTTATATTAAGTTAAGATTCACTTCTTATCACAAGACCAAGATACGTCTTTCGATACGTAATTCGGTTCATGAACTGAATCAGTTTGACATATTAGGAAATATAATAATCTTTCCGCTCTTTCATTGAATGAATGGATCAGTTGGTGGGTCGTATTGGCTTTTCTCTTGTCATCCTTACGGCATTATTTTTGTTTGTTATGCAATTTTTCATCTGAAATAAGTGGCAAATACTGATCACCGTTTTAGTGACTATTTGCTTGTAGATCTGCTGCAGCTCAGAATTCAAGTCACAATTCAAGGACGCCGCCGTCGCGTGAAAAAAAAATTACACATGGGAAAAGGAAATTTTTCTCAGTTATGACGGGAGAGGTCTAAGATTTCTATCGATTTCTGTTGAAAAGGCTTTCTAGAAAAACATTGCAGTGGTATATTGATTATGTGACAAGACGAATGTTCATCCGCAGAGAGAAACTAGCAGACTAAAAGCTTTGTCTGGCGAAAATACGAGAAGGCAGCACTCATCTGCTGACAAACCAACCGTATTTTTTTCCTGTTTCTGTCCTTTCATACTCGATATCTCTAGGTCTGTTTCTCTAAATTAAACGTTTAACACAATCTGCAAAGTTTCCGGCTCAAGCTTCTGGTAACAAAGATGTAAACTATAGGGTCGATGGCCGCTGCGACGTGGTGTAACAATCCAGTTGCGATAGAGAGTTTTACAGGAATGTGACAAGTTAAACAGTAGGCTTCCAGAACTGTCATCGAGTAGAAGATACCCCATGCAAATGCCATGAGAACTAAGATGGTAAGCGTGTTTAAGGAGAGCTTTACCCTTGTGGACTTTTGCTCATTATATCCACGTGACATTTCTTGGAGGTCACGTGACTTTTTCTTGGCATTCCAAGCGACTATGAAGATGCTCAAATGAGCGAAGATCATGATAATTGCCGGGATCACGAAGCCAACAATAGTCAGGACTGTGATGAAGGTTTTGTTGAAGAACACCAGGTCATACACGCACCGTCGAGCCACGCCAACCCCGCACATTATCAATGAGTATAACCAAATAAGGAAAACAACCTGTTGTATCTAAGAGTGTTTGTCACGGCAAGATACCTATCTGTGTTGAGCATCGACGCCGAGAAACAAAGTACGTCTATATTTACTAGGAACGCTAACAGTATTTCGTCATTGAAGGATCCGCGGATATCTTGAATGACCCAAACCACTAAACTCGCGTTTAGGAGGAGGTCAGCCATTGCCAGGTTGAAAACAAAATAGTTCGTGAGTGTTTTAAGCTGACGATAGCGGGCATATCCATAGACGATTAGACTATTTCCAGCCAATCCAAAGGCACATATCAATATGGCACTTACAATGATGGCTTCTCTGCTAACACTTGGTAAATCATTGGCTGCTGCGGTGTCATTTCTCTTAAGCTCTGTGCTATTCATTGGAGGTTAGGTTCATTCCGTCAGAATTCTAAACAAAATACGTTTGATTACCGCTGTGTATGTAAATAAATCAAACATCAAGTTAGCCTTAGTGTAAATATATGCATCTAAAAGTGACAATTGGGAACACAATGATAATAATTTAACAAGGACTGTTTTTTATCTGTCATATGAATTTTTACGAAGGTACTGAATGAATACAAACGTTAGAACCGTGTTTCGACGAGCGCGCGTGTTGATTGCGACTGATTTTTATTGTTGGTCAATACTAACCTCTTACTAGCCGAGCGCGAGGGCCGCACTGGGAAATATTGGCCCGAGGTCGTGGTAGTACGGATCGAGCGCAGCAAGGTCCGTACATAAACGACCGAGGGCCAATATTCCCTATTACGGCTCGGGCAAGTTAGGTTAGTGAGTAGTTTATTATATGGAACCCGGATCATTTATTTTTCTGTTAAAAGGGCTTCCGTTGTAACGTGTTTTTGATGACGCAAGCAACTCAGAAAGAACAAGCTACCACGAGATTGAAAACAAATTAACTGGACGTTAAATCATGTTAAAAATAAAAACAAGACTTTCAACACCGATTTGTAGCGGAGTTTGACAAATTCTCATTTAAGTATCGCTGTATACGGTGCTGAAAACTGGAAATAATATACACTTAATGTATGGTCCCGAAGGAAACAGTTAGTTTTGTTTTCCCGAGTGTCCTGATGTTTCCCTAGACGAAGTCAAGGGAAACATCAGGACTCGAGGGAAAACAAAACTAACTAGTTTCCCGAGGGACCATACATTCAGAAGTGCTTTGTTATACGCCGAGACTTTCCCTTCAACAATCACAGCAAAATGAACAAAAAAACAAACAAAGACGGCACTACAAGAACAGGTCTTTATTCACAAGCCTGCTGAAAGACTAATTTACAAATGTTTAAAAGTACCTGAAAAAGTAGAAGATGCCTTTCTTGTATTTTCGGAATCTTTTCCCCCTATTAGATGCTGAATTTCTTCGGCTGATACTGGAGAAAAACGTTTCCTTTTAGTCTCAGGTGCCATAACGTTTGTATTATCGTTTGGTTTAAACTGAAAACAGGTCCGCCCTCGTCAATCAAGCTGACGTGAGCACGTGCTGAAGATTTTGTCTCTACTCCACAACAAATAACAACACAGCTTCGCTTAACCAAATAAGTTTATTATGGGAGGGCTTGGCGAGAACCACCCCGCGCACTATATAACACTATCAATTTACGATTTACAAGACAAATCCTTCAAAAGCAACCAAGGATAAAGTTATCTCCACGCGAGCCACGACACTTTAATCAATAGACGGAATAGATGGCCTACTTCTCCGATAAGCAACCAGTCTTAGTACCGGTTAGGCTGGGGGACATCAGCTCCGTCATTACATGTGACTCAGTAAGATCGTGAAACAGGCGATCTTGGCCTACTTCCCCAAATAAGCTCTCATTGCAAGCTTTGTGCCAGTTAGGCTGCCAGTTAGGCTGGGGATGATTAACTCCGACGTTGCATTAAAGAATAACTGAATATAAATAGGTCATCTTGGCCTACATCCCCGTATAAGCTCTCAAGCTTTGTGCCAGTCAGACCGCCAGTTAGGCTGGGGATCATCAACTCCGACGTACAAAATAAATAACCTACAACATAAACCTAGAGTACAAAAATACAAGAAGAAAACGAACAAAAGTCTTAGAAATCTGGTAGAGCTGAGCAACCGCTAACAAAGCAAATGCGATTAGAACGGAGGCCAGAAAAAACCTGCCAGAAAAACCCCCTGTGGGGAAAAATGTGCAGGAAATCTGGGTAGGAACCAAGGCTCAAGCTCCAAGCCCATCCTACGAAGGCTTTACAAAAAAGAAATTAGAACAGCTGATCCTACCAGACTGGATGCATTGTACCTGCGAAAGAAAGAACTGAACAACTGAAAGAAGAAATTAAACGAAACGAACGGAAAGAACGCGGTTGGTTCTGAAGCCTAGATGACAACCACGTGTTATACCCGGTCTTATATACCCCTACATCCCTACCCATGATGCCCCGGCCTGGAACCCAGGCCCTTATTGTATCTCGTGCCGACAAAATAGTTATTTCAGCCTTATTCGCAAGCTCACTCGTCGGAAATAACATATTTTGTCTCCACTCCACAACAAATAACAACACAGCATCGCTTAACCAAATAAGTTTATTATGGGAGGGCTTGGCGAGAACCACCCCTATATAGAGTGACAAATCCAAGGAATTTGGAAACAGAAAGTCTTTGATCTAGATCGTCATCGACATATATGTCTTTGGCTTTCGTCGACTTCCAGCGACCGTGTCGCTGAAACACTTTGTCGCTGACACCACTGTTAGCTGCCATAGTCGCACCACCAGAACGCAGAGAGTGCAGCCCGAACTTGGAAGGGTCAGCCCCGATGGTCTTCAAATCCCGCCTGAAAGCTTGTCTCATAGTACTGTAACTAATAGGCTTATCGGGGCTATCAACTTACGAGAATCCTTTCCCTTAGAGATGGGTCTAAAAATCAGATCCCTGGAATCTGGAGGAATTTTAAATTTGGTAAGATACTTTTTGAGGAGCTTGACAGGGCACGCGGGACTAGGGAGCTCAGAAATAATTACTTCGTCTCCCCGACGAAGCTGGTCGTTCTTACTTTTGGGGACTTTAATAACCATGAATCCCTCGTGAAAGAAAATATCATTCCTCCTTACCCTGGAGACATCGTCGAACCTGAAGAAGCCGGCAAATGACAAAACATACAAGGTAATATTACGCAATTCAACAGGGTTTTCAAGGTTAGAACGGCTAATAATATCATGAATAACACTAGATGAGATAGGCTCCTTGCGGTTAAGAGTGGCAGTACCGAGAATTCTTTTTGAGGCAGACCTGACGGCCTCGACAATAGGGTTATCCGTGGGGGAGGGGATACCAGCCATACTATGTGCCCACTTTATGCCGTAAAAGGAAGAATCAATTACACTAGGGGAATGGGATTGCTCAATAAGGTGTTGCAAGTACAATGCAACGTGAAAGGGTTTAGCGGGGAAAACACTCCCGTCAAACGTACTAATGGCGAAGTCCTTCCACTTGCGGTAAGCGCGGTGGTACAGCAGGGATGTACTGTTGGCCTTTGAGGACAGTATTGTCGTCTTCAATCTCTCAGCTAACCCTTGGATGGTACCGTCTGGCAGAGCGTCCTGACCAAAGTCCCAAAAACCGGATTGGAAGATATCTGGAGGATACAAAAAAGGCGAGAAGTACTGAGAAAAACCGATAACAGGGACAAAGGCAAACAAAAAACAGACAGGGGAAATGACAGGAATAAACGAACACATAAAAATGTAACAAATAAATAAACCTTTTATTACATGGAAAGTATAGTACCACGGTAAGACCAAACAAAGGCCTACATGAAAATATAGTGGACAGTTCGCGCAAAGGCCTGCAAAAACTTAACTAAAGTAGCGTCTAATTACAAGAGTCACACTTTCCATAAGGCAAAGTGCAAAACCCCTCGCGACATAAAGGGGGCCTGGGACGGCGAAAGTCGACTCGCAGAGCAACGACATCAAAATCAAGGGGTCTGGTGCCAAAAAGGGAATTACGGGCTTTCCCTTTGACAAATAATCCCTGGAACTTGGGCAAGTAGACCCAGTCAATAACGAATCTGCTCCAGTGCGCACCACCTGCTGTGCAGACGTTCCAGAAGAACGACGACTTCCATAGCGGTAAAATTAGGGTACCTCTAGCAAGGCACACTTCCATGTGTTTGAGAACTCTGACAATTAGACAAACCGGGGGACAGAGCCAATTGTTGTCGTATCCCCAGTCCTGAGAAAAGGCGTCAACTGCCTCACAGCCGGGCTGAAAAAACCGGGAATTAAACCTTGGCAACTTGGTATTGTAACTACAGGCGAACCTATCGACGGTATGCGGTCCCCAGTGATCATTAATACTCTGGAAAACGAAATCATTAATAGCATAATCGTCGAAATCAACAAGCTTGCTGATGGAGTCGGCTCTGGCATTAAGATCTCTAGGGATCCATCTGGCATCAAGAGAAATGCAATACCTGAGGCAAATCTGAAAGGCTTCGAGAGCTAACGCCTGGAGATCCAGCTTCCTGCTGCCGTTGAGAAGAATAGACTCGACATTCTGGTTGTCAGAATACCAGATGACCCTTGCGTTGGACAAAAGATCTGCAAAGGCCTCCAAGGCGAGACAAACGGCCTTAAGTTCTCTCCAAGTAGAACTTTGCACTTTTTCCTCGGACGACCAATTTTGATGAAAAACCAAATCGGAGTAGGACACGACAAACGCACCACAGGCTGAGTCGGAAGCATCGGAGAAACTAACTCGGACCGGTAGCGATAGTACGCCCCAATAAACTCTACCGTTGAGGGAATTTACATTGTTAGCCCAAAAGTTAATCTCCGAAATGGAATCATCCGACAAGAAAACTTCACTATCCCAGGAAAAGGCAGAATTAACCACTGAAAAGAGATGCCTGGTCATAATACGGGTAACTGACCCCACGCAAGAAGAAAGTGAAATGATCTGGCCCGCAACGCTGGCAACGCTTTTGACGTGAACCTTACAAAGAGACTGTTGGGAAGACAATGTCAGCAATGACCCGAGGTCGGAAGTCAATTTGGCGATGCGTTCATCGGTGGCCTGAACAGAGCCATCAATGGTATTAAGAACAACTCCTAGCCATGTAATAACTTGAACTGGTTCCCAAATGGACTTTTCCTGGTTGGGGACGAAACCAGACTTAAGTAAATCAGAATGAACGGCTAAGCTGTGAATTTTGGCGGAAACTTTATCAATTCCCCCTCCTAGGCCGTCGTCCAGGAAAATGGCAATGGGAATACCCCGACTTCTCCAAGATTTTTGAAGCGGTTTGAGAATCTTCGAGAAAATGAAAGGAGCGGAAGAGAGGCCGAACGGAAGAACGCAAAATTGAAAGTATCTGAACTTCCCAGTGCCAAAGTCCCAAGCAAATGCAAGGAATTTGCGGTGCTCTGGGAAAATTTCAATATGATGGTACCCGGACTTCAGATCAAATTTAAATAAATAATAGTCCTTGTCAAAAATCTGAGTGGCCACGGACAAGTCTTCACACTTGAACTTTTGCTTGTAGAGGAAAGCGTTCACATGTCTCAGATCTAAGATCAGTCTTTGTTTACCCGAACTACGTGTGGAAACGGAGAGCGGATTAATTATATCCGGAGCGCAAAAAATTTCTTCGACAAAGTTAAGCTTGAGTAGGTCATTAACAGCTTCAGTCACAAAAGTACTGTTGTTACGTGCAGAGGCATTGTTAGCTTTGGAGAAAGGTGTGGGAAGATGAAAAAAAAGGAATCTTGTAGCCCTGGATAATGACATTCAGGATGAACTGAGAAACTTCTAACGAACGCCAAAAGTCAATGCATTTTCGAAGTCTTCCACGAACTGAGGGCTGAGCGGAAGGATCAATATCAGCAAAACATCGTTGATCTTTAAACGAGCTTAAAACTAGCGGGAGAACATTGCAAGAAATTGGTTCGGAACTGGAATCAGGCTGACTATCGCTCAAAGCTTCCAAAATAAAATCATTACAATCAAAACAAGACAGGACTACACCTGATAAATCCTGCTCATCTAGTCACTTTGAAGTTGGAGAGCCGGAATGCTTTGTCATCGCGGGGCAGCAAGCACGCCAATGGCCGGTCTTTCCACAAGCGAAGCATGTGCCAATGTTAGGGCGACGCGGCAGGAAACCAGAACTGGCAGTGTCTGGCTGGTGGGATTGAGTTTGGAATTGGGAACTTGGAGACGAAACCGGCCCGCGGAGTGGTGAAGGCCTTTTGGTCGCAGCCATTGCTGAAGACTTCTTCCTCTTTCGAGATGAAATAACAGCACGGGCGCGTCTCTCAGCACTGTAGATGCGTTTCTCGTCCTCCAAATAATCTGCTAGATCGTGTTGTTTGTATTCTTCGACCGTCCTCCAACCGTATTCAGACTTGTCAGCAAGAAGAATATGTTTTTGCCGTTCCACGAGCAATTTCTCACCTTCTTCGAGGTCGGACTTCACTTTCTCAAGGTTGGACTTCTCGGCGGCGGACTTGGCGCTGTCGAAGGTCTCCGCAAGTTTGAGATTGAACTTATACTGGTCTTCGTTGGCTTTTCTTTTAAACTTGTACGGTTCTTGGAATTTCAATTTCTTGATCTCTTCGCGGGTCTCTTTCATTTGCTGTTCTGTCGAAGTTTCGTTGGCACGCTTAATTTGACCAGCAGTGTCCATGAGCAGCTCCTTAAAGGAGGCCATTAACTGATGGTTGTTGGCTTGAATTAGGTCAGACACTTCGTTTTTGGTAACCGACATTACACACGGCAAAGGGAATAAATTAAACGAAACGAACGGAAAGAACGCGGTTGGTTCTGAAGCCTAGATGACAACCTCATGTTATACCCGGTCTTATATACCCCTACATCCCTACCCATGATGCCCCGGCCTGGAACCCAGGCCCTTGTTGTATCTCGTGCCGACAAAATAGTTATTTCAGCCTTATTCGCAAGCTCACTCGTCGGAAATAACATATCATGCCACTTTTTAGTCATACACTGATCACGTGCTGTTGTATCCGGCGCGCGGGCAACAATTGCAGAATTGTATCCCGGTCGGGATACATTTGAATTTGGTCAGGGGCACGTGACCAAGAATCAACCAATTGCAGTGCTCGTTTTTCTGTTCGTTTATAAAATCGTTTATGGCCCCTTGGCTTTCAATTCGCTGATTCCTGTTTCAGTTTCTGCATCAGAAGTTTTCAGTTCTTCAGATTAATAAAATTCGCTTCGTGAATATTCGTCTTCTTCGGCGGTCCATGTTGTAAGCTCTGTAAAATGTTTTTAAGGTACTTTCTATGCAAAATCTAGAATAAGAATATTTACACCTTTTCTTTTCGCAGTTTAAGTTGCAAATTTTGAATTTACTGGGTTTCGTAAACAAAAAAACACGGCTTATGACCGCTTCCGTGGAAACGATCCGTATGGCAAAATCCCGACCAAGAAAGAACCAACCAGAACGCCCGGATTTATCTCAAGACTACCTTGCCATATAATTAATAAAATGGTATGTTTCTGACTAATTGTACAGTCGGGTCACTATTTAGTAACTGAATAGGTTAAAAAGAAATGAGTCAGGATCTGGCCGAGTCCGGTGTGAGAGTCTGGGGAAGAGGTCTACGTTATGAAGATCAGTGCTAATGGAAGACATTGGGTTGTTTCTTGCTTTCACTTATTGTCTGGTATTCTGTTACTAATTTGTTAGTCGACTAATACTGTAAGTTTATGTTGAGCGGCATGCTATGTTAACGTGCCTATGTCCCTAAAATAAAAAAAATATGGTATTCAAACCTCAAGGTGCCTAACTGTTGTCATTTAGAACTTTCCACGTCACCTCTACTCACGGAATTAAATTTGCCCTCGTCTCCGCTAGATCGTAAAACACAAGGTCCGCGCCGGATTAGAATGACATTTAAACTACATTTATGCCAATCGAAAAAGGTTACACAAAAACAAAAATGAACTGTGGACTGTGCGCTAGGAAGCATATGCAGTAATGATTCTTATATTGAGAAGCCAAATAAGTCCCCTTATACACGCGTTTATCGTTGTATTTTTTCTTTTATGTAGAGTACCCCTTATGTTTGGTTTTGGGCCTCGTTGATGTAAAGCCAAGCCTTAGTTTGGAGTTCGTTAGTACGAACGAGGGAAAATAGTTTAACAGTTACGATGCGGTTAGCTTCTCCACACTCCTGCACACTACACTGTACTCTGAGGCTTATCCATTTTCTGTATATAAACCATGCACAACCCACAACTCCTCGATTCGCTCCGACGGAGGGCTAACGCTCGAAACGTCAGCTAATCGAATCCCTGTACGGTGGTCAATTTACATTAAAAGTCATATGCTAAAACTAAGAAATGTTGCGTAGTTTGGACGAAAGCTTGAAAAGCGCAAGCCCTACTCGACCTTTTCGGAGCAATTTCTCTAACCGCCGCCCGGTTAGCTCAGTGGTAGAGCACCGGACTACTGTGCGGGAGGTCGCGGGTTCAAACCCCGGCCGGACCAACTGTCAGAGTCTTTAAATAATTGAGGAGAAAGTGCTGCCTTTGTAATTACATCTGCAAACGGTTAGACTTTCTAGTCTTCTCGGATAACGACGATAAAGCGTAGGTCCCGTCTCACATCACTTGTTCCTAATAATCTGTGGGACCTTAAAGAACCCACACACTGTTCGAAAAGAGTAGGGGACGTAGTTCCCGGTGTGGTGGTCTACCTTTCATCTGTCTTGACATTCATGTGTGGGCTGGGTGAGATCAAATATGGACTGATAGCCGCTGCCAGAGGCGCCTTTACAAGCTGACGTCCGATCTCACCCTAGAGAAGAATTGTAAACCGCCATGAAACTATGTGATATGTGCGGTATATAAATCCATTACCATTTTGTTTTAACCCCGTTTCGCTGATTAACTTTCAAATTTACCGCCGTAGCCATTGTCAAGGTCCCGGATATGTCGCTGCATTCTGAGCGATGAACTCCGTTGATAAACCAAATTTTCGTGTTTCACTCCCCAACCGACGCAGCACCACAGTTTCTTTATATTAGAAACTAATCCCCTTTATTCGCTTATCAAAATCAGTTGACTATCATCCCGAAAATCAATGAATCCTTACCGATCATCATGAACTCATTTTGATTCACTTCTCAAAATAATTAGCATTTTTCTATTTTTCTTTTTACCGGGAAGATAATTTTTCTAAATTTGACTGTCGTTCTAGAATTTTCTGCGAGGGAGTCAGTAGTATACAATAGCAAAGCAGCTTACGGTACTTTGCGAAACGAAACGAAACGAAATGGTACTTTGCGAAATGGTACTTTACGAAATAGTACTTTGCAAAATGGTACTTTACGAAATGGTACTTTGCGAAATGGTACTCTACGAAATGTACTTTGCGAAATGGTACTTAACGAAATGGTACTTTACGAAATGGTACTTCGCGAAATGACCATTTCGAATATTACGGCCATGAAAAAACCGTGAATCTCTTGAGAGGTCCTGGGTTTCTGGGTTCTGGTAAAGGAGGGGCAAAGGAGTTTGATTGGGCTTCTTGGAACTGACAAATACCAGGAAAGACTTCAAGCAAAAAGAACTGTACTGGGTACACAACTGACAATGGTATCCACAAAAGTTTGTTGACCAGCTTTTTGGAGTTAGCAGGAAGAGAAAACACTCCTGTTACACCTCTGATAGACAATGACACAGTACGAGTAGTCCCAGTTACAATTCAGAAAGATGGAATGGCTCTTAATCCAGGCATGCAGGTCGATTCTAGACAGGGAAAGATAATTGGCACGACTCATGACATAGATTACAAATATATCAAAGAAAACCCAAATCCCGACCCTTAGAAACTGAAAGACATATTTATTACTGAAGCTGAATGCTATTGTGCAACATCACTTGATGGAAAAGTGACGCTCCCAGTTGGTGTAGATTATATTCCCCGCAAACTCGATGGTGAGTACACATACAACACCATTAAAGAAAAGGGCAAATCCAGCGAAATATGTCTTCACCATTTGAAGTCAAGCCTCACCCCATCCAAAAATGGCACATTACAAAATTCAAGCCAAAATATTTGTAACTCTCTCTGCAATGAGTGTTTGAAAGGTGTTATCGGTCCCACCTGCACCGGAAAAGGCCACAGATATGCTAACCCAGCCTTATGCGCATGCAGAGTGTGCATGAATCTGGGGATAAAATGTGTTAAAGCTGTGGTTTTGGTATTCGCTATGGATTCTAAAAGCCGTAACAAAGCAGCACAAGACCTTTTGGAAGAGAAGAAGAATGAAAACACTGTTGATCCCTATCTCACTCTTTCTTAATGCCTTCCTGATCCTGTTCATGTAGGAAAGCGAATGTCATGGCAATTCAGTAACTGGTATTTACTTGTAAATGGGTATCGAACAAATCGTGTTCAGCTGCGGACATTAAGAAATGATCGTCACCTCAAAGGATTGCTAATGGAAGACCTCACGGTAGCAGCTTGCAGAAACAGGGAACCAATGGATGTTGATTCTATGCTTGAAATTTCAAGTGCCCCAGTGAGACAGATAATCCAGACCAATGTTGATACCATCACAGACACATTGATCCCTGAGAAATTCAGACTTTACGAAGGCAACAAGAAAGGAGTCCTGACAAATCCGTCTGCTGTTTGCCTTGGCCACATGGGCAGTTTTTTCTTGTGGACTCATGCAAAGGAAAACTCTTCTCAGCTCGCCTACATTATCCAGTGGATGTGACGGAGATCTACAGCAGCTTAAGGATGCCATTAGCCGTTGCGTTTAGACAAGGAGTTGTGTACGTTGCGGAATATTCAGGAGGCAAAATATCGTACATTGACTTGGAGGGTAAAACGGTTTACAATCCAGAAAAAATGACCGTCAAAGAACTGAAAGTGGTCCTAAAGGACCTGAAGCTTCTACGTGGTGGCGAAAAGGGCGCTAAAAAGAAAGGCCTTCAAAAAAAGCTTTCAAACTGGATAGATGCAAAACGCCTTGAAGAAGACAAATCGTCCGACCAATCAAGAGAAAGTTCTCTCCAAATTTCTGGTGAATCCATCCAGAAGACACAGAAGGGCACATTGGTCATCAGAAATGGAGTGAAAGAACAGACAGCCTTACATTTCAATACTGGCGATGGTAAACTCTGTGTTCTGCGAGTTGAATGTGCTACAAAGTAGATGGTAAACTCTGTGTTCTGCGAGTTGAATGTGCTACAAAGTAGTAGTCCCGCCGAACCAAGCGATTTGTGTGTCTACCAGGATTGTTTGGCACTCTCCCAGGACTCTGAGGAAGGCAAGTAATCAGTTACAAAGAGGGGAATATTTTAAGTTAATGTCATAAAACTGTAGAGTTTTCGTATAATTATGCAGTATTAGGTTATCTATTAAAAAACGGGTCGCTTTACACTTTAAAATTGCCACCAATTGACAAATTCCAAAGATAAGTAGTTTTGGGGATAACAGTCTCGGTAATTTTAGGGATAAGGGTTAACTGCCCCCGGAATTTTAGGGATAAGGGATGACTAGACAGATTATGATTAAGGCTGTCAAAAGCTTTTGACATATCAAGCAGTACTAGTAATGAAGCTGCTTTTTCATCAATTGCTTTCAAAATGTTATCTGTAACATTTATGAGGGCAGTTTCTGTCGAATGCATTTTACTGTTGCCACTTTGATAAGTCGACAGTTTATCATATTTTGTCAAAAATTCCACAAACTGCTTGTGTGCCAGTCTCTCACTTACTTTCGATAGGATGGGTAACAATGCAATCGGCCTGTTGTTGGCTGGTTCTTCTGAGTTTCCTTCTTTGGGTACAGGTATCACCTCAGCAATTTTCTATGCTTTAAAGTGTATATGACACGAAATTTTTTATTGGCTTTTTTCTTTCATTTATATGCATAAAGAAAGGATTCATGATTTAGAAATGTCTAAAAAAAATTTTTCGGCGATTTTTAGGCTCCAAAACAGACAAATTTTAGCTTAAAATTTTGTCGGGAACTGGGGACGACTTTTCCGCTAAGTGACGTCACGTTGTTTGCACGATACTCAGCTGTTAGCAAAGACACATGTGAATTACTTGGCTTGCTAAGCAGTGTTTGGAGACTTTGAACGCATTAAAATGTCTAGCGATACAGATACAAGTAATTCGTATGATCCTATGGAAAGTGGAGAAGAATGTTGAGAATCTTGCAAACAACTTGACGTCACAAAGGTCACGTGACAGAGGTTTTGGCCGCGCGCTGCTGTGACAAATTTTTTGGCGAAAATAGCGCGAATTTTGATCGAAAAAGAGGCATTTAACTTTTTTTTCGCCGATTTTTAACGCTCAAACCGTTATTTATACATGTCGAACTACCAGAAAATGAAATAAAAAATTTCGTGTCATATACACTTTAAGAAAAGCAGCCACATTAAACGAATTATTCGCCAGTCTGGAAATCACAGGTGCGATGCTCTCACAACTGTCTTTCAGGACTCGCGCAGAGATTTTATCATATCCTGGCGCTTTGTTGGCAGCTAAACTCTTAATGACAGACTTGACGTCAATTTCTTTTACCTCTTGAAACTCAAATTCTCCTGTTTCAGCATGCAGGCCAGCAGTGTCAATACTTTCTTCCCTAAGACCATAATCTTTATCTTTATCCAAACCGTGTTCCCTTGTTATCAAGTTCGCTTTTTTGGCAGTAAGTTCTCCTACTGAAGTAAAATACTTATTAAATTTATATGCCAAAGTCTCATGGTCCTCAAAAGTGCTTGGACGTTTAGCAATACCACGAGACATACATCGATTTAAGATCTTCCAAGTGGCGTTTGTCTTACCTCTACTGTTAGCTATTTCGTTTCTTACATAGATTTTTTCAGCAAGCCTCAGTTCGCGTTTCACTTCATGTCGGAAGAAGCGATATCCGTTCCAGCATAGTTTGTCATTTGTCGGAATGGCTTTCTTATGCCAAAGGTCCCTGGTCTTCATGAGCTGCTTAATTTCTGGTGTTACGAACGGATTAGAGCGGGACTTGATTTTTATACGTTTGATGGGCGCGTGCTGATCCAGCACGTCCAAAAAGAGAGAATTGAATGTTTCCACTTGGGAATCAATGTCATCAAAGAAGTATACCATGTGCCACGGAACAAGAGAGAGATCTTCGCGAAAGCTATCGGGTGCGTAGCTTCTTGTAGTGACGTATTTGGCTTTGGCTTTAGGGCGATTTATCCTCAATGTAACTTCGACTAAGTTGTGATCACTTATTGAGGACATAATGACTGAGCAAGACTCCGCTAGGGTAGGATCGGTAATCATAATAACATTAATTAGCGAGCGTTTTGTTTCTGTAATTCTAGTCGGTTCCTTCACTAGTTGTGTCAGGTTGAAACTTGCACAAAGGTCTTTCAAAGTTCGACTATCCGCTTTATCATCGAGAATGCTACAATTTAGGTCACCCAGAATGATAATGTCATGGCCAAGCAGTAACATATTCAGGAGACTTCTTGACAAACTATCGCTGAAGGCTGATGTGGTGCTAGGTGGTCTATAAACAGTACAATTAAAATTGATTTGCACTGTCGCAATTGAACCTTTATCCAGAGCTGTTGGAAATTTTCATCGCTAATTCCCGTGGCGTCTTTTAGGAGTGTCGCTTTGAATGTGCCTCTGATGTATACTGCAAGGCCGCCACCAGATTTATGTTCTCCCCGATCTTGGCGGAAGAATACAAATCCAGTCGAGTCAAGTCAAATCTCTGATATAGTAAATATATCAAAGCCATGTTATTCGATGGTATGTTGTAAAAGAAGAAAGTGTTCGCGAGACTTCAACGAACGAATATTCAAATGAGCGATCTTGATGCACGAATTTGCATGTTGGCCATCCACGGATGCAGTTGAATGATTTTCTTTGGGATTTTGTCCAGACCGAGAATTTTGCTTTTGCTTTGAGTTTGGGCCAGGTTGTGGGTGAACATCGCCACTAAGGATGATCTGTATTATCACCGGGTTAACACTTTGACTCCCATTAGAAGAGTAGAGTAATCTTTGTCGAAGAAATTTCCTCTTACTCGTGCACGTGGCGACCTTGGTTCCCGATGCAAACGTGCTTGAAACTCCATTTTTCAAAATTCCTTTGCTTGAAACGATGCTTTCCGGGTCAAAGACCTCTTCAGAGTCAGCAGAATTGATCTTAGGATTGTTAGCGCAGTTTGAGAGCCCGCAGATAAGAAAACAAAGGTATAAATACAGAATAAGCACAGAGCTCAGGACGACGTGACCGTTCCACATGACGCGGTGACGCGGTAACGCTGTGATTTCTAGCAAAGATGATTCAGCAGAGGTAATTTCAAAAACGAGTCAGAGTCAACCAGGAGCTTTGCTGCCCCGTATGATTTACGAAACACTTACTAAGAAAAGCCTCGTGGACGCTGAATCGAGATCATAAACTTTGAACAACAGTGCAAGTTTTGTTCCCCGGTTAGCCGCCGGGTCAACACAAGGCTCAAATGGTCCTCGATCTTTCCGGTTAGCCGCCGGGTCAACACAAGGCTTGAATGTTGGACACGTTGAAGTTAATGCTCCACCCTCGAAGAAAGCGAGGTTGTCCGGGGGAAACGAGGATTACAGTGAGAATATTATCATTCCCACTGGACGGTGGGACGCGTCCGTGGAACTGTCTAGTTTTCTAGACGTTTTATTTGCGGATAAGCCGCTGTCTGTGTACGACAGGAAGCAAATTACTAAAGATTTTGCTCGTCCTAATGTGGAGTCAGTGTTTACTCCGGTGCTTGAGGACTATTTAGGCTCCCTTGTTATCGGAGCGAAGGAAAGGAGTTGATAAAGAATCAAAGAAACTCCAAGATCAGATCTTGGACGTTGTAGGCCCTTTGAGTATGGCCTTTGAACACGAATCCTCCTGGCAGGAAACTGAAGATAATCCAGGTTCCATTACCTTATCCACAGAAGATATAAACTGCCTGTATACATGTTTGTCCAAGGCCCTCACTCTATTGGGGTCTGGGTATTGCCCAGCTTAAAGTTCAAAGAAGGAAGCAAGTATTGGATAAGGTGAACCCTCAGATGAGTTCATTCGCTCCTGAACCATTCCCAGGAGCAGGCAAACATTTATTTGGCCCATCTTTTGAAGAAAAGGTGAAGAAAAGTAATGAAATAGTGAAGATTCTGTCAAAAGCAGCCCCTAGGAAGTCAAACGTGCAGTTTTTTCAAAGAGGGACCTCCTCCCAATTCAGGCCCGGGCGAGGAGGTCAGTTCCATGGAAGAGGCTCATATCAGCCGCCAAGCTTCCCAACCAGAGGGAGAAGCTCATATTTCAGGGGCCGATGTCGGAGCCAAGGAAAGTTCCCAGCTGCTCAACCAAACCAGAACTATGCTCCTCCCAAAGTTCCCGATAACAGTTGCAAGCCAGAAAAATACAGGTATCCTACCATTAAAAGAAAACTTAGCCTTTCCACTAGTAAAGTCTTTTTTGGGACGTTTCGGCCTTTCTTCTGTGGAGGTCAATCACTTGCCCATGGCAGGTCGATTACAATACTTCGTAAAGAACTGGCAAGTAGTTACAAACGACCTATCGGTAATTACAGCTGTTTCAGGGTACCATATCCCCTTTACAATCATACCAATCCAAAATTTTCTACCCTCTCACACAGTGTCAGCAGAGGACGAAATTTTGATAGACAAAGAATTGAGAGAACTAATCCAAAAGCAGGTAATTTATCGGGTTTTAGAACACGATTACAACAAAGGATTTGTAAGCAGCAACCTGTTTCTAATACCCAAAAAGGGAGGAGGACAAAGACCAGTCTTCAACGTGAATTAAATCAGTTTATCAAATACGAACATTTTAAGATGGAGGGCATAACTATGCTCAGAGATCCACTGAAGCCCAACAAAGTACTTTACAGTACCGATTTGGAAAGGTCATCAAAAGTTCCTCCGTTTTCTTTTGAAAGGTACTCAGTGGGAGTTCGCTAGCCTCCCATTTGGAATAGAAAGTGCCCCCAGGGTCTTAACCAAGATTCTAAAACCAGTGATAGGCCTGTTAAGGGAGCAAGGAATTCGTCTAATCATTTACTTAGACGATTTTTTACTGATGGCATCCACGGAAGAAACTCTCTCATAACATGTAACGTTGACTGTTACCCTTCTAGAAATGTTGGGATTTGTGGTCAATTACCAAAAATCCCAACTAAATCCCACGCAGGTTTTTCGTATAAACTCAATTACGCTAAACATCAGCCTTCCTATGGACAAAGTAAAATGTATCAGAAGAGAATGTCAGCAGAAGGTTCTGGAGAATCCAGATATCACGATAAGAGACCTGGCTCGACTATTAGGGAATCTATAGGATACTTCACAAATTAATGTGATCAAGTAAGCTGAAGCCACTCTAAGGGCACTAAGGCCACACGGTAGCGGGCATTACCCCTTAAATCTACCAAAGCAAAGATTGAGCCCAAGCATAAGCATCCATGGACAGCTGTTTCGGCCTTGTTAGGCCTCATCAACATGGCATAGCTAATGCTCAGGCTCAAGTACCCACATATCAATAAAACAAGCAATGAAAACGTAAAGCTTGTGGGATGTGGCTGGAGTGACAAGGATACTTCACAAATTAATGTGATCAAGTAAGCTGAAGCCACTCTAAGGGCACTATGGCCACAAGGTAGCGGGAATTACCCCTTAAATCTGCCAAAGCAAAGATTGAGCCCAAGCATTAGCAGCCATGGACAGCTGTTTCGGCCTTGCTAGGCCTCATCAGCATAGCATAGCATGGCATGGCATGGCACAGCATGGCATAGCATGGCTTATTAGGGAATCTAAGTGCCTCAACCCAAGCAGTATTTCCTGCACCCCTTCATTATCGTCACATCCAGGCAGTCGCAGTCTGGCGCTGCATGGGGGCTACAAGTCCCAAGAGTGCTGGACTGTGGAAGCCCTCGAAGAACTAAAATGGCGGAGAGACCATCTTTCTGCCTGGAACGGGAAAGCAATTTTACAAAGCCCTCCTCAATTGACAATCGAGACAGATGCCTCCATTTTGGGCTGGGGAGCATGCTGTGGAGATTTCCAGAGCAGAGGCCTTTGGTCGCAGTCAGAAAAGATTATTACACATAAATTGATAGCTGAGTTAATCTTTTGTCTCACGACTGAGTCACAAAGATGTGGATCGCGACGTTTCGACCGCTATACTGCTGGTCTTCATAAGGCGATGGTGTCGACTGGCTGCATGTGAGTATAAGAAGCACCGTGGCTGGTGGTGATTGCTGCGTTTCGATCCTCGCTTAGGCTGTTGTTGATTGGAGGATTTCGATCCTTGTCGTTCAGACTAGAAATTGTTCCCTCAGCGGTCCGCTTTGGTACTGATCGGCTATTGTGGTGTTTGATCGTGGGCATCCACGCTTCAGGAATTTCAATTCCACTGTCCCTGTTGATGTTGTTAGGGTGAAGTCTTATGTGAATAGCCTCTTTAACCGTACGGGTGTACCAATTTGGGTCTCGGTCAATAAACTTAACTTCGTCCCAGAGCGGATAATGTCCGGTCGTGTTGCTATGTTCTGAAACGGCGGAGGATTGGGTTCGAGCAAGCCGTATGTCTCTATCGTGTTCCTTAATCCGTTCATGCATAGATCTTCCCGTCTCTCCAATTTAAACCTTACCACATTCGCAGGGAATCTGGTAGACTAAGTCCGTCTTGTTTTACTGGATCGACAATGTCCTTAGGTCGCACTAGTTGTGATCTAAGAGTTGTGTCAGATCTGAAAACAGTCCGTATGCCTTGTTGTTGTAGGCAACGCCGGTCAAAGCACACCACTTGCCAGGGCGGCTAAACGTAGTAGCCTATTTCGAATCCCGAACTCATCCAGACACCAGCGGCTGGCAGTTAGATCCATCCATCTTTCGAAGGATCAACAACAAGTGGGGCCCATTCACAATAGATCTTTTCGCGAGCAGACTGACAGCACAACTGCCCAGATTTGTGAGTTGGAAACCCTATCCAGAGGCAGAGGCAGTGGATGCCCTTACTCTGGATTGGAACCAACTCAGGGGATATGCGTTCCCTCCATTTGCCCTGATAGGACGGTGTCTGAGGCAAGTTCTGCGACAGTCAGTATCTCAATTAACAGTTGTGACGCCCGTGTGGGAAACCCAGCCGTGGTACCCGTTGCTACTAGAAATGACGGTAGACAACCCCATACTGCTCCCATCATTCCCAGGGGTACTGAGACAAGAGGACAAGGTGCATCCTCTTGCACACCTTGAACTAGCCACTTGGCTAGTCTCAGGGGTCGATACCAAGATTCATCAGTTTCACAGCCAACTCAAAGACTGCTCCTGGCTGCATGGAGAACAAGGACAGAAAAAACTTATTCCCCAGCCTGGCGAAAGTGGTGCCGTGAACAACAAGTCAATCCCCTTTCAGCATCAGTGTTGAATTTCCTGGCTAAGTAGTTTTAGCCAGGCTTGGAGTATCGCACCCTAAATGTCTATCGCTCAGCCCTGTCTGCGACACACCCACAGATTGAAGGTTACAGTGCAGGGGAACATCCCCTTGTAGTCCAGCCACTAAGAGGCATTTTCAATTCTCGTCCACCAACACCGAGATACGCATACACATGGGATGTTAACAAAGTCACCAGTTATTTGGAAGGTCTGGGCTCTAATGAGCAACTGTCATTGAAGGAACTCAGTAGAAAGCTGGCATTGTTGCTCGCTATTACTTCAGCAGAGAGGGGCTCAGAATTACTAGCCCATAATTTACGTTTCAGACGTTTTCACCCTGAAGGTGTTTCTTTCAACCTTCCAGAACTTACTAAAGGGTTCGGGTTGGCAAACCATTAAAAACCTCATTTTATTCTAGTTTCCCTGAAAATAAATTGCTTTGTCCATCTTCATGTCTTAAAGAGTATGAAGTCCGAACACAGGTGTTTAGGCCAGACTCTCGGTTTCTGAACCGAACAAGTTATTTCTTACTGTTAATAATACTCATAAGCCTGTGGGTTCTGCTACACTTTCAAATTGGGTAAAGAACCTTTCATTGGAGGCTGGATTGATAGCCAAGTGTTTAAAGCCCACTCCACCCGTGCAGTAGCTACTTCTGAAGCACTAAGGGCAGGCATTTCTGTCCCAGAAATAGTCCGTCTAGCGGATTGGACGAATAAGACCACTTTCAAGAAGATATATTATCGACTAGTGTGGAATGCTAATGTTGGCCGCTCTGTTTTATCTAGTGCCGCAGTTTAACAAGAGTCTTGAAGCTTTGTGAACATACATTGTTATATCTCGCCTCCTATTATGATGTAAAATTGAGAATTATGCAAAGGTTGCTTGCAGCCTGCAGTATAATTATAATTGTGAATGATATATGAAATGAATCATATATGAACTGCGGAAATGAAATCAAATGAAGAATGATCCTCGCAGTTATGAACGCAATTTATACAATTGCGAAAAGAAGCCTGAAAAAAATTCAGGACTTCAACGGGGTTTGAACCCGTGACCTCGCGATTACCGGTGCGATGCTCTAACCAACTGAGCTATGAAGCCACTGACGTTGGGAGCAGGTCAATTGTGGGTTCATATGTTCCCGTGAAAGAAATGAGTGTGAATGATATATCATTCATTCAGGACTTCAACGGGGTTTGAACCGTGACCTCGCGATTACCGGTGCGATGCTCTAACCAACTGAGCTATGAAGCCACTGACGTTGGGAGCAGGTCAATTGTGGGTTCATATGTTCCCGTGAAAGAAATGAGTGTGAATGATATATCATTCACACTCATTTCTTTCACGGGAACATATGAACCCACAATTGACCTGCTCCCAACGTCAGTGGCTTCATAGCTCAGTTGGTTAGAGCATCGCACCGGTAATCGCGAGGTCACGGGTTCAAACCCCGTTGAAGTCCTGAATTTTTTTCAGGCTTCTTTTCGCAATTGTATAAATTGCGTTCATAACTGCGAGGATCATTCTTCATTTGATAATTATAATTGTACGAATAATAGGAGGCGAGATATAACAATGTAACTCCCTCCCACCTCTTTCCCGTTTATGTACGTTAATGTTGTTGTTATAACTGATTTCTTTCCAGGTTATTAGCTGCCAGTTGTTATGCTCCACAAAAAGGCGAGGTTGCTAGGGGTAGGACGGATATAGCAGGGGTGGCCTCGTTTTAAGTTTTAAGCTGTTTGTTGGAGATTTGTAAGTTTTAAAGTGCTGCCATTGAAGCAAAATAAAGGGCATTGACATTGTTATATCTCGCCTCCTATTATTCGTATAATTATAATTATGCTGCAGGCTGCAAGCAGCCTTTGCATAATTCTTAATCAGATAGGGCACTCCTGAACAAAAGTAACAACGATTAAACCAAATGCTAAGCTTCAATTTATTTAAGTTACCTGTGTTGTCGAGCTTTCTACCACTTGAAAATACGCATCGATCCACTATAGTAAAAACACGCATCTACAAAAATAGCAAACGATTTGTCCAAAAAAAAGAACTACTTCCACCAAGTTTGAGCTACTCGTTCCTCCCAGTAATGCCGGTGAGTCGTTGAGTGAACTTTCTTGGTTAGCTGCAAGATGCCGCGGTAAAGTTAACAAACCCTTGAAGCGTTAAATCATATTGTTTTCAACCACACAATCCGAGCGCCCTACAAGTGGATCCAAAATTTAAGAATTTCCTGAGAAAAACCTTTGCCATTTTATCAGTTGAAAATTCACCTTCTGGAGTATCTTTTAAGCAGTTCTTGATTTTTATGCCTTTTACCCGAATTAAAAGACAGAAACTGAACTTCGAAGAAGATGAAGTTGTCGTGCTCAAAATGAAGAAACCAACTGAATGTGAAATCTCGAGCCGCAGAAAGCGCGCGAAAACTTAAGCCTCGTTTTGGTTTGGGTGTCCCACACCTGGCTTGAGCCTGCGACACAATTGAAAACCAGTACCTTGTCAGTGGTCAACTTCAAAAACAAAAAACAGCTGACCTCGATGAGGTCTTAACTTCTGCCTGCGATATGTTCACGTAATACTGGTTAGCGGATACCTTGTTTTGACAGGTGTCAATTGGCCATAACATGGATGTCCAATATCAAAGATGTGTGCTGTAAACGAGCCTTTCAGTTGAGTATGGCCGACATTTCACATCGCATACATGAAAGGGCGTACGTACGGTCGTACGTACGACGTACTTAGGGTGACCAAAACCAAATTTTCTCGAATAGATGGGTTACCATATTTTCTTACCCACGGTGCTCCGCTTGGCGGTGCTTCAGGCCGCCGGAGCTCCCCTATAATTACGTTCAGGGTTAAGATACTGTTGAAGATAATCGAGCACACTACAAGTTTCAGACTTTGAGTGAATACGGTCAGCCGATCAGCCGGTCAGCCGGTCAACCATGCATTTAGTAAAAATAATCAGTCATTTCAGTGCCGTCAAAAGCACAGCTCTTCGTACAACAAGACTATCTCTTTCAACTTTGTATATCAACAGTGGGACAACATTTGACTTGAAATTTTTTCCGGTTTGGTCGGGGCACTGAATGGTGGAAACAGAGAAGACCGTCTCTTCTGAAATTGAAAGCGCAAATAAAGACATTTAAATACCTCGAAAGATGGTTGAAGAAATCCTAACCCTTTTTTGGTCTTCGCTAGCAGTGCGAGGTAGCGGCAAACCCCCACGTTATTTTACGAACGAAAAACCTTTTAGCACCTGTTCATAATAGATGAAAACAACAACCAGTATATGGTCAAGTTATATATTTAGGATCGCTAATTAATTAATTTTGAATAATGTTTATCATGGTCAGACAAAACTGGCATTTAATAAAACAACTAAGTAGGCATCCAGCCCGCGCCTGTCAAACCTTCCCCTGAGGGCAATTTATGTGTTTTTGACAGAGCGACAACTATGCTTAAAACCCTACCTAGTGATATTCCTCGATACATACATTTTCCCGATTCATGATCAAACACATATTATGGTAGGCAGGTTCCAAGGAAAATCATCTTTTACTTTCAGCAGCTATATTTCAGTTATTTTTTCAGGATCGCTAAGTTTGAATAAATTTTGTCGGTCAGACAAAACTCACATTTAATAAAAAAAAAAAAAAAAAAGAGAGAGAGAGGGAGACATGATGGCAGTATGATTTTTGGGTGGACAATAATGTATACTAAAAACCCTATTAATTTTCCTTAAAGTATTCTAAGTATTCTTCTGAGTCATGCTATAAAATATCAGTTATTTTTCCTACATGTATAACTATATGGTAGACATATGAGAATCATATTCATTCGCAGTTCAAATAAATGATTTTGATATATTCATTCTAATATATTCATCACTTACGGGTATATTACGAGTTAACAAAATGAACAGCTCCCAGTTGGCTTGTTATCTCAGTTGGTAGAGCGCTGCACCGGTATCGGAGAGGTCGTGGGTTCGATTCCCGTACAAGCCTGAATTTTTTTTTAGGCCTTATTTTCACTGCTGCTTATTTAGTAGTGTTCACAACTGCGACGGTCATTCACGTATTCATATGGTAGACATATTACAAGAGTGTGGATCGTAAGAACCAATAAACTCCGTCTGTACTGACAATTTTCAGGCGATTACACAGTTAGTAAGCTAGTCCAAAGCAAGCTTGAAAATTATATGTTGCGAGAAATGAACTGCATAAGGACGCCCGACTAATGAAAAATACGTTAACTTTTATTGACAAAGCGACAACCTGTGATAAGGTACGGAGATAAATACTTTCTACGAGTTCAAATAACACGTTCATCATTGCGCTCGCAATATTTTTGAACAAGAAGACGCACAGCAAGAAAAGGCTTCACATTTGTCAATCACTACAATCAGCAGTGGCCAAGGCATTATGCAACCAGAGGAATTTATTTGTTTCATCAGAGAAGCGTTTTACGAAAGTGCGGCTCAAGCAAAACTGAGAACGTCAATGTTTCCAAGGACGCCAAATAACAGGGCCCGTGGAGCAGTTTTTAAAGTGGGAGCCCGCTGCCACGTTTTTAAGTGAGGGGAGGGGACTAACTCTAAAAATGATTAAAACGCATATAATCCGGTTTAAATTCATACCCTTTGTCCAGCAGTTAACATATTTTATTAACTCAAACAATCAAGTGATATCCTTTTCTACACTTTTCAACTCAATTCAACTGTGCATTTAGAGAAAGGGGTTAGTGACAAAATAAACTTTGTACAGTAATCACACTTAACGTAACCTTTAAACGAACGTAGAGTAATCATGACTTTGTTTCATTTATTCGCTTACTGTCACGAAATCAGATTCTCAGAATGTACCGAAATTCCTTTTTCGATTGTCGTTACGACCAACAAATTCATTTGTAACGCGTCAGCAAGGCAAAGTTTGTCTGTTCTGTCTTTGTGAGTGTTTAGTACTGTAAGATTACTGAACCTATCTTGAGTCTTTTCTTGGAGCCTTTCTGGAGTAACTCTTCAAGAATTACTTTCACAGACAACATAGAAAACGCGCCTTACCTCTAGAGGTTTACGCTAAGAAAATGGTGGAACAGATACTCTCAGAAGTTAACCATGCGGACAGAAAAACAGCTACAACACAGAAAAAAAGAACGCACAGGAAGCTTTTACCCTTCGTGAGCAATTTCAACCATCGTTACC
This sequence comes from Pachyseris speciosa, assembly GCA_016490735.1. Taxonomy (NCBI): domain Eukaryota; kingdom Metazoa; phylum Cnidaria; class Anthozoa; order Scleractinia; family Pachyseridae; genus Pachyseris; species Pachyseris speciosa. The sequence continues at coordinate 1,582,562 of JAEMWC010000032.1, read as the reverse complement.
ATGTTTGAAAAACATACTAATGGACAAATGGCAGCTAATACAAGAACAACCATTACTCAGAGCGATATTCAAGGAACCTCCCTTGGTTTCTTATAGAAAAGGAAAATCTCTTAAAGATATGCTTGTTTTACATAATGAACACACAGCAGGAGTCGCGTTGGTCTGTTAACTCCATTTTAATCACCAACAGAAGACTACCACTCAGTGTATGAATTGTTAAGATAGTGGTTTTAAAATGTATTCCATCAGACAAGATCGAAAGGAACCAATCATAAATTTTGATGTTTCCCCGTGAAAGTACTTTTTTGGACATGTCTTTTACTTAATTTATTATTTTGTCCACAAAAGTGGGGGTCCTTGCCCTCCCCGGCCCCTCCCCTGCTGTAGTAGGACGTTTCACGGGTTCTTATATTATAGACATTTTGTAGTTTATAACCGGTGAGAACTGGTATTTCAAGGAGAGTAGAACAATATCACGTTGTTGTTGTTGCTGGCGTTACCTGCCTGCTTACAGGTGCACCATTCCCAGGTCACTCTCCGGGAAATACCAAGCTAAAGCGTGGACTGAACTTTGTGTCTGCTCAGTTTTGCGCAGCACATTTCAGACCCTAATCCTATCTACACCACAACCCTTGCTATTGAATGGAAACGTAAACAAACAGACATTCCTCAGAACATTATTCTTGGTCATCTTTGACCAATGCAGGAGGAAGACACTCAAGTCTTAGAAGATGCAGTTGAGAATACAGCAACTGTTCTTCCTCTAATTTACAGCCTTCATCGGCCATTTCTTCAACTCAAACTTGGAAGGTATTCGAGCAACAGCAAGAATTAGCAGCCGCAGGACTTGATTCCTCAGTTCTGTCACCCTTTACTGAGAGCATAAGTGAGTTCAATGAACATGACAGTGAGTTTGTGCCTCAGATAACTACATCACTGGATCCCTACTCAGAAGAGTATCACCAAGCGCTTCTTAAAATATTGGAGCTTGATTCACCAAAATATTCCCATGTTGATCAAGACATTCTCCAAGAATTCAAACTGCTCCTTCGCAAGTACCCCACAGCATTTCTACTTCCCGGTTCTTCCCTGGGTGAGATCAACGGTTTTGAACATCACATCGACACAGAGAATGCCTTGCCTGTCTACAAACATCCTTATCGCAAACGTCCCGAAGAACGTCTTGCTCTCAAGAACGAATTACAACGCATGCTCAAGATGAAGATAATCCAACCAAGCAAATCTGAATGGGGAGCCCCGTGTATCCTAGTCCGTAAACCACTAGAAAATGGTCTTCCACAACCACCACGCTTCGTTGTTGACTACAGAGGTCTCAACAGTGTAACTCGAGGTGATGGCTATCCCATCCAATCTATTGCTAGTGTTCTTGATTCAATTTCTCTGCGAAAGTTTTTGGTCACTGTGATCACGCAAGTGGATATTGGCAGATTCCTCTCAGCCCACAAGATCGCCACAAAAGTGCATTTTGTACTCATGTGGGACTTTATGAATTCTTACGGTTACCATTCGGGTTGAAAACAGCACCTGACACATTCCAACGGATTCGCAACACAGTTTTTGCTGACTATCTGCACTAATGGTTAACAGTGTATGTTGATGACATCATCATGTGGGCAAGCACATACCGTGATGCACTTCATGCATACGAACTGTTGTTTGCAAGATGTGTCCAAGCTGGCATTCAGTTCAAACCTTCGAAATGCACCTTCTTCTCCAGGGAAATTCAAGTCTTACATTACTTAATATGGGCAAAAACCTACCTCAAAGGGCATCGAAGCTTTTGCCAACATGCAACCACCTGGCCTAAAGAGATTCTTGGGACTCTGTAATTTCTTTCGTGACTATGTGAAAACTTTGAGAGAATCAAAGCTGATCTTAAGAGAAGCCACAGAGAGTACTATGATATGCACTCTAGAGATCTTCATGTACCTGAAGGAAAAGTTTTTGTTCGACTTCCTCCTCCAAGTTCAACTCCAAAAGGAGCAGTTACCCGCTTCCTGAGGAAATAAGATGGTCCTTTTCTGGTTGTTGGTCACATTCATGATCGTCAAGACTTACTAAGGTTACGACACTTGAACACTGACAAGGAAGTTAAAGCTGTTAACATTGAAACAATTGTTGTAGTTCAGGATGGTGACCCTCGTGATGGCATTCGTCCTATGATTGAAGATGAGAAACTTCCACAGAATGCTCCACCATCCGTACAACCTCCTAATGTACTCTCAAATCAAGCTAGTCGTAATGCAATAAGTCCAGAACTAGCTAAAGTTGCTTTTGCCTTCGGACAGTATCTTAATACCTTACCGAAATCTCAATGTTATGCTTCTGAGGCTTTTAAGTGTGTTTACCAGAACCTTCAAGATGCTAGAGACATTCTCAACCGACATGGTAAACTTAAAAGACTTGTTGCAAAATGCCCGTATTTATCCCTGAATGGTGGTCCACATGGAGGTACCTATCTCCTCACCTTGGACACGAACCTATTCCAAGAACTTAGCAACTAACAATCCCAAGAAGGGGTGGACTCTTGAGCAAGCATTCGTTTCCTTTGATTTGTTGTACTTTTGTTTCTGTTGTGTTTACAAAGAACCCAAGAAGGGGTGGACTGTAGTAGGACTTTTCACGGGTTCTTATATTATAGACATTTTGTAATTTATAACCGGTTAGGACTGGTTTTTCAATGAGAGTAGAACAAGATCACGTTCTTGTTGTTGAGTATCGTGTACATCGTCTTTTGAGCTGCAAATCCCTACTACACTGCGCGGTCCCTGAATAACACATCAGTTTCACCGCTTTAAAGTGATAAGGGTTATTGTGTTTCTTATCTTCAAATTACTTCCACTTTACATGAATAACGCAGTGGTGAGACTGCTTGCCTCCCCGCTAACTGTTCGACTCAAAACCGGCATCCCGTGACATTCGTGGTTTATAAAAACAACGGGTTCAATTAACAGATCTTTACACTGAACCATCTGTTCAGTGCTGCAGTTATTATCGACATTGCCTTAGATTTGATGGGTTTCATGCGGGAATAAAAAGGCTCATTCAAACTGTGATCACTCAAACGAAAGAGTCCTGCTAATACTACTCAAAAAAGTGGAAGAAGGTGGCTTTGGTCCTAAAATAGTCTGGACTTGTTATGTCGCTGGTAGAGCTTTAAAAAGTAACCCAGTCAAGACTCAACCAACTTACATGATTTACCTTATCGTGCTCTTCCTTGTTTCGTTGTTTTTGATAGGTAGAGCCCGCCTAGCGCACGCTAGAGTGATATATGATGAGTCATAAATTACTCCACCACATGCTACGCTGGCTAGTCAATATTATAAAATGTTTTCACAAAGCGCACAAGAGTCGTTTCTTTTTTTGGCGTTCTTAATTAACTAACAGATATTTTGTTGAATCAGTTGTTGAATGTTTGGGAAACCGTCGCTAGCGAATGACGAGTTTCATTATATTTTTTGCCCCAGTTTTTTCCAGTTGCGGCTATTGAAGCGCGTGCCATTAACTTTTGAGAGAGTCCTATTAACTTTACGCTGCAAAAAATTCATATTGTAGGGATTTTGTTTACAAAGGTTTTCAATCAAATGAAGAATGATCCTCGCAGTTGTGAACGCAATTTTTGCAATTGCGAAAAGAAGCCTGAAAAAAAAAAAATGCAGGACTTCAACGGGGTTTGAACCCGTGACCGCGCGATGCCGGTGCGATGCTCTAACCAACTGAGCTATGAAGCCACTGACGTTGCGACCAGCTCATTTGGTCAATTGCAGGTCGATTGTTTTCATTTCCGAAGTTCATGTATGATTTATTTTTCCTCCTCCTCGTCCTCAATTCTATTGTTCTTCCTCCTCCTTCTCCCCTCTTCCTCCTCCTGAATTTCACCAACACCACCGCCACCACCACCACCGCCGCCACCATCACCGCCATCACTACAACCACCACCGCCGCCGCCGCCACCACAACCACAACCACCGCCGCCGCCGCCACCGCCAAGACCACTTCCACCAACACCACAATTCTATTGTTTTCCTCCACCACCCCACCGCCACTAGCACTACCACCTCCACCACAATTCTATTGATGGTGGTGGCGGTGGGGTGGTGGAGGAAAACAATAGAATTGTGGTGGTAGTGGAGGTGGTGGTAGTGCTGGTGGTGGCGGTGGTAGTGGCGGGCCGGAGGTGGTGGTGGAATTGAGCAGGAGGAGGAGAAGGAGGGAAAACAATATAATTGAGGAGGAGGAGGAGGAGGAGGAGGAGGAGGAGGAGGAGGGAAAACTTTTACATAACTTTACATAACTTTGCTAGAAATATATGGCGACGGAAAGTTTAATTGCTTTTGCAGTAGAGAGAAACTTGATCGATTGATTTTTATTTATTGTCCATTTTAATCTTTCTGTATTCGCTAATACAGTATATTTTGTCTCCCAAAAAACGTGTCATACATTACTCACGTGTTTATACTGATCGTTCCAAACAACTTAAGCCGTTTATTGTCGTTGTTGAATGGTAGAAGGCTGTCCCATGGACTTCCTTACTGTAGATTTGGTATGCAAATGTAGGGCACTGTATGTTTGCATTATTAGCTAGTGACTAATGGAGCGGAAAGCAAAAGAGACAGATACATAAGCGTTCAAAGCAACTTGAAAATCGTTAACGGTTGAGCAAGCCATTAATTAAAAATCTCGGAGAAAAGGTTTTCCCAGAAAACGAATTGCAAGAGTGACGCTAGCAACAGAAGGCGCGCGTTTATTTCAAACACATAATGGATTCTTGACTGACCAATCCGTGCTGACGAACAGTGGGCTAGTTTAGGCAGGTCTGTTGTTGCTATTGTACCAGAGTAACGCTCATTAGTATGCCTATTTACTCAGACTCGTACCCAGTCGCTATTTACGTGTTTTATGGGGAGAGAAGATTGGATACGAGGATGGATTGAGGGGCGCGGGGTGTCGTGGGAAGAGGCGAAGGAAAAATAGCGACGCTATTTTTCCTTCGCCTCTTCCCACGACACCCCGGGCGCCTATCCAATCTTCTCTCCCCATAAAACACGTAAATAGCGACTGGGTACGAGTCTGCTATTTACTTATTAGTATGCAAGAGGGCTTTTTACCGGCGGGAGGCAGTTTGAATATTAATGATTTACCTATCCCTATCCCTTACCTATCCGCAAACCCGGATAAGTTTGCTGAAGCCCTTCTACTAACTTCCAACAGCACATGGTCTAATTTTTTAGATAAAGTACAGCGATTGCGTATTTCGCGACCTCAGATAAGCTCAGTTTATAATCAACGCCTTGGGCACTTGTTCTCCAGTTGTGTATGAATACTGAGATAAATCCTTTTTAGTTGTTCACTTGGGATGTGTCGACATAACGACATCATCATAACGACATAAAAATGGACGTTATCTCGACTTGACCATATCTGGCCATTGTCACAATGTGTTGAGTAATTAAAAATTATTCACCGAAGTGGAGGTGAATATAGACTGCTAGTAGTCTCGTCTTTCGCCCCACAATCGATCGCCGAAATTAGAGACTACTCGCAGTCTAAGGTGAAGAGTACTTGCTATTCACCTCCAAGCTAGTCAATCAGAATGCGCGGATTCACTTGTTTGCTGTATATTAATAACGTCTATTACGAAGAAGTATTGATATTTGGGATAATGTTGCGGGTTTAATGATATATATATATATTTTACCTCAACATAACAGCGTCGCATTTTTTTAACACACTTTATTGACAAAAAAAAGATACATCACGGTAGGAAAAACTAACAACAAAATACAATACAAAAAAAGAAGAAAGGAAGACAAATTACTACCATAGCAAACGTTCGTACAAACAGGATACCATTACTATAACATTAATATTGAGTCGGTTGTCAACATAGAGTCGGTTGTCAACGTAGAATCAATCAATAGCTACTGACCAGGAGTACATTGTCAGATTTAACATAAATCTTCTAACTTGTACCTGCTAGCTACTGGCTATTTTGCAAATAAAATCGTTAAGGGAGAGCGAGTTGCATAGTGTAACTTATTAATGTAGATATAGTGGCGCATGAACAGCAAGGTGTAATTGAACTTCTTTATCAGACCCCGACTCCTGTTCTCCACAATATACGGAGTCACTATCTCCTTTCACTCCAAATTTACAAAGTTCTCTCTTGGATACGATAATTCGGTAAATAAATTTGGAATGAAATTCCCTCAACTTGTTCTGGTTTGGAAGTTTGTTTAACCGAGTTGTATATCTTTTGCCAATTGCCCCATTTAATCGGCCCAGTTTGCAACGAATGGTGGGTTTTGTTGTGCAATAACTCATAAAAGTCTTTAGCTTTAATGGCTTTTTCCAAGTTTAACCCCGTTGTGCTATCAAGATTAAGTATGAGCTGATTATAAAAAAAAACTGTTGTGTAAATTCCTCTGAATTCTTTGATTCGTTTACAAGGCTACCTGGGATGGCGGCTATAACTTCCATGATTGTAATTTTAAAAATTCGATGTACAATTATATCTCGTGCGGACACTTTCATAACTGAGAAACTGGCTATTTTCATCCAAGATATCTTTAATGAAAATGATTCCTTTTGAGCACCATTCTCTTAGGAATATTGGTTTATAGTCTATGAACATTTCGCTGTTGCTATGACTCGGCGTCATACGTGGGTTGAGTTTGTTGTTTAAACTTGGTTCTTATCCTTGTTCCGATAGGTTTTTCTCCGGGTACATTTTCAAATTCCAATTCGATCCAGAATTTCGAGGGACACAGGTTTTTCAGTTGAATTACTACTAAGTGTGACCCTCGTTAAACAAAGTCGATTTATAAAACAGTTTTACCTGAATCATAGCTGTATAAGGATTTAAGTTCGTTGAAGAAAGATAGCATTTATCCATAGAAAAAGGTACTAGTTTGGGATCAAGAAATTTCGTGTCGTAGTTGCAATGAAGTAGAAACTCTTAAACCGCCAAGTTTTCTGAAAAAGTGATTGGGCATAGATATCCAAATTGAGAAGGAACGGAAAAGCAGTCGGAGAATCCAAGCAAGCCTCGCAAGGCTTTCACCGCATTAAATCAACGGCATCAATCATGCGTAAGCCACCTTTGCTATACTCTCGATAGAGGCTATCTCTTTTGATTTTATCATTGTCCTTGTTCCAAAGAAAATCAAAGACCTTCTTCAGTTTCTCACTGTAGTTACAATGTCCCTAGGGACATTAGATTTCAAAGCGGAGTAAACAAACTTCGACAGTCCCAGAGATTTTATAATTAATACAAAAGGTAACGAAATCTTAATTATCCGCGGTTACAATTTAAAGCTGCAAGCTTGTGGGGCCGTGTGGGAGAAATTTTGGTTTTGAGGAGAAGAGAAAACCGGAGTACCGGGAAAAAAAGCTCTCGGAGCAGAGTAGAGAAGCAAGAAACTCAGCCGGCGCACTTATGACACCGAATCCGGGAATCGAACCCGGGACACATTGGTGGAAGGCCAGCGCTCTCAACACTGTGCCAACCCTGCTCCCCTTGCCAAAAAGAGTAAGGTTTCTTGAGCTCCACATGGTTTGCAACTTTTACACTTTAAAAATGAAATTCATATGGTCATTTTGATTTTTGTCGAAAGAAAAGTGCATTCCTAGAATTTTAACAGGGTTAATTGGCCAAAATAACTGTAATGGAGTAGCTTATTCTTCTTCATCTTTTTTGCCCATCCGTAGCTTCGTGACGACCAATTGAAGAACACATCTTTTCAACTGCCATTATTAAGGTTAGCCGAGGGCTGGGCTCACAGACCGTCAAAAAACATGGCCGTACATGGCCTGCATATTGTACGTAGCATTTTCCTTATAAAGGTGCGTAGCGTAACGGCTTTTTTGTGATTTTGACCGTTGTCTTTAGTCTGTAACACTCATGCAAACAATGTAAACGGTTAAAACTGTTTTTTTTAATAGTGTGTTTGTCCCGTGTTAATAAATGTTGCATCTTGTTCAATCGCCCAAACATTGTAATGGTAAAGTTAAGTAGTAAAACTTATCTATGACAAGTTCCAATATTACATCGCCTGACCTCTTCCTATTCCAATAAGTCATTGTGTCATTTTGCATTTAATTTTGAGCCAAAGAAATCATCCCGTTATGACGAATTGCTCTCGTGAGTATATACACATCTAATTAGTAATTATTCACGAGAAGAACTATTTACAAGGAACACCAGGCGGGGTTTGTTCCGTTTATGCGTGCTTAGCATACACATCAGCACAGGTAGTACCACCATTGTCATATTCAGTATCGCCAATTAAATCAGCGCCGAACCAGATTTGCAGTTCTTGCCCAGATGACAGAAACAAATGATTTTGCAAACCAGCGAAAACAAGCTCTTTAGAATCGTAGTTGTACCCTGGTATCCGATACACGTCCTGTTGACTCTCCGGTAGCAGGACGAAGTTACTAGGGTTTGTTATAACTGTAGCGATGACGTCGACATCCTTACAGCCCCATTTAGTCCAATCATCAGCCATACAGCTTACCTGACCAGAAACGTGAACTAGTTTGACAGCTTCGACAAAGCCACCTACTTCAACGTGAAAACTGCCAAACCGGTCATCTTTGGCGCCAAAACACACAGGAACCGTGTTCACCTTGCGCCAAGGGGTTCCTGGAGGAGGAAAATATGTTGCACAGATATGCGATCAAAACGTCTGCCACTTAATTTAATATTACCTTGAAAAGCTGGAAGGAAGAGATATTTGAAACAAAGACAACCCAAAAATAAAGGTTCACTTTTGCTTCAAAATACTTTCCCGGCTTACCGAAGCTATAAAGAAACCTGTTTAGTTATAGCCTCCTTCGCGGAGTTCTTTGGGCTCGTCACGCGTTCCTTCCCCACGAACGTCTGCTGAACTGAACTACCTCTTCCGTTCGCGGCGGTTAGTCAATCATAGTTCGTTTTCCAGTTTGTGGAAAGTAGGAATTCGATCCCGGGATTATTTTCCCAGACGATGCACGTGAATCGTTTGACAGAAATTGCTTCACGGGTGTCGATTTCCATTCTTACTCAGCTCGTTATTGGTTTCTTCAAAACAAAGGCTAACTGCCGGCGAACGGAAGTGGCAGTTCAGTTCAGCAGACGTTCGTGGGGAAGGACGCGTGACGAGCTCAAAGACGTCTGCGATGGAGACAACTTTAAAAAAATGACCAGCTTTTTAAAGTTCTTCACTTCGGTCAATGAAAAATTGCCAAATACCGATTATCGTTTGCTTCTCCTTGACACTATATTTTTCTTTTGGTCAGTTGTTAAGCGTTTGGTTATGAAGAAAGATACTTGACAGTACTTTGTCAGTAATGAAAACGTAAAGCTTGAGAATTTCATCAAAATGAAGGCACAATTTCAATTTATTTTGATGGACTGGAACATTGTCTCACCAGACCTGCTCGGAAACAAGATATATGAGGGATAAGCAGGACAAATGTTCAGGTTATGCTTCAAGAAATGGCTTATAGAAAATTGACTCGATGCGTGGAACAAAAACTGGAACCGCGGCCGAACAGAATAACAAAAACAACAAGAACGGCGATTCTTCTCATTTTTTACAAAACATCATATCTGTAACCGGAAAGTTTGAAGCTGGTGATTGATACGTTGCATCGAGTGCAGGTCAGAACATTTTTAACGTATGTTAATTTTTGAAAAATTGTCACTGATCGCTGGAAAGATTTTCAGTAGTGGATTATTGCTGCAGATTTTAGCTGAAGGTCTTGTTTGTTCAGTTTATTTTGAATACACTGGTCCGTGAGCATAGTTACAGATTGGTGACGTGGACTCTTGTTGTTGAATACATATTTTCAATTTCGTTTAGTTTATTAAAGTTCAAAAACTCTTTCGGTATCTCCGTAAATAAAAGTACGTTTTGCCATTAGCTAAACATCAACAGCCCGGAAAATTTTCTTAGCGCTGCAACAAATTTTTTAACACGATCCCAGCACCGTTTCTTGTCGTTCTAAAACACTCAGCAATGAAAAGTTGAATTCCACTTATATTTCGGTTCCAGTTTCGAAATTTCTACTCGTTAATTCCGCTGCGAGACGACTAATGTTTTAATGGCTGCTGTGTCGAGGGAAAATTCTATTGAGCTTTCTCTGTTTGCTGAAGCGTTCATTGACCATATAAGGTAGTGCAGGTATATGAGCTTAGAGCCTGTGTCCGGCTAGCCAATGAAAATGCTTGAAATCTGATATCCGTAGTTCATGATCAGTTAAGCAATAGACCACAAGTTTCTTTGGTTTATAGGCTGATAAACCACGCGGGATGTTGGAAGAACACTCGAAGAATTCGTAAATCACGAGCTGCAGGCGAGTGATTTACGGATTCTTCGAGTGTTCTTCCAACATCCCAAGTCCTCAGTGGTCGGTGAAAGTGGTGGATATCCAAGAGGTATAAACTCACCGGAGTCAGGGTTGTCCGCGTATACAGAGATTGCCTTCTCGACATAATCCTTGGCACGATGATATTTGGTGTCGTTGTTAAACTCACAAGTCTTGTCTGCAAGATTGTAGTTCAGACTCTGACAAGCTGGTTGGGTGTTACAAGCACTGTAGCAAGTAGCTAGACGATCTGCAGTGAATGATCGGTATACGTGACCAACAAGAGCAAAACCGTGCTCTGAACGGTGATTTTTACACGATTGGCTGGCTTTGGTTTGGCGAAGAAATGTTACCAGGAAAATGAAACTTAAAAGTGCCATTTTCTCCCTCTAGGTGCTTAATGCAAGAGCATTGCGTTCGCAATGAGGCTCGAATCACTAATACACCCTCAAGCGAGCTTCCATTTCTTTTGTGTTGTACTCTAAGTATTCTGACAATTAAAAAGCTTTCAACACAGCTGAAAGCTCCCTAATGAGATCGATAAAGACACTTAATTTTGCTTGACGAAGCTCGAGATAAATGTATAGACGGTATCAGTATTGGAAATGTCAAAGTGTGTTAAGAAGACAAATAGCTTTCTCACTGAGAAAGCGATTTGTTTTGTTTTCTTAACACTTTTACTACTGTACTGCGACCCTCTGAGAGGGTCGCAGTACAGTGTAATACTGCCTCAAACTGATGTCTAATTAAATGCATATCGGTGTGTAATTATCCTTATCCGATGCATTTGTTCCCAGAGGTATATACGTATTCGAAATAGTCCAGCATCAACAGCGAACAAGAGCTCATCTTTTATATAATTTATGGTGAAGTTGCTGGGGGACGTTAAACATTTAACGACATGTGCTGCAACTCAACTTAGAAGTTTGGTAATTTCCCATCCATCATGAAACAATAATACAGAATACAGCAGCTGTATTCTGAAGCATCAGGTCCTTATTATTATCATTTTGTTATTTTCCAAGATTTTTCCATACATTTTATAATAAGAGTTTATTTTCGTTTCAATGGCGATTAAGCCAAGGCGTTTTCTAGTAACATGTTGCTAATTTAAAAATGTTACAGAGTTTGTGAACGTCTGCTGTGAGTACAGAAATGTTTTAATTGCTGAAGGTTGTCATTAATACATATATTTGGGGGTAAAATTATACGAATCTAACGTGCAATCAAGACTCTTTTCTTCCTAGCAGGGAATAACTACACAGAGATGACCTTTAAAGTTACTTTCCGCTAGTTTTCGCTATCGATAAGCAATCTTTGTAATCGTTTTTTTCTTTTGGCAAAGAAGGCGGGGAAAATGGTATTATGACTACAACTCATTTCAGAAATACAGGGGTCACAATATATAGAATTAGTAGAATTAGGGACGACTCGTCTCCGTGGTTTATTTTACAACTCACAGTAGGTAATCACAAAAAGGTATTAAATATTGAAATATCTTCTGAAAGTCTATTAGCCGAAGCTAGGAAAGTATTACTACACCTCATTTGCACTTGAAAGGAAAGGAAAATTCAAAGTGCAAATGGGGAGAAATATTGAAATTAACAGTCTTATCGCAAAGTGTGCTCAAAACAGAAATCTGTGTTAACAGAAATTGCTATAAACATAGCATATTTTGTGGAAAATGCAAGAGACTACTTCCAAGAGAAACGTTGCTTCAATAATGAATGTCCAGTCAGTCAAATAGAAGCGTATTTGTAATTTTATAATAGACACAATTCTTTTTTTGAAAGTTTCTTTAGGCTGGCAATTTAGTGAACATGGTCTTGATCAATCATTCCACATACAAAAGCTGCACGACTCCTCTAGTCCTCTGATGATTTAAAGTGGACGATTTTAAAGTTATTGGAACTGTCGTGAAATTACGGAGCAGTTTACTTTAGATCACTATAATTATGCGAAACAACGCGGTTCATCATCAGAATCCGGATGTCGTTTTGGGAAGTAAAAATATTTCATTTTGTCATTCGATGCGTTTTTCCCTTTCTTTTCATTGGCCCAGAGCCTCACACGTGACCTACAAATTACTGCCTACAAATAATGGCCGGTCTGCTCGTGCGCAGTACCGTCCAACTGTGATTTTGAAGATGTAAACGATCATCGCAGTTATGAACACTACTTAAGCAGCAGTGAAAAGAAAGCCTGAAAAAAAAATTCAGGCTTGTACGGGATTGGAACCCACGACCTCTGCGATACCGGTGCAGTGCTCTACCGACTGAGCTAACAAACCAACTGTGAGCTGATCATTTAGTTGGTTCGTAATATACCCGTGAGTGATGAACAAATGACTATGAATATATGAAAATCACATATTTGAACTGCAGATTAAAGAATAAAGATGTAAAAGATCATCGCAGTTATGAACACTACTTAAGCAGCAGTGGAAAGAAAGCCTGAAAAAAATTCAGGCTTGTACGGGATTCGAACCTTTCACTGTTGCTTAAATAACTGCAATGATCACTAACATCTTCATTCTTTAATCCGCAGTTCAAATATATAATTTTCATATATTCCGGCATAGTCAACTGTAATTTTGTTGCAAATAATATTCTGCTCGTGCGTAGTTGTGTCCACGCGTCAAAGCTCTTCAAATTCAGTGACAAATGGCAGATCGTTTCACGCTTCCCGAAAATAATTGTCAAAAACAAGCTCGGTGATCGAATGATAAAACTATTACTGAACTCGGTTTTCACAAAATATCTCTTATTTGCCTCAGCCGAATTGAACTGCTCGCCACTGACAAATCACGATATTTTGGTCAGCTTCGTCCAATAATTGTTTAATATTTGCTCTAGAAACTATTATGGCTATTCATAGTTATAACAAGCAGCGTAAAGACAACACTAAATTTAGGAACAGCCATAAACGTGTAAAAACCGTGTTTTTCTATTAGAAAAATGCCGAATCAACCACAAAATGTGAAATGGTGAAGATGTTCCTTCACTCGTATTTTTTCTTGGAAATGTTTTTGTTCCGTTGATCAAAGAATTATTTTCTCATTCACTTTCCTCGGGAAGGAAAGCATGCGCAACTTTAGTAAATGATCGTTTTATTTTTCGAAAATTGTTCTTGCGCCGTGCCTGTTTAAAGTGGACAATTTTAAAGTTGTTGGAACTGCTGTGAAATTTACGGGGTAGTTTACCTTAGATCACTATAATTATGCGTAATAACCGGTTCATCACAAGAAGCCAGATGTCATTTTGGAAATTAGAAGTATGGTGCTACACTACTGGAGATGAGATTAGCAATCCAGGATTGAGAGACACCGCTGTATAGGGCGTATGCACGTTACGTCATCACCGCCATGTTGGTGTACCGAGAACAAAAGATTTCTCATCAGCTTCTTCTGTTATTGTCCACCAACATGGCCGCCAACCCATTGCCAGTCGAATCTCTGGCGACTGGTTTCATACCCTCTATCCTTTATTTTTTATCCTTTATATTATCCTGACTATCCGGCCCCGTCCCTTTTTTGATGCAAGTTTCCTGAAGTTGTGCGCGTGCTTGCTTATTTAGTTTACGTGTCCTTAGTTCGTTATTTAACGTACTACTATTATTTTACGTTGTTTTCCTTGCTAATATGTATTGTCAATAACTGTGCTCACAGTGTGGGTGGCTCCTCCTAAAATGTTCTGCAATTGGTATAGGATTTGATGGAGCCGAAACCAATTGTCGAATTGCACGCAATTTAGGTATCCTACTGATGAACAGTTATTACATTCAGCTATTTTTAGAAGCAACATTTGTTTGTAAAGACAACAAAAAAAACATGTTTTTCTATTAGAAAAATGCCGTATCAACCACAAGTTGTGAAATGGTCGAGATGTTCCTTCACTCGTGTTTTTTCTTACGCATACGTCTTTGGGCTTGTCACGCGTTCCTCCCCCCGAACGTCTGCTCAACTGAACTGCCACTTCCGTTCGTGGCGGGTAGCAAATTATAGTTCGTCTTCCAATTTGTGGAAAGTAGGACTTCGACCACACAGTAAAAAAAATGTTACGTTTATCTCCAAGACGGGAGAAATTTCTACTTTGACAACAGTTAATTTCGTCGCTTTGACCAACATGAAATTTGACGATCTTGATTCCACTTTCGAGCTTGGAGGGCCTAGAGGGCCACAGGTTGTCACCCTCGTTTAAACAAAGACCATTTTTATTAAGACAGTAAATAAAGGACACTTGAAGTCTCCACCATGAATTCTGTTTCATCGTCATTTCCATATAACCACGATATGAGGTTCTCCTTCAACGATGTCTTCTAGCTCCTGATAAGTTAGACCTGAGGATAAATGCCAAGCAAAAGAGGGGAGTAATTAGATTTAAATAGTCTTCTTGGACGTCTCTTAACTGTTTACTTCATTTGGTCAAGTTTTGAGGAAGCCAGCTTTGTCTGCTTGGGCAGCTTCATCGAGAAAATAGTGCAACATAGTATATTGTGTACTTGCTAATAGTCACGCCTAACGCGTGAGTCTCACGCCTGCACCTCTCATACTGCCCAAGCGTGTGAGATTTGAATAAATCCATCATAATTCACTGGGCGGTAAAACCTCTACAGTCCTGACGTCAGCAGACTTTGCGCTCTCTTATTGGTTAACCCACACTAACAAATAATTCTGAAGTTTTGGTGCGCTTAGCCTCATCAGTGATTAGATGAGAACAAAAGAAATACGGGTATTGTCAATGTTTTCATCTCTGAAGTACAAAGAAAAATGCTATTAATGTATCATTTCGATTGGATAAAAACCAAGGCAGAAATAAGAGTCCGTCTTTTACACTCAACGGACATCGACCAGTTCAAGTGAAAGAGCAAGTGATTGACATATGACGCAGGGCGGGTGCACCAACCGTATGTAAGGAGGATCAAAAAACATCAATCTCACGAAAGGCCATTTACTAACACCTGTTTTTAAGTCGGGAATACTTTTTCTACAAATGGAATGATACATTAAATTTGGTAACGTTAGCCTAATAGCGATTTTATAAATATTCGGTAACGTTCGGAAACAGTCGAAACATCTTTGGTAATCTTCGTAAATAACCAGAGCATCTTCGCAAATCTTCGGTGATGTTCGGAAATTGTCGAAACATCTTCGGATATTCTGGGTAACCATCGGAAATAGTCGGAACATCTGAAAATCTGGGTGATGTGAACACGGAAAACGCATTTCAATAAAAAAGTTGGCAAAAATAGACTAGACAAGTCTGGCAGCTTCCTTGAAATACCTGTTTTGCAGCATATTTCATCATAGTTGTGATTTCCATCCAACCACCTGTAAAACAAATAGAAATAATTTCCAACGCAGCTATTTATTGTACTCTACAGGGTGGCTCCAACGTTCAGTCTGTGCATACACGGTCCAGTTGTGTGAAACCTGATTGACGCTAAACCAAGATTACACTTTAACTGAGATTATATTACAACTGTAGCCCTTCAGCTAGTTGTGTTGTAAGTTTTTGGAAGCAAACGACAGAGCAACGACGTTTGTGGATAAAATCCTTACGTGTAGTCACAAAAATGATCAGCAAGTTGCTTGGTAGTAGTCGTTATTCGACAAGCTTTTTGGGTCCCAAACTTGATTAGTTCTTGAAGTACTTGGGACGCCCAAATATTAAATTGTCAGCATTTAATCTAATCTTTTCTTTTTTCTCTCTAGTTTTTCTCTAGATCTACCTATAATGGCGATAAAATTATTTTGGAATTTGTTCTTCTAATATTTCTTTCTGTATTTTGTGTGAGTTGAATAAAAATTGATTTGATTTGACTGACTTATTTTGTTGACAACTAGCCACTGAGTCACAACTCACTTGTCTGACAACTTGAGCCTGTTCGCGTCTGACTGCCTTCCTCTAAGTCTGGGATGACTTCTGGGTAATGATACGCTCTTGGAAGGTGCTGTAAGTTGCACGGGATATTTATGAAGACGGCGGATAATTCCTGTTACCATGCCAAATTGAATTAACCGCCTTTAAAACAAAGAATACTATAGTAAGGGTAGTGAATAACTGCTGAATTCTTTTATACATGGCCATTACTACCTAGATATGAGATAAAGTAAGAGAAAGATGAAAAACAGAATGCATGCATGCGTAGGAAATCAGTAGCAATTATTATACTGACTCCTTAATACGCTCTGAAAAACTCAGAAAATACTGTGCATCATTCACATGGAAGATACGGCGATGGCAGGGTAAGGGAATCTAAGTTATGCTCCCCGTATTTGTTTTTTTTCAGCTTTTACTGGGTACAGGCCTACCCAGTAGGTAGGCACAAACAACCCAAGAAGGTTGACCACACCACCGGGATCTACGTCCCCTTCTCTTTTAGTGGTGTGGGTTCTTTAACGTCCCACAAGAACAGATCAGAGAGAGAGAGAGAGAGCTATGAGACGGGGCCTACGGTTTTTTCGTCTTATCCGAGAAGAGTAGAAAGTCTAACCGTTTGCAGAGGAAATTACAAAGGCAGCACTTTCTCCTCAATTATTTAAAGACCCCGAGTGTTGGTCGGGCCGCGGGATTTGAACCCGCGTCCTCCCGCACGGTAGCGGTTTTCAGTGGAGTTTAGTAAAACCAAAACAAAAGCAATTACAGCGGTTTTCAATTGAGTGTCGAAAGTAATTATCTTTTGGTTTGGTTTTGCATTGCTTCGCTCTGTGATTGGCCAGGAAAACTCGCGCCACTTTCTCAACCAATAAGAAGCAAAACCAAAACTAATTGTGATCTGCACGCGCGTATTTTCCCGCGCTTTGCGCCGGCTACATGTAATTGCTTCATATTCTGATTGGCTCATTGCACTGCTTACTTCTGTTGTGATTGGAGTAATTGCTTTGGTTTTGGTTTGATGACACTCAATTGAAAAGCGCTCTACTCTAACCAATCACAACAGACGCAGACAGCGCTAAGCGCGGATAATTGTGCGCGAGCAAGTCACGATTGGTTTTGGATTTGCTTCTCATCGGCGCGAGTCTTGCCAACTAATCACAGAGCAAAGTAAACCAAAGGGAACTTAAAAGCGAACAACTTTCCACAGTTAATAATGGAAACCGCTCTAATTTAGCCTATTGCACAACAATGAGATTTTCATACAAGAAGCTCTGGATACCCATGGTGTTACGCTCTAATTTAGCCTATTGCACAACAATGAGATTTTCATACAAGAAGCTCTGGATACCCATGGTGTTACGCTCCAATTTAGCCTATTGCGCAACAACGATTTTCATACAAGAAGCTCTGGATACCCATGGCGTTATGCTTCATTACCTCTCATCTACCCGGAGATTACATGGATTGAATCTTGTACACAGGTCTCTCACGGTCGCCCCTGGGCTGAGCCCACAGTACAACATGAACACGTCACGAAATGAAGGCGGGGTTCGACCTGGAATGAAAAAAATCATCCAGTGCCATTTATGATCATTCTTAATTTAAGATCAAACTTCCACTAACAGCTACCTGTCTACAACAGCCTTGTTTTCAGGGTCCTGGCCATCAGTTGGCCTCTTTATAATAACTCTGAATTAGAGTACAGATACTCCCTTATTTTTGTCAGGGTTCATTTGCAGCACCCTCTCAGGGGCTACTCAAGTCTGAATTGAATTGAAAGTGGTGAAGATGCCTTTGGAGAAACCATAGGGCTTGTAGAATAAAAGTACTAGTAAAACTGTCTAGCACAGTGCACAAGTCTAGCACAAGGGAGCGAGAAACATTTTCCAAACTGCTGTACTTTCACAATAGCAGTCAAATCCAGGCTGTTGAGCTACCACAAAACCACCTCTGCAAGCCCCCTTCTTCTATGAGCGTTACTTTTGATTGACAGATTCATGAACCTCAAATCCTGATGAATGTCCTTCAGTAAATGTGGAGGACCAAGGGTTGACATCCCCCTGGGAATACTCAACTTCTTTTTTGTGCTCTCATCCTTGAAACAGATCTAACAATAAAAGCCTTTTGACTTACCTTTTTTACCAACATATTTGAGGCATTCCTCTTGTAATTTCTTATCATGCATCAGCTGGTTAATCTCAGGAGTGGGAATGTACACGTTGGAATACTGTGGCAATATAAAGTGATAAATAGGTTGGCTTCAAGACAAAACGGCAGTGGTGCGGCATTGGTGAGGGAGTTAAAATGGCTCTCAAGGACTATGAGTTGAGATGATAATTATCAGTAACGGTAAATTCGCAAAATCAAAGAGATTCAGATTTAACCAACGTTTCAAGAGTTAGCCGTTTTGTGATCTATTTAGTGAGCAGTGGAATTTTCCTATTGATGGAAACATGATGATGTGACAAACAAGAATAAATTAGCAATGACAGTGAAGTGTAATTATTATTATTATTCAATATGGTAAACAATTTTCCAAGTTTCCAAGTTTTCCCAACAAGAGTCAAGTATATGATTTCTGCAAGTTGAGATGCTCTACCACTTGGCTCAATTAGGTGCAACTCCTGTTGGGATTGAGAACTTTTTAGGTTATGTGACTCTATTAATAACATCTTCAGTTCAAAGAATAAGTCTAGTATCGCTTGTTTCCATGGGGATTAAGAGTATATTATTTTTGTTTATTTATTAGATTTAGACGATGGATTTTTGTACAGAGATTTTGCGGCTTTCTGAACAACCTTGATGCATGAAAGGCCACAGACTGTCACATGCTGAAAAGAATGAATAGCATTTGGAAATGTTTAGTGACAGGCCTTTTTCCATCTCTTGAATGTTATCTCTCTTGAATCTCCTTAAAGTGGCAAATCCACCTTTATCAACTCAACACATACAGCGTAATATTTGAAAGTAAAATGCGAATGTAGAGCTCTAGCTTGATAAATGATAAAGTTTTCTGCCCTTGAACAACTGGGGCCAAAGTAACCAAAGTAACTTGCCTGGAATATGGAGATCAGCTTGACAACCTTGCATTGACTATGGAAAGAGAAACAAATTTTCAACTCCATGCAAAATTAATATCTATGATACACTGTACAAAAGGATAAATGAGAAATCTTGAAGGTCAGTTGTTATTGGAACTTACACCATATCCTGAATGCACATCCTAACAAGACTGATATCAACATCAGCTTCAACTGCAATCCTCTGGACATGATTGAAGCCATCTATATAGCGCAGTATCTATTCAAAATAAAAGCAACGTAAGTGGGGCCAACTGGCCAGATTTATAAGATTTTTCTTTCTATAGTAGTGGACATTGTATATCATTTAATTATATATCCTAGTACAAACTGTCATTACCGTAGTACAATCTGTCAATTTGTCCCCATTAGCCTTGTAGGGCCAGAACCAAACCATGGTTCTAAGGTACTAGAGGAGTGTTGTTTATCATCATCATCACCATCATCATCATCATCATCATCATCATCACCATCATCATCACCATCACCATCATCATCATCATTATCATCATCATCATCATCATCATCATCATCACCATCATCACCATCACCATCATCATCATCATCATCTTCATCATTTCTAATCTATCATCATTATCATTATCATAATCATTACTGTATTATTATTATTATTATTATTATTATTATTATTATACAAGCCTGGTACAAATGTACATTGTCCATGTATAAAGCCCATGTTGTATAAAGCCTCAGTAAGCTAACCTGTTGTGTAGTGATATCCCATTCAGATGAAGCCAAGGCATTCTTATCACAGATAAACACAGGAACTTGATGATCCAATACAGTACAGGTATCACTGAAGGGAGTGATATTGCATTTTAGGTAAATAGTGTTCACCTCATCTGTTATAGAAAAGACAAGTTGCAACTGAGTTCATTAATACAGTCAAACAAAGAAAGTTTCATTAATATTGTTATGGCAAGACCAGTACCCCATTGGTATCACATGTAGGGTCTCCTATAAATCTGATAATCAGGACACTAACTAAAGTAAATTAAGAATAAATCATATGGGAGACAAGAGACAAGCTTGCACCCCCAATAACCCCCACCCTACTCCGTCCCCATTTAAGTCTTAGGGATTACCCCTGTCAGTGGCCACATCACACTTAAAACATTCCTAGTCCCCCCTAAGTGCTTTCTGCTCTGGAGCTTAGGGCCATCAGCCATATTATCTTTTTGGTTTTATTAACCAGCCAAGGATTTTGTGGGTGGGCAGGTAGTTTGGCCCATTGCCCAGTCTCCATCTAACCTGTGGATGTACAGTACAGGGGCACCCAACGAGCCAAATCAACCAAAAGCTGTAGAAAGGCATTTTTAAGTACCTTATGGTGTTTGAAGTCTGTTTAAAGTGATGTTTTCATTAGCTAGAAGAAGTTTGTTCAGATTCCCTAGCTAAAAGTTTAATTGCCCGAAAATTTCAGGGAACAAAATCTTCCTTTGAGAAAATTTATACAACCAGAAATGAACTTTCCAAGAACTTTCTAGAGTACTATTTTCTTTCCGAAAATGTTAGCTGATGTTTTCGACTTCCGCAAACGGCAATTACAACCTTTCCGAAAACCTCAGGAGCTATGATTTCCCAATTGCAAATCTTTTAGGCCACGTTTTAGTTACGAAAATCCAAGTGCACTGTTTAATCGATGCCAAAAGCCCAAGACGAACTACCCTCCACCGAACAGATATCTACCAAAACTTGTCATTGGGTACCACTGACAGTAGCTCAGGGCACAGCACCAGCAGCTATATTTTGACTCTTTGTGATCACCATGTGGGTTCTTATGTCACTTTTATGTTTTACGTGTGGAGGTGAAGGAGACCAGGCAAACAGTTTAACATCATTGCCCAATGATGCAATCATCTGAACTCAGGCAGATGTTGAGCACACAGCCAGCACAATCTTACCAGTTATTTTAAGACCCTGCTCAGTGGTTTGAACTTGTGACCTTCTCATCAGCACTCTAATGAGCTCTTATTATCTGAACTAACCAGGCAGCAGTTAAACACCCCAAGTATTGGTCACCAATCCTATTGGGGATTACAGCCACCTATAATATCATCTTACATGGAAGTTAATACTCCATTGCTGTCAAAACTAGTACTAAGATTTACTTGCCAAGGAACAAAAAACTGTCAAGCTAACTTTGCAAAATAATTAACACCTTTACTTACCTATCTGTATTGTGCACTTTCCAGTTTTATTAAGCTGATGAAAAATTTCTGATAGAATAGATGGGAGAGAAGCTTTTGTTTCCTCTTGGGACAGGAAGCCATCTTCAAGCTAAAGTACACAGAACAAATGTTGAGTTACTAGTAATTCAAAACAGATGCAAACTGTAGAATTCTATTGTGTCATCAGGGACAATACATTGCAATACCCCTGATTTACTTTAATCTCTTGTTGTTAGGGAAACAAATAATGTAGTATCTATTAACTGCAAAGAGAACACCACAAAACCATAGGTTTGAGAAGCAAAACTAGGCACTAAGCATGTTCATTCATTTATATATTTTGGTATATTTCTTTGCCATCCTCTGCAAAACAATAGCATGAAATGGCCAAATCAAGGTTAGGAAAAGGCGGAAAGTGCAAGCACATGACCTTGTCCAAATTAATTACCGGTACATGTGTTTTTTTTTTTTTATTTCAATGCCATTCCTATGCATTTTATTTACTGAAAAATTCATCCACAATGTACAAGTCAACAGAGCAGGAGTGATCATGAAGCATTTCTATTTCAAATGGTATTTTTGTTCCCATTGCTCTCATCATTGCTTAAGCTCTTCGTTATTATTACCTACATGCACATGTACCAGCTTCCACTCAGTCAATTAATACAGAAGAAAGTGACATCTCATGATGCACCCATCCATGAATTCCAACACCTCATTATTCCAGTAAAATTTTTGGCCCAGAAAAAACTTTGTTAGCTATTAGCGATGGAATAATGGACACTTAAATTCCCCTTTTCATACAAAACATAATTATGTCCATCATTACACCAGCGTACCTCAAGTGAAGTCAAGTACTCAGCCAGCTTCTTGACCACACCCTCATAGCGAATTGTGTCAACATTTGGACCAAGGACAAAACATACGTTAAAGAGTAGAGCATTCCGAGAGTATTTGGCATTTTCTATGCTTATGGGGCATCCAATAAACTTGTGGTTGAAAGCATTACTAAAAATAAGCATAATAGTCAATCCTTGTTAAATCACAACACTGTAATCAGTCAATCAAACACAGTCTGACTATAATGACTAAGTCTTTAAAACCACTTTAGCATCTTGATCAATCATTTATTTTTTAGAAATTAGTCAGTCATTCATGAGACCTGCTAAAACCCTCATTAATATGTCATTTTCTGCACCAGCATGGCACCTATACTGATCAAAATAGTCATCTTTGGGGGGGGGGGGGGGACAGAGAACACTTAAGGGGCAAGGAGGAAGGTGAATTCAAGCTTTCTTATACTATACAACACCATTACCATTAAATACAGCTTAGTCATATCCAGTTCTATGAACATTGCCAAACAATCATATGGTTGATCTCTTTTATTTTTCAAAGCCTCTATTGATTGAATATCACCAAATAAACCACTAACATTGTAATAAGTTTGCTCTGCAGCTCAGGCTTTGGGATGATGTAGACAGCAACACAGTCAAACTCTTCTTTGGAGATGTAGTCTGGAAACTGATATTAAAGCAATTACAGTATAGCATCACAAGATTAGAATCCTACCTTTAAGCTCCTCATGTCCCATAAATATTAATGATACATCACAATGCATATAACCTTAAAAAACATTACTATGATAAAGTCAGCCAAAACCTGGATCATTACAAATGTACAATGTACAAGTAAGGCCTGTATTCACATGTATTATCGGACACCATTCATTATCAGACAGCCGAAAGAAAAAAACAGAAAACTCAAAACCAGAATTAAGTCTAGTTCCAGTCATTAATTTTGTTCCAATTTAGTATGTAAAGCTTGGGTATTCCTTTGATCTAGCAATTGAGTTTCGTCTTGATGCGTTGGCATACTTAAGAGAAAAAATTCATTTCCTGTAACGTAAATTGACCAGCTGCACAAAGAAAATTTGCCTAAAAGGGCATCAAAGTAGGCCACAGAAGCTCATTCTCACCAACAGAAGACTTAACATCATCTTGAATAACACAAACCATATCGGCTTTCTTATGGATGCTGACCACTGATAGAAAGCTTTTAATTGCAGTGAGCCCAAGGATTGATTATCGGACAGCCATACAATCCCTTGTACATGTAAATTTCGTTCTGACTTGTGTGAACGCACAGCTTTGCATGGTAAAATCGATTCGTAAGCTAAAGAAAAATAATCTTCCTCCAGCTACCTCAGGTGATCTACTAAGCATTTCTTTATTATTATTTTCAGCCTTGAAATGCCACTAATCTGAATGTCTTTTGAGCATCCGATAATGGATTTTCATGTCCGATAACAAATTCCTCGACCGACTCGCTCTTCAATAAATTTTGTTTGAAATACTTCCTCTGAAGCGGAATTGCAGGGGCATAGCCAGGATTTTTCGAAGGGGGGTCACAGTGTGTCAAACAAAAGGCATACTAACTAAATAAAAGAGCCACAGACGAAAATACTTTGATACAAAACAAATTTCAAAAAGGGGGCTTTTAAACAATGGCAGTTGCAGCAAAGATATCGTCATGGTTGCATTGCTCGAGAGTGCCATGTGGCATTACATGCTCAATATTTAATCATTCTTTCTGAAATTTTCACAACCAAAAGGTCATTGAAAGATCTACACATTGAAGGGTTAAAATCATGGCCCCCTCCAATGTAAGACTTGATTTACCACCCCTGCAACTTTTGGAACTTTTTAATAATAATAATAATAATAATAATAATAATAATAATAATAATAATAACCTTTATTATGCTTTTGTCAATGAACATATTGTTAATGCTTTTGTCAATGTACATTTTGTACTTTTTGGTCAAGGTGATATCTCAAAACAGTCAATACTCTGAGAGCTGCAATTTAAGCTATAGTTTAGTGGTATACCCTATATGTACCAGGCAAAGAAAAATTTCCACGTTTTTTATTTTTCACTTTGGACACTTCTCAGTCTTTTCAGTGACCTCTTCCACACCTGTTGATGTCATTTATTTCATACCCCAAAAAGTACCTTAAAAATGATATATTATATGTGGTCTAATGGTTCATCATTCCCATTTTAGAAAAATCTGGCTTTTCCCTCAGACAGTCAAGGGTTAAAAAAGGCTTACAAAGGAGGGGTCACGGGTACCCCTGGACCCCCCCCCCCTCTCTCTAGCTAAGCCCTTGAATTGAGATAGCCTGATAATTTATTTTGATGCTAAATTTTAGGTGTGAGAAAATTTGAAACGATCTTTCTTCATTCTACGTGAAACAGACAATATAACGTATGGTGTCCGATAATAGTACATTATGTAGGTATAACGTAAAACAGAGCACTATAGTAATAAATTAAGGTGTCTCCATAGGGTTTTCAGAGCGCGCGCACCGATGATGCGAGCTTTAGTAATGTGCGCGCGCTAGCTGACGCAAGCTCATGCAAAGCAGCGAACAAGTCAACAATATAGCTCAAATTACAGCCCAGAAGTAGAAACAGAGAAACCATTTAAAAGAAAACGTAAAGAAAACGATTTGGACGGAAAGGTCTTGTGTGTATTTTGATGAGACCGCCATTGTCAAGTCGCTCATCGACAAAAGCGCGTGGTTCGAAAATTCGCACATGCCCACATAGCGATCTTGGCGAGTTCCTATTCTGATGACGTAATTGCCTTTGAGGTGAAAAAATAGAAAAATCCTTATCATATTTCTCGAATTTCCTTCGGTGAAATTCCTTAAGATTTGGCAGAGAAGTTATTCCTTATTAGCTTTCCTTGCTTTCAATTTATCAGAAAAATTTGTAAGACAAGGTTTTCGCTCAGCCAAAAAACACAAAAATGCTAAAAACGAAAAAACTATCTTGACAACCCCTACTTTTTTCGATTTTAAAAGTTTCTTCTTGCCAGACTCTACCCAGTTTGAGCGTATCAGAAAATTTTACCGAAGGAAATTGAAGAAACTTGAAATCAAAGCCAAACAGACGTCAAAAATGGCGATGTTTGAGTAGTTTTAATTTGAGACTAAAAGCCTTGATATCAGAGGTGACTGTTGAACAGCAAATTTTGGACCTTGTTTGTTATGTTTCAGTAGCTTTGATTAGGAAAATAGCAAAAAGAACGAGAATATTAGCTTTCGATTGAGGTCACTGGCGCGCGCTTCGTGATCTTGCATAACCCTATTGAGCCACGTTAATCAGTCAATTTTAACAGTACACATCACCTTATGCCCCCTCACTTGTGATTTTGATCTGAGCGTTACAGATTCATGACAAAGAGAAATTCGCAAGGGTCACGAAAAAGTAGCATATCCCCGCAAATCAATTTCTCTCCTATTTATACCATGAGCAATTTGTATATTTGCAGTCCAACCCGTAAAGGGCTCCTCCAGTTCCCAAACCAAGGGCCGGGTTGGACCAACCCATTCACAAAGAGCTTCTCACCTGATACACAATTTTTGGTCCAGCAATCGGATGAAACTCACAGAACAATATACACTGCAGGTCGTTATTGCTGGTCATGCTCTCTCGTTATATTCCTGGAAAAAAAATAGCTTTAGCGTAGAATATAAACAGGAAAGCGATGGATGCTGTTCTCCGCCATCTTGAAGTCAACTGGTGTCCAGTCAATCACGTCCAAGGTTCGGGACAACTCGACCCAGGGCCCTGTCAACTTGGATGAGAGGCACGCGAGAGAGCTGGCACGCATGCTCAATCCGTTCTCAAATCGCTCTGAATTCACTATTATCCAATTTTAAGACTTATCAGGTAGCTCAGAATTCTGGGAAACGGACAAGTTTTTTTAAAAGGTGCCCTCGGACAGGCCTCGAACCTGCGACTGCTTGCTTATTAATCCCTCCCTTAACCACTCGACCACTACGCTATTGGTTGCAGAAACTTCAGTTTTTAAACATAATCGAATTAAGGAGGGACTAACTTAACTACAAAATTAGCTAACATTGTTGCTATGGAAAGTTCCCAACACTCATATCTTGGAAACCATAACTTGCACAGGCAAGCTGTCTGGCTATGTTTTTACAATCAAAAAGTTTTACAAGATTTTCGAGTCACAACCATATTTGGTAAGTCACGTGACCAGAACAGAAAAAGGCCTAAAACTCGAGTGGCGTACACTTCTGGATATCGAAAATGGTGCCATTGGTTAACGATCGCCAAGGTGCAAAACTCTACGTATCGATTTTTGGAAATTCGCATTTTTGTGAGATTTATGACGTCATAAGCACGCAAATTCATACCATTTTGTCATTATCATTGCAGTTATGTACGTTAACAACAATTGCTTACGTAGGCTTGTAAAGAAGGCTGGAATATCTCCGACTGGCAAAAAAAATCGGAACTTCACATAATTTTCTCCAAGTTTTAGGGTTTTTTTCTCTCTAAAGCGCGGTTGGGGCCTGGGGCAAGTTACGCATGCGCAATAGCAATTTATAAATTTTACATGTTCACCTCTTCGCACGTCTCACCAATATAGTGGCAAAAACACCGAAAAACCGTGTTTTGCAAATACAGTCCGTAAAAATCCCTTGGCAACAAGGGCGCTTGTCCCAAATCGTGCTGTAAATCTGTATAATGGCTCGCTAAGAAACAATTTTAGACAGTCGATAGAAAAGGTTTGTCATCAAACATCAACACAAAGCTAACCCTTCCAAAATGAGCGCTTAGGCCTAATCACTGTAGGTCGGTGATACTCTACATGATACGCTTATAAATATCTAATTGTAAATTCAACTGGTATCTCGTTCTTCAGTGGTCTAGTGATAAGAAGCTGCTCCTAGTATCGGAACCTCTTGGTTCAAATCCTATCCAGTGGTTATGATTTTTATTTTCTACAGATAACTAAGGTTCCCAGGACTCTTTTTTCAACTCGACCAGCGGGATTGAATTCATGATATCAGCGAATTCATGATCAATTGACAATTCAGGATAATCCTGAATTCAAGCCTGAGAACGTGTTGCAACATGCTTAGTTCCAAACAACCTCGTTCCCAGGGTCTCTCCTCCAAAGGGTAGCCAAAACTCAAAACAACCAACTCACTGTTTTTGGCGGCAAATATAACGAGAAATATGATTGGCGCAGCTGCCAAGAATTACATGCATTTTATTGGTTCTCAGTAACAGAGGGAAAGGAATGCAGAGCCCGAGTGGACAGCCGTTAGTGGGAGGAGCGTTACGTGACGACCCCAATAACGGCTGCGAAGGAGACTAGGGCTGTACGTGTCTTTCCCAAAGAAATGAGTCAAAGTAGATTTCCGTCATTTAGCTAAAGAAAAGTTTATTCAGTGTGTTTATTAAGCCACTTTTCAACTTTTTTCGTCGGCGTCTGTTCTTCTGAAGGGGGATACCATGTAATGGCCGGGAGAGCCTGGGTAGGGGGTCCATGCTTTCGGCTGTATATATTAGTCTTGTGAATTTTCCTCTCGGTCACCTGCAATCAATTAAGCAGTCAAGCAGTCAGTCAATCAATCAATTGATAAATTAGTCAATCAATCAATCAGTCAGATGATGACGGAACAAACTTGCCTAGTTCCTAGGTCTCTCTCTGTTTCATGTCGGTCAATTCGTTTCGGATCACGTGGTCCTCGGATACGTCACCGAAACGACGCCGAAACGAATTAATCGCGAGGGCCTGGGAGAAAGCCGTACAGGAACTAGGCACGGAACAAACGAAAGACTCAATGAATCACAGATAAAACTAGCTTGAGTGTTGCATTTTAAAGCTTGCAGGTACCGAACCACCTCTAATCGGTTTCATGTTATTTTTCAGTTATCGTGCAAACAACCCTGATGTCAACTACAGCAATCAGGCGCTAATTATTTAGCCATAAAGGGTCAGCGATTTCAAAAGGATTGGGTCATAATCTTGGAAATAAATGCAACAAACGTCTAACTCCCAAACTATAACATATTAGTATAAATCTACTAGCGTTCTATCACGAATACCGTTCTCTGATTGGTTACGCTACTCGCTATCTATTCTGTGATAGAAAGTGAGTAGCTGTTGTCAACAAAATGGCGGCCGTTTCTTAATGTTTTCGAGGTGTCTGCGAGTAGGATTTAGATAATTTACCTGTTTAGTTTTGAACGACTAGAAGATTTATACTAAAACAATTAGATTATTTGCTCTCGATTTCTATCCGTGATAGCTGATTCGGTCTGCGCCCTCATCAACTATCACGCGATAGAAATCTCGAGCTCATAATCTAATTGTTAAAAAAATTCTTTTCGTATAAAAAGGAATTCCTCAGTAGAACATTGATATTTTGAGCGGATGACATTCTAGCCAGAAAGCACTCATTCTGTGTCATAATCAATTCACAAATCTTGCATTTCCTCATTTCATACGTTCCAATGACTTAATAATGATTATATATGTGGCCCGAGTTCTTCAAGGAGTGGAACACTTTATCCAACGGGTTAGTCGCTATCCAGTGGATAAAATGTATTGCTTATTGTGTATCTTGTTATATTGTGTCTGATTGATTGATTGATTGATTGATTGATTGGTTGGTTGGTTGGTTGGTTGGTTGATTAGTTGGTTGGTTGGTTGGTTGGTTGGTTGGTTGATTGATTGGTTGGTTGGTTGGTTGGTTGATTGGTTGATTGGTTGGTTGGTTGATTGGTTGGTTGGTTGATTGATTGATTGATTGATTGATTGGTTGGTTGGTTGGTTGGTTGATTGATTGATTTATTGGTTGGTTGGTTGGTTGGTTGGTTGGTTGGTTGGTTGGTTGGTTGGTTGGTTGATTGGTTGGTTGGTTGGTTGGTTGGTTGATTGATTGATTGGTTGCTTGGCTGGCTGGTTGGTTAATTGGTTGATTGGTTGGTTGGTTGATTGGTTGACTGATTGATTGGTTGGTTGGTTGGTTCGTTGGTTGATTGGTTGGTTGATTGGTTGATTGGTTGGTTGGTTGGTTGGTTGGTTGATTGGTTGGTTGGTTCGTTGGTTGATTGGTTAGTTGATTGGTTGATTGGTTGATTGGTTGGTTGGTTGGTTGGTTGGTTGATTGGTTGGTTGGTTGATTGCTTGGTTGATTGGTGGATTGGTTGATTGATTGATTGATTGATTGATTGATTGATTGATTGGTTGGTTGGTTGGTTGGTTAGTTGGTTGGTTAGTTGGTTGGTTGATTGGTTGGTTGGTTGATTGGTTGGTTGGTTGGTTGGTTGATTGATTGATTGGTCGGTTGGTTGGTTGGTTGATTGGTTGATTGGTTGGTTGGTTGGTTGGTTGATTGGTTGATTGATTGATTGATTGATTGATTGGTTGGTTGGTTGGTTGGTTGGTTGGTTGGTTGGTTGGTTGGTTGGTTGGTTGGTTGATTGATTGATTGATTGGTTGGTTGGTTGGTTGGTTGGTTGGTTGGTTGGTTGGTTGATTGATTGATTGAATGGTTGGTTGGTTGATTGAAGCTACTGACAAATAAATGTTCAGTTTATCCACTGGATATTAATTTATCCCGGCGCTGGGCACAGTTATCCGTTCTTTGAACAACTGGGGCATGTTGAGTGTTGACTATGGATGATTGAAAAGTATTTTGGCGTGGATTACTATATCTTTATAAAATGGCTGTATATCGCGTCTCTATCCTCTTTTGCTATTGGTGAACCAGAACCCCGCAAAAGTTTGGACTTCATATACCTTGATTCTGGTGGTCAACTCTTGGCATTCTTTACAAGTTTCTTCTATTTCGTTTTGCAGTTTGACAAAGCGCCTTTTCTCCATTTGTTGTTCTTTGTTGATTCTTTTGTCTTGCGCCGCAAGTTTCAACTGCAGTTCCTGCGGAAAGAAAGTCTCTATTGAAAAGTCTCTCTTGAAATGAGTGAATACTTCAATGAATAGAAGCAGTCAGAAAAATCAAGAACTATTGTATTACCAGTTGTAGACAACCCTTAAAATCTAACGAATTTAATCAACTTCTCCACGGCAACCTTTTCACAATAAAAGAGAACATTTCGCCTATGATCATTTTTTTCGTCGACCGACTTCCTTTAACATGTGTTAGTCTTTCAACTTTGACATTTGGACAACGTTTTTTTTTCAGAATTAGTTCGTAGGTGACTCTGCATGGTATGATAAAGGTCGTTATTAATACAAACTAGAACAGCAAGCAGAAGTCACGAACTGTGAAAGCTAACAAGAAGCAGAATGCTTAAAGAACTTGTTAGCTTTGTTGTTTCAAAAAGTGCAATTTCAGCAAAATGCAATTTTTATGCAAAAATAAACTTTACATTGCGGGA
This sequence comes from Pachyseris speciosa, assembly GCA_016490735.1. Lineage (NCBI taxonomy): Eukaryota > Metazoa > Cnidaria > Anthozoa > Scleractinia > Pachyseridae > Pachyseris > Pachyseris speciosa. Next base: position 1,551,803 of record JAEMWC010000032.1, on the reverse strand, counting down.
AATGTATACAAGCATCCAAATTCCATTATCTTGGATGAAGTACTCAAGAGCAGCCTTGTAGAGTGCATTGCGACCTTTCTTTTCTAAATAACATTTGTAAACATATTGCAAGGCAGTGAATATAATCAGACAGCTAATAGCAGTAGACCCCAAAGGCTAAAGATCCCTTTCACTTATACGTGTAAGGGCCGGAGTGAGTAAATGCAATCTGTTTGCCTGCCTATTTTGTTCTCTGGTCACATATTATTTGTAATCTGTTTTTTCCCTCGTTTTCGCATCAGTTTAAGAATTTGGTTTAAGAATTTAAAAAAGTTTATTACTAAACTCACCGCTATATTTTGATCTTTCTTTTCAAGTTCTTCAGCGGCTTTTTCTATTTTTCTTTCCAGTTCCTCCACGCTTGGAAGCGTGGATCCCAGCTCTACCAATTTTGCGAGTCTCTTGCTCTCGTTTTCGAGTCGCATGGCTTTCTTGCTTTTCTTCCTACATAATTTTAGAAGAGATTCTTTCAGTTTTCTTTAATTTCAGTTCCAGTCCTGTGTTGTTTTTCGGCCATTCATCAGCCTTGTGTTATGTTTATTATATTTGAGATAACTGAAGTGTTATCATTGAGTTATCAAGTAAAACACTATTAAACTGTATATTTTTGTCTTTCTTTCAAGTATGCTGTGCAAAGTGGTTATTATTTGCCTGTTTGCGTTGAATCTCAAGGTGTGCTGCTGTCCAATACATCTTTAATGGAGACCAATGAAATAAAAGTTAGTTGGCAATTCCTTTCTGAAGAGCTGTTTCCTACTCTAATAGGTGGATCTTTTCTTTTTGTGGAAGAAAACGTGTTACCTATTATTACGATTATTATTTATTTATGTGTTTATTTACTTTTTATTTTTATTAATTTCACAAGGCTTCACAGAATGTCTCGTTTTTGAAGTGAGGTCCCTGTGTAAAGATTGCTATGATCATCATCATCATCATTGTTATTATTATCATTATTATTATTATTATTATGGATATAAATCACTGCTCATGCAGGAAATAATACAGAACATCGGGCCACTGCCTGTGGCCTAGGATACCCTGTACCGTCTGATCATACCATGACCATCAAGCCTGTCCTTAAGTGTCCAGCACTTTTCTCATCATTTTCCCTGTTCCCAGCAAGCACACCCGTTGCAGGAATTCCATGTGGTAGGACATTCCCAGTAGGTTTAGCCAGTTTCCAAATCCCCTTGAGATTGTCCCCAACGCACCAATAAGTCAAATGAAGAATGATCCTCGCAGTTGTGAATGCAATTTATGCAATTGCGAAAAGAAGCCTGAAAAAAATTCAGGACTTCAACGGGGTTTGAACCCGTGACCTCGCGATTACTGGTGCGATGATTCATTTCATATATCATTCACACGCACCAATAAGTATTGGGATGACATGGACCGATCGACATTTCCATATCCGCTTGATCTCGTGCTTCATTATTATCATTATCATTATCCTTATCCTTATCCTTATCCTTATCCTTATCCTTATCCTTATCCTTATCCTTATCCTTATCCTTATCCTTACCCTTATCCTTATCATTATCATTATCATTATCATTATTATTATTATTATTATTATTATTATTATTTTTAAGCGCTAAATAAGAAATTTGTAACCGCACAACTTAGTTTTGCCATTTCCTCATCTCATTTCAGTCTTTTCGATTAAAAATTAATGTGGTTGCTTTAAATTCATTTCTTCTTTATTGTATTTATTTTTCAGAGAGAGCCGAATATTCAACACATGCCGAAAGGCAATTATTGAACATGCAGGATTTTTGCTTTGCATTTCAGCGCCATCTTGAACAACTACTGGGATGTTAGGGGGATTGAACCCAAGTAAGAGTACTTGCCTATACATGGCCTGGGCATCAACACAGCTTTCTTCACTTAACCTCACATCTCTACGAAATCCTTTAAGGGACAGATTCGCCATGTCAACAAAATCGTGCCGTTCGTGAATCTCTCTCTTCTGGGATCTTTGCAGTCGCTTCAATGCTCTGTTCTCATCTCTCAAACCGTCCACAGTGTCGCTTAATTTCTTGGCTTCGAACTCTAATGTCTTGGCTTTGTGCTGTGTGCGCAAAGCTATTTCATACAAAAGTCGATCCATCGCTGAATGCTCGACTTTGCTTTTTCCCCTTGTTAACACGTTATAGGCACTTCACTTTATCTTCTTCTCACCTAATCAGACGAAATTAGAGTGTGAATTAAATACTTTTATTTACTCGTTATGTGTAACTTCTAATTTTGAAATCGCTAAGTAACTGTAACTTCCATATCCAAGCGTACTGGCCTAGATTAGCCTTTGCTACCAGCCGGTGTGCTTAAATGTGTATGTAAATTATTTTTCTTTTTGTTTGTAAAAAATTGTAACAAAATTGTAACATTATGAAATAAAGGTGTGTGTGTGTGTCTGCTGAACCAGCAAAATCTTGAGAGAAGACAAACCGCAGCAACTACTGCATCCCATCTGTTAGCAGCTCTTATAACAGCCCCCGCATTGCCATCAATTGTCCAAACGATTTCCTTAGAGCGCTTTTCAATGGAGTGTCGTAATACCAAAACCAAAGCAATTCAGTAATCTGACCAATCACAACAGAAGTAAACAGCGCAATGAACCAATCAGAACACGAAGCAATTTCATGCAGCCGGCAAAAAGCTCTCGAAAATGCGCGCGTAGTTATACTTCTTATTGGTTGAAAAAGTGGCACGAGTTGTTCTGGCCAATTACAGAGCGAAGCAATGCAAATCCAAAGGAAACGCAGTTTACTTTCGACACTCAATTGAAAACCACTCTATGTTGTGATAACTTACCTATCAAATACCTCTATGCCACGTTCTCAGATGTCTTAATTGTAGTAGTCACAACTACCAGAAATTGTAACAACAAATTATCATGTACTGTGTGAGAATGAATATATGAAAATCATATATTTGAACTGCGGATTAAAGAATGAATATGCAGTATGAACACTACCTAAGCAGTAGTGAAAATAAAGCCTTACCAACTCTCAGTTGGCTTGTTAGCTCAGTTGGTAGAGCACTACACCGGTATCGCAGGGATCGTGGGTTCGATTCCCGTACAAGCCTGGAATTTTTTTAGGCTTTATTTTCACTACTGTTTAAGTAGTGTCCATAATTAACTGCGATGATCAGTCACATATTCATTCTTTAATCTGCAGTTGAAATATATGATTTTCATATATTCGTTCTCACATATTCATCACTCGCGGGTATATTACGACCCAACAAAATGACCAGCTCCAAGTTGGCTTGTTAGCTCAGTTGGTAGAGTACTGCACCGGTATCGCAGGGGTCGTGGGTTCGAATCCCGTACAAGCCTGATATATATATATATATATATATATACATATATATATATATATATATATATATATATATATATATATATATATATATATATATATATATATATATATATATAGCTGGATTTTTCAAAACAGGGTCAGTCATTTGTGATTTTCACCGCCGATTCCGGTGGAACTTGCTGCCTCCGGGCAGCAAGTTTCGGGGTAATGCGGCCGATGAATTTTGAGGGGGGGTTCCGTCAAGGCGGGTGGCAGGGCACTCAAGAGGGACAGGGCTACAAGACCATCTGCATTTGAGCTGGCCAGCTCTTAAGGCAGGGGGGATAGGCCAGCTCAAACTTTGGCCTTGTGATGTTGGTTTTTCTATTGTTAATTAATTTTCTGACTTTATTGCCTGCAGGACTGCAGCTGCATGAATGGCTGAGTGTTGGGAATTTTGACCAACAGGCACACCGGGCTGGCAGGCCTGCAACAAAGGCATGAGCTGGTAAGAATTGAATCTATCTGCAAGCAAAGTCCAGGCATTTTCCTGGCCATTTTACAAAAACTCAAGTTCTGGAGTCTAGCCCGGTTTTGAAAAGGTCAGCTATATAGCTCCAGGGAATGAGGGGCCAACTGGGGCAATTTTAGTGCCGGTGAGCTCAGCTGATGACAGTGAGCTCCCCGAGCCCCTTGAAACTGCAAAGGGGTCGATTTGGCTGAGACTTCTAGCTGGATTTTTCAAAACAGGGTCAGTCATTTGTGATTTTCACCGCCGATTCCGGTGGAACTTGCTGCCTCCGGGCAGCAAGTTTCGGGGTAATGCGGCCGATGAATTTTGAGGGGGGTTCCGTCAAGGCGGGTGGCAGGGCACTCAAGAGGGACAGGGCTACAAGACCATCTGCATTTGAGCTGGCCAGCTCTTAAGGCAGGGGGGATAGGCCAGCTCAAACTTTGGCCTTGTGATGTTGGTTTTTCTATTGTTAATTAATTTTCTGACTTTATTGCCTGCAGGACTGCAGCTGCATGAATGGCTGAGTGTTGGGAATTTTGACCAACAGGCACACCGGGCTGGCAGGCCTGCAACAAAGGCATGAGCTGGTAAGAATTGAATCTATCTGCAAGCAAAGTCCAGGCATTTTCCTGGCCATTTTACAAAAACTCAAGTTCTGGAGTCTAGCCCGGTTTTGAAAAGGTCAGCTATATATATATATATATATATATATTTTTTTTTTTTTTTTTTTTTTTTTTTTTTTTCACTACTGCTTAAAGTAGTGTTCATAACTGCGATGATCATTCACGCGTTCAAATTATCATGTCTTAACAATTATTCAGAAATCCTAGAAAATCTAACTCCCACTACTCCCCCATTTAACTCTGAGCTGTAAGATAATTCCACCAGTATGCGGAAGGCGTGGGTTCCATGGTATTTCTCAACATTCAAAAACAATCGTGTATGTCAACTGAACTTAATAATGTTTCGTGAGGTGTTGATGTAATCTCTTCCTGTCCGCGTTACGTTGTGACTTCCAATCCCTCACAATATAAACGTTTCATGAACAGTTGAAGATCTCTAGCGACTAGCGGTTAGCAGGCTTCACTATTTTTTTTTTCATGATATTCTTGATGGTAACAATTGACACTGGCTCTTCCTTTTGAACAAAATTATGCTGTCTGTGTAGAACGTTACATTTTAGATGTTTTGCTGATGATAACGAGCAATGCGAGGATGAAAAGTCACTTGCATAAGAGTTCCCTTAACGACCGAAAACCATGGAAGGAAACAGTCAGTTTTTCAATAAAATCTGTACGCTTGAGACCGTCTCTATATGTTATTTAGAAAAATATATTTACCATTATATTCAAGTATTACAGACGGCGCATATAAACCAAATGAGGTTAGGACCAAAGTTATAAAACATTAATAAGCTGAAAAATGAAAAGACAACTATTGAAAAGAGAATTTATTTTGTCAAACTTGTCAAACGAATATGAAGCGACTTCATATCGAACTAATAATTTTCAGTTGTCTGCCAGAGTTATTAATTGAGAGAGTCATGTCTTTGAGAATTTCAAATAGCGATTTGTTATGATACAGTGAACAGGAAAACTTGGCTCGGGGATGCAGATGACAAGAAAAAACTGTACTTTTTCAGACGTTTTTCCTGCTCCAAGTACAGGTTTTTAAACCTTCTTTTAATTTGGTTCAGTTTCTTTTCGAATTGAAAATTCCACCTCGCAAAATAACATAACATTTCTTTTCGTTAGAAACATTTCTTGTGAAATACATATCGTTATCACGGTTCAGTTATTTTTTTGTAACAAATAAAGTCTTACCTCAATAAAAATGTACCGCGATCGGCTCGTGTAATTTGCCCGGTATAATGAGATTACTTTGTGAAACTGTGGTGGAAAATTCACTCCTATCCATATACAGAAGGAACATAATTAAAAATAATTGAGTCCGCCTTAATTTGTGTTACCTATGGTTGCCAAACAGAAATAAATTATTGATGAAGAATTCACGAGGTAACACCATTTAAACAATGCAGTTTACAATTTAGAAAATTACTTCATTCTTTTAAACAATAATAAGCAAAACCATAGGGATACGAAAGAGCTGCTTAATAATAACAAACTATCATGAGAATTTCCGCTTCATGGTGACTTTATTGTTGATTTATTTCAGCTGCGAAAACACTGATTCAAGAGCAACGCGCAAATAACTTTCATAATCTAAATAAGCTTTTACTTCTTCCGTAAACTCGATTAAATTTTATGAATTTATTACAAACATACCGGATTCAAAATTTTGATATTGCCGTGAGATTATTAGAACGTTGTCGAGCTCGGAAAACGTGAACCTGATCGAACCTTATTGTTTCTTATTTTTGTCAGTTTTAAATATTCCTCACTAGTTTATTGCAATATAACAGAAAAAGAAGGAAGGAGTATGTGACGATCTCGCAAAATCTTAAGGCTACGAGACTTGCATTATTCACTGAAACAAAGGCTCCCGTTGAATGCCGAATGACGTTTCTAGCAAATTGAACATGATGACGCAACGATCGGCCTCGATCGAAAGATATATCAAAAGTTCCACGTCCTTCTACGTCCATGAACCTTCTTATGAAGGGAGTACGGCTGCAACCTGCTTACTTTCGGGTACGAGGTGATTATCCACCGAGTCTCCCATTGGTGTAATTTACCCGCTAACATTGGTGTAATTTACCCATGGTCGGAGGTCAAGAATATTGACTTGTTCGGGTTCCTTAAGTTTGATCCTAAAAGAACTTCTTCATGAGCTGACGTCACTCATCGTTCTGGCCACAAATAAAATTATAAAACAATAAAAATAATCAGAATACCTCACAAATTAATGTGTCTGGGTATGCTGAAAGCCACTCATTGGGCACATGGTAGCGGGCATTACCTCTTAAATCTACCAAATAAAGTTTGAGCCTGAGGATTAGCAGCCATAGTCACAGCTCGGCCTTGGTAGGCCTCATTTGCATGGCATGGCTCAGGCTCAAGTAACCACACGAATAAAACAAGCAATGAAGATGTGAAGCTTGTGGGTGTGGCTTGAAGTGAGAAGAATACCTCTCACAAATTAATGTGTCTAGGTAAGCTAAAAGCCACTCATCAGTTGGGCACTCATTTAAGGGGGTAATGCCTGCTACCATGTGGCTGAATCATATACTTGAACTACAGTAACACATTTAAATCACAGATAACACAGTTACACTCTATGTATTAACATAACTACCACAATATGTTGCAGTCTGAGTGAGATACTGAGTACCAACCCAAATTGTCTCTTGATACGCTATGGCTACTCGAGCGATCTGTCAAAGTCGTTGATGTCATTAGTTCATAGACAATTGAACACAGTTAGAGCGGTTTTCGATTGATTGTCGAAGGTTAATTGCGTTTGCTTTGGTTTTGCATTGCTTCGTTCTGTGATTGGCCAGCAAAACTGGCGCCACTTTCTCAACCAATGAGAAGCAAAACCAATCGTGACTTGCACGCGCGTATTTTCCCGCGCTTTGCACCTGTTGCAAGTAATTGCTTCGAATTCTGATTGGCTCGATGCGCTGTTTTAGTCTGTTGTGTTTGGTCAGAGTAATTGCTTTGGTTTTAGTTTTACGACACTCAATTGAAAACTGCTCTAAATTGCTTTCTCTAGTTGTGAGGTTGCTTCCGCTTTTAATAGCTTGTGATAGTTTTGTTGATTTGAGGCCCATGTGAGCGGTTCTAGAAAGTTGAATTTTGACTGGTTCCACATCAACAAGACAAGCCTGAGCACTGCGTTTATATTTTTTTAGCGTTTTCATTTTTAGCGTTTCAAACCCTAAATATCTCAAATTTAAACTTTACATGCAATAATGCTATAAAATCACAGCCCACTCTATCCTCATTTTTTCATTTCAACATCGCGAAATTTTGTCCTTTCCCAATTTCCCGCTTTTTCATGTTTATATGATCGAACATTGGTGCGGACGTGCAGACGAAAGGGCGCACACAAGCAAGGACGGTCGGAAGGATGGTCACGTGACAACCACAATGTCTGAGCAAGATGGCATTTAGTAAATTTTCTTACTAAGGGGGCTACGCGGTGCGGCAAAGGCACGCGAATCTCAGTTACCATTACATAAACACCCAGCACATTCGTAACTATGCTATAACCGAAGATGCAAGAAACCTGTCAAAATAATTGAATGATGCAATTCTGTGACGCTTGTGGGCAGGTACGGCAAAGATCCAAAGCAAATCATTTAAGCAACTGTGTATTTATTTATTTTTTAATTTCTGATTTCTGATATGAGGTTATTGGGCAGAATTTTTGTTTTTTCTAGTATGTTAGGCTTTATTTACATTCAATGCAGTTGAATGAAATGTGACTTTTATTAGATTGGGTCTAAATCTTGGAAGGGTATTGGCTGAATATCACAATGGTGGGAATTTCTCGTAGTCTTTCTTTTTCTATTAATTTGTCGTGCTGCTATCTAATACCCTGCTAATTCCTACAGGAGAGCCTGCTTGGTTTAACTGTTTAATTATTAATAGTAAGTTTTTTTTGCATTTTTTTTCTGTCTCCATAAGTCAAATTTAATCCACAGAGCTTTCTACCGCAACTTAAATCAATTTTTACCCGTGCAAGTTAATTTCTTTTTGTGTATCGGTGTTTCTCTGTGAATTAATTTTTGTACCTTAGTTTTGAGTCTTAATCGTCAACCGATTCAATTCATCTGAAAGAATGTACATAGTTTCACTTAGAAAGAAAATCGCTCACGAAAATCTCACGAGGGCTGCCTATATTTGATCTTTTGAGTACTACACCAGCTGATCAATGCAATACTTGAACATTTTATAGAACTTTTACCAACACTCGCGGCATTTCTTCCTAACAATACCTCTTTAGGTGGATTACAAATTGCTGAAAATCATTTAACGACTCAACTGACAGCATCAGATGTCTTAAGGTATTCCTCCATAGAACCGACTTTGATTAAAACCCCGTACTCGTTATATTTTAAGCGCTGTACAAAAAAACGACTGCACGGCGAGGTGTTAACTACGTTTCTGTCAAATCCATTTATTGTGCAGTTATTTTAATCTCGGGGCTTAATTGAGGACAGGGTTTTGAATTATTAAATAACAACGAATGACTTAAAAGTGTTGATTCTTTCAGAATGAGCTGAGAACCAGCTAATTGTAATACAGCCTTTATGAACAGTCAAACAATCTCTTTACCGTCAGTCCAATCGCAGTCACAGCGATATGAACTGTATGAATAGGATATTTATACATTCGTGTCTTGGGAGAACGCACCTGATGTACAAAAGGCAATTAAACAAGAAACAAATGCTGTTAAACATTTACTTTAATGTTTTACGACGCAGCGTTGAATTGTTATAAGACTCGAACCATACCTGGAAGATCCAGAAGGCTTTTTTCTAATCACGTATCAATAGTTCGATTCGGTAGAGTCGCGAGTAAGCGACAATCAAGCATGAAAAAACCATCGGATGTTATAAAAACAAATATGAAGCTCACTACCACTTCCAGGAAAAAACTTTCAAAATCTTTTAAACAGGTGTTTGAAAGTACTCAATTTATTTGGAGGAGGAGGAGGAAGAGGAAGAGGAGGACGTTTGAAAACGTAAAGCTTGTGGGATGTGGCTGGAGTGACAAGGATACTTCACAAATTAATGTGATCAAGTAAGCTGAAGCCACTCAAAAGGCACTAAGGCCACAAGGTAGCGGCATTACCCCTTAAATCTACCAAAGCAAAGATTGAGCCCAAGCATTAGCAGCCATGGACAGCTGTTTCGGCCTTGTTAGGCCTCATCAGCATGGCATAGCTAATGAGTCTTACCTTTGCCTTATGGAGGAAGTTTGTTTGCTAACTTTAGCAGGGGCGTAGCTACCTTTACGCACGTACGCAAGTGCGTACCTGAAATGTCGAAAACAAAATTAAATAAAAGAAAATAAAAAAGAAAAATGAATAAAAAGCAAAGAAATAAAAAAAAAAACACAATTTGCTCAGTTATATTCATTTAACTAGCCTGTTTCTTTGAATGTTGTTGATAAAACAAGGGACGACGTTTTTCTACACCAAATGACGGTTTCCACTGAGAAGCGACGTGACTCATTGGCGGACTGAATGTTCCAAACAAGGAGGGCAGGGAATCGATAGGAAAGCAAGCGGGATGGTAAAGAGCGCACGCGTTGTGATTACACCATTCTGCTAGGCTTTCCATGGCCAAAAACATCAATTACAGATTATTACTTTTCCATCGGCACTGACAAAAAGACAGAGCAGGAAGAAGAAATTGAAGCAAGACGCAACTTCGGATCGTTGTTGCTGCGTTATGTCAGATGCAAGATTGTTCTCGCTATCCGTGATACATTTTCATAAACTTAAGGAAATCGACTTTAATGAGGTAATTTCTGAGTTTGTTGAAAGAAAGACAGAAGATTAGCTCTGCGCCTGTAACGGAAAACCAGTTATAACTTCTATGAAAGCTATGGGCAGTTATATTAAAATTGTACATAGCCTCTGGATTTTGCTTCATTGTTCTTGGAGATACACAGAGATGTACACATTGATTGCTTTTTGTAGATTTCTGCAAAACTCCTGGCTATGTCCATGTAAAGCGATTGTTAAGCCTCGTACCAACCGTTATGAATCCAGCCATAGCATAAACAGCCTCATGACGATGTATTTTGCGTAAAGCCCATAAGGCAAAGGTAAGACTCATTAGATCGAGTTTCACGAAAGTCTGATTGAGGACCAACCAACAGAGCTCATGCCACCAAAGTGGCCTGGTCAAATGAATATGAGACTTGATAAAAACATATTATTTAAGCTAGGGAAGATTTTTTTAACCGCAAGATAACCTACTCCTGCTTCGTCACACTTTTTTTTCTTTCGTCACAATTTTTTTTCTGTTTTATTTTATTGTTTTTACTTTTTTTTTTTGAGGAGTCGTTTGGCGATTCGGGTTTGTTTTGAGAGTGTTTGGACTAAATGGCGTGCAGTATCGTAAAAGCAAAAGTGTTGGAACTACCCATACAAGATCCAAACGAAATGGAAAGAAGTTGACTACATAAAGCCTTCCTTCTTCATTAAAAAATCATCTGGACCATCATCAATCAAGACTGGAAGAATTTACCGAATCACCTGAGTAGACATGACATCAATCGATTTAAACAAAGTTTACAAAGGTGGATGAATATTTATTAGCTTCTCTTTACTGCCGCTCCGGTCCACGTGAACAAGTATGATTAATCAATTATAGTTTATTCCAAATTTTACATTTTATATTTTATTAAAATATAAATATTGTTACATTTATATCTATATTTTATATGTATATATGTTATAAATTTAGGTAAGAGACCTTTATATAGAGCAAACCTCGTGATCCTCCTTTTCAAATAAGCCATGTATTTGAATATTTGAATAAATTATTATTAATTAATTAGCGGGAAGTATATATCTTCTTTTTATTTTACCTCAAAAAGTTAAACTCGATATCAGGTCACTAAAATATATTAAAATTTGAGAAGGAAAGGAAAAAGTTTCGCGCCTTAAGAAAAAAATGTCGAATTATTATTTGCGGTTAAGGAGGCTCGAAAGGGTTTTTTGACCGCGTGAAGAGTGGATCCAAATGGATGTATCCCGTGCGTGTTCTTACGCGATCCTCCCGCGAAGTTACGAGGCGCGAGCGGTGGGAGTTGTAAACAACAATGGCGGCCTCAAATGAAAAAGTAAATCTGTCTTCTGAAGCTGAATGCGGCTATTTGCGGAATAAAAAGGGGAAGTTTGCTTATAAAAATAGCGTTGAGAACAGTGTACTTTCCGTCAACAAGATGACTCAGGCAAAAAAGTCAGCAAAGAAGCGTCGTTTTGAGGATGATGCTCAAGAACGCGCGATCAACGATTTTATAGCTCGAAAAAAACAAACAAACAAACCAACAAACAAGACGGTAGAATATGGTACGTAAACCTTTACAACACTACACTACATTACACTACACATGGCTTTAAATACTTTCGATTCATTGGCTGTTGAATGTCATAAACGTATTTAAAAAAATCCAAACTTCATCATACATGTACACACATAGCCTCCCACGCAGTCGTTTTTAGGGGACTCGTATTTCACCTCCTCCCCACTAACGCCTGCTTGCCCGAAGCCAACATTCCTTTCCCATTGTTTGACTTGCGGGCATCCTAGCCAATCACGATCAAGCAAGTGTCCAGCGATGACAAGTAAAATTAGTCCTTATGCGTGCTTCTTTCTCTCACGAATTTGTAAACGTATCAAAACGCTAGAGCCGATTTGTTTTTTAGTAATACGATGTGTTACAAGAGACTAAAGCAAATAAGAATTTAGACGCGACCAAGTTAGAAATCTGAAGCATTTATCAGTCGATCAAACATAGAGTAAACCGACGTGAAATTACCCACATGGTACAACAACAAAGCTCGATCTCTCATGGTCTTGCATTAAATCAGATGAAATTCGGCCACGCAGCGATTCCAAAACGTCCTGGGGAAACGGTCAGAAGTTATCAAACACCGATGGCGTAGACTGCGCCAACTAGTAGTTTTTTCTTCAGTTCACGATATGCGGACGGCAAAATTATGCAGCTTATTACCTAGCAGCTCGCTCGATCCACTGCGCGCTATGGTCTACCGATGGCAAAATTTCCTTCCTCCAAATCACTCAGACTAACCCGAAGATACACCAATACTTCTTAAATAACTGACTTGGCCCTTCATCAAATTCACGAGAAGTGACACAACAGCTACAACATGACCAGCGGCGAGGAAATCGAAGATTGAAGGCGAAGCTTGCATGATACTAAAATAAGCGTCTTTCCGTGACTAGTCGGCATATTGACGGAAATATTATCGCTATTTCCTCTCACAAATTCTTTTATGAAGTCAGTTGATATGCATTTAAACAGGAACGTTTGGACGTAGAGCACACTGTGATCAAAGCTTGCTCAAGCTCTGTCTCCGCTACGTTGAACTATCCCGCGAAAAGCGTCCTGAGGTCAAGGTCAACCTTCCAGAATTTAGTAGGTAAAATGTGATTGGCTAAGCGGCTGGAAAGGAATGTTGGCTTCGGGCAAGCAGACGTTAGTGGGGAGGAGGTGAAATACGAGTCCCCTAAAAACGACTGCGTGGGAGGCTAGTACACACAGGACTCAGGCAAGTCGGAAATTACGTGCAGCATGTAGTCGGGTGACGAATTATTGGCATGGAGGTGTCAGCAAAAGGGTTGGAGAAGTTATGAAAACGGTAAGCAATGAATTTAAGGATCCAGCTTTTACTGAAAGCTACTGAAGCTCGGCTTTTTTATTTACATTTTAACAAGTAAATATTACATTGTTTCTCAAGGAGTTCATTCAAAAGGAACTTCAACTTCACGTAAGCTTAATTTTATATGAAACAATTTTAAATCAAACAACTACAATGTACAAATAAGTATACATGCAGTTTAAAAAGTTTAAAACTTGACAAATATACCTGTAGAGAAATTGAATGTAATCAGTCACTTCACACTATAAATAAGTTGGTGAAAATGGATAACTTGTCAAAAAAGGCCTGCATTGTATAAATAACAATAGTTTGTACTTGAGAGAGAGATCAGATATGTACTGTACAAATACCATAAATCCTGCACAGCTCCTCAGTGTTTGATACCCCAAGACTTCTCCGTAATGGGGGCTGCAGATATTCCAACCAGCTGCATGAAATTTAAGTATTGTTCTGTTAAAGTCTTCCAGTTTTGAAATTCCTTCGAAGTCAACAGAACAACACCTTGAAATCTTCGCCGAACAACAAATTGGGCTGTGTTTATAAGGCACTGTTTAATTGTGAATTTTCCGCTCACGACGCATTGGAAGATGTGAAAGCACTTAGAAGGATTCTGTTTTCTCCGCCACCCGAGCCAAGCGCTGAAACTATTATGAATCGTGGAAAAACATCTTTACCGAACGAAGCCCTGCAACAAGCAACAGTTCTTGATCGATGACAAAAAGTTGTTGACACCTTCAGCGGAAATCTCACTTGCCTTTCGAATGGCTCTGTAAAGTTAACAACAATCCAGTAGTTGGCAGACTCCGGTTTGGCCTTCAGTACTCTTCAAGAAATTTCAAACTTGGAATAAACAGTCTTTATGGAGTTATGACACTCCCTCCATCGTCTCGAAACTTCTCGCGTCACCAAACCAAATCGTCGGGAATTTCATTGAACAGAAGAATAATTTCCTCAATATTAAAGTATTTCCACGAACAATAAACAAGATCTTTCTTTGCTTTGATTTCATCTACTTTTAGCCTGTTAATTCCTCTATTAATTGCCTTGGTAAGCAGACACGACGAGAGACAATGGAATTCGATAGAATTTCGAGTCTGTATGAGTCTCACAACTCGCGCGAATAAGGTCAGCGGTAAAACATGAAGAGCGCGACCGGAAATAATGATTTGCGCGAAATCGCGCAAACCGGAAATAAAAGGTGCAAAATGATTATCAATTTATCTCAAAAATTTGCTCGGTGACCTATGTTGAAATTTTTCATGCAAATAGCATTCACCTTTATCTAACATTTTAGACATTTAAGAAAAAATCTGTAGAGTAGATGTTTTTTAATCCTTAAGAGGCTTTTTTTTTCGAATTATCTCCGTTTCCACTCTACAGAATTTTCTAAATTTTCACAGAAAGTGAATAACATTGCAAACTTTGAAAAACGCTGATAAAAAAATATAGGTCACCGAGTTAGTTTTAAAGATAAATTTAAAAAAGTGACTTTTTAGGGGTAGGTCTTTAGAGAGGTATGGTTACCATGACAACGCACATGACGTCAGAAGTTGTCTCAATTGAAACTTTAACAACCCTGTTCTAAGATAACCTACAATTTGTTTAAGTGACTTACAGCAAAAAAAAATTAATCTTGAATTGTTTTGACATGCATATCAGCTGTAAGAAACCCTTTCGAGCCTCCTCATTTAAAATGACGCCTATCTGAAAATTGCAAGAAAACTGGTTTATTAATAAGTTGTCACTGTCATTTGCCAAAATTTGCAATTTCGTTGGATCACGCCAAGTCGTCAAAGAGGCCGCCACCCAGTTTAAATTATTTCCTCGAATTTTTTTATTATCAGCTAAGATGACTCCAGCTGTGGCACCCTGGTCGGTCAATCACAACATGAGATTGATAAAAACATTTGCCAACGACTCACCGTTTTTTTTTTTTTTTTCGCTTTTTATTTGAATCAACAACATTCAACTAGCACCACAAAACCCTAATACGAGGAAAGCTATTTTTGAACTTTCAGAAATAAAAGCCTACTCCATCCCCACAGAGATTCTTAAAATTGTCTGCCAACTGCTACCCATTGTTAAGAATGAAAATAGAAACCAGAAATGTTAGGGTATGTGCGCTTCATTCAGTTGAACAAGGCAGTTCTTTGTATAACGTTTCCACTGGATCGGCTGTAAAATGTTAGTCATTGCATGCTGTGCAATACACAATGGCTTCAATCTATGTCGAGATTCCCTGGTGAAAACTCTTTTTATCCCAAATATGTCTATTTTACGGGCGTCAAAGCTTAATTTTCCTGATTATTTTTCCAAGAGGCGTCTGGTTTCCTAAAATAAGCCATGTATTTCACGAATTTTCTAGCATCGTCTCAAGTTCTTTTATGCTTTATTCATTTTACATTAAGTATCTGGTTTCTTGAAAACAAGCCAGTCTTTACAACAAGTTCGCTACTTTGTAAATTTATTAATTTTACCTATTCAGGTAATTTACCTATTCGCACCTATTCAGTCTTAACTGTTGCAAAATCATTCCAAGAGGGGAGTTTGGGTTATCAACGAATTGACCACCGTAAAGGATTTAAAAAGCTTGACATTTCGAGCGTTAGCCCTTCATCCAAGTTTTTTCAATCTCCTTACGGTGGTCAATTTACATTATCAACTTCGTTGATGAACCAAATTTTCGTGTTTCACTTCCCCACCGACGCAACACCACGGTTTGTTTAGAAACTAACCCCCTTCACGCCAAAAAGGGGTTTGCGATAAAAAAGAAAGAAAATAAAAAAAGCTTGCTTTTCTCAGTTTTCTTTCGTTTTTCAAGCCGAAGGTAAGAGTGTAAAATAAAGAGTTATAAATAAGAAATGATTCAGTTGGACCACAACTTTTTCTCATATATCACCATAGGAGACTGTTGTCAAATTACCTAATATTCTTTAAGAATTTTGGAGCCACCTACTTTTGTGAGTTCTGCGTTTTGAAAAACATAGAACACGAGATTTTAACACGGGATAATTAATACCATTAGCATTATACAAGAAAACATAAGGTGAACATTAACTTGATGAACAAAAAAGCCTTTTGGCTACATGTTTTACAGCTTGACGTACCTCTCTGATCTTCCAACAATAAAGAATTGGGTTTAACGATGAATTTAGGAAAATTAAAGTCGCTGTGAATGATCTCGCAATGTCAATAGATGGGGATGGCCTTATTTGAAAAATAAACTCCGTTATACCATATGGTAGATAACAAACAACTAATGCTACCTGCAACCACAGTGCACTGTTCACTGTCTTTTTGTATCGCGCTCTGATCAATGGAACGTTTGGGTTTTGCTGTCCCTGCGCTTGAACTTGGTTATGACGAAGAGTGAAGAATATCTTTGCGTAGGAGAAGACTGAGCTGCCTAAACACAGTGTTGAAACAATGAAACCAGACCATGAGGTTATCTGGTTAATCCACAAGTGCATTATAGAAAAAACAATACCCACAAACCAAACAACACTGCATACTACATAGATTCGCTTTATAGTTACCACTTGTCTATATCTGAGCCTTAGCAACAGAGCGAGAAGTCTGTCCACGCTTATTGCGGCCAGTGTTAACAGTGACACTCCACACAAAATATAGCCCGTGATATGACTAATTGTAACAGTGAGGCGACAAATATTCCACTGTTCATTCAACACAGATATAAAGTTAGCGATATAAAGAGGCTCTGCAATGATACCGACGGCAAGATCAGTTGTCGCTAGGTTACGAAACAACAATTTCGACGGCGGATGCAGTGAAGACTCCCTGTGAAGGGCAGCTAGGATCAGAGCATTCCCCAGAAATGCGGTAACGGACAAAAAAATATTTAGTGCTATTAAGATAATCAGCTGATTGTTTCTTCCTTCAGCCAACTGTGCTGAACAGTGATGGTCTTCAAACGATTTTTGCTCTGCATCTCCAGTAAAGTTTGTCGTCATTGCCATCGCCATTTTATTTTGAAGCTAAAGAAAGCGAACGAAACTTATATGGTGTGATTCTCTGAATGACCAAAGTAACCATGTATATCACAGATATGTAAAATTAATGGCGTCAAATCTCAACTTCTGAGAGCTAACTAATGTGCGCAAAAATCTTTTGCTGGTGGAATACCCTGCTAGTCGACGTGGACGATATGTCTTCTGCCGTCAGTTGGGGACTCGAGAAGCCAGCTCAGGGAGAAGACTGTTGTCCCACGAGCGTTTGTTTCTTTATCGCGATGGCACGCTTCAGGTTAAATTAATTGCTATTTTTGTCACCACTTCTTCATCTTCTTCATTCGTTTACAGAAAAGAAAACTTTTCTTAATCCAAATGACAACTTCGCACTTCGCAGATGAGGGAAATGTTCGCAACAGCTGTATGAAGATTTTTAAGAATACTTGATTGACTTTACACAATCTTTTCTCATTTTCATTTAAATTTTGGTTGGTTATTGCTAGTCCTCAAATAGGCCCACCGAATTCAATGTCTTTCCCGCATTTTGGCTGTCTTAGAAAACAATTAGAGTGTTGAAATTACGCTTGTTAAGAAGGACTCCAGGTGCGGCACCCTGGGGGGTCAATTAAAACACGAGACTGATGGGCGAGGGCTAAAACATTTCTAAATAATCAGCTCTCTATATTTATTTATTTATTTATTTATTTAATTGCTTGCTTGCTTGTTTGTTTGTTTGTTTGTTTATTTATTCATTTATTCATTTATTTATTCATTTATTTATTTATTTATTTATTTATTATCATTATCTGGTTTCCCACATCAAAGTAGCCAACCCTCAACTGTTACACCATCTGTTCAGAATAAAATAAAAATTGGTTACAACCGTTCTTCAACTCAACAAATATTTTTACTATTCAAACGAACTTCTTGTAAATATCGAGTGTCAAAAATTGCCCTTTTTCCCGTTATTTTACATTAGTAAACTAATGTTTCTTTTTCTTTTTTCTACAAAATGGACTCTTGTTTTAATTTATTTTCAGTTGTCTTAAACTGAAATCACTTGATATTTTATTCTTCAGCGCTGTTATTAAAACATATGTAAAAATAAACAATTTTGAAACGACCTTCTGATGACTGAGACGGATTAGTTGTTAAACATATTTATTGGCGAAATAAAATGTCTTTACAAATACCATTAAAAAAGGGTTAGGTCAGGTCTCTGTTTCTGAGAAACACTATAGGTTTGGGCCTAAAAGAAACATGAACTGGTTGTGTGTCCCTGTACTCAATTTCATAGAAAAACGCAATTCTTTAAAATTGATTTCCACCTTGCTACTGCTGTGAGTACAAAACGACTTCAATTTTTGCCAAGATTCCCTGGTGAAAACTCTTTGTTCCCCAAGTAAGTATGTCTTACGGGCGTCAAACCTTAATTTTCGTTATTAATTCTACATTAGGCATCTGGTTTTCTAAAATCAAGCGAACCATTTCAAGAAACTTCCAGCATCGTCCTAAGTCCTTTTCTGTTTTATTCACTTTACATTAACCAACTGCTTTCTTGGAAACAAGCCAAGCCAAGCAAAAGGTGCGGTTGACAAACAAAAGTGAGCGCTTGAATTAACCACGTAATATTTATCACCATAAGCACATTACCTCGAGGAGAAAAACAGTCCTTTCATTATATCTTTCACCACTTGATTTACCTCTCTGATCTTCCAGCGGCAAATTATTGGGTTTAATGACGAATTCAATAAAACGAAAGTCACTTTGAATATAATAGCAACGGAGACGGGTAGCGATAGCCCTCTTCGAAGAGCAATAAATTGCATCATAGTATATGTATAGATAATCACATGATTTCGAGTGCAATTTGGAATAAATAAGCACGAGTTAATTTTTTCAAAGGCTCACAAAATTACACGAACCCGTAGGGTGAGTGCAATTTGTGGTCTTTGAAAAAATTTACAAATTGCACGAGAAAAATCATGTGATTACTTATTAATAATATACATGAAAAAACAAAACGAGAGATAGCTTATCTTAATACAAAATGGTTAGTCAAAACAACAGTACGGCTAATACATTATAAGCTATAGCTAAAATGCTACTTTGTTCAGTTGTCAAGTGTCTATCAAGCGCGGTAATCATTACCTTCAGGCTTTCTGGTTCATAATCTTCGCCTTGTTTGCCCTTGTTTGTTTATTTATCTCGGCGTAAAATCACTCCAGTGAAGTGTTGAGTTCAACGGGCTCGTAATAGCCCTTTTTAGCTTGTCGATTTTGTTTTCCCAATGTAGACCATGTGATCATCCCAAGAGGGGTTGGCCTTTCGTCTTTTCATAAATTATGCGTAAATATGCACGGGAATAAGGCGAAATTTCAAAGAAACAGTTCGCTAGGGTAACATCACATGGTCTACATTGGGAAAACAAAATCTACAAGCTAAACAGGTCTATTCCAATTACGTCGGTAATTCCTTTCTCTGGACACCACTTTTTCTAAACAGACAACCAAAAAACAGTGCTTTTCGCAGCCGTTTCCCCTTTTTAGAGCTGTATTTCAGCTTCTCTGCTGTTATTGCGGTCACGAAAGAAAACCGCTCAAAACGCCAGCCATTGTTTTCTCTCGCAGCTCTTCAACCTTTCTAAACTTTGCGCTATGCAAAGGTCATGTTTGATTGGCTCAATTTCAGTTCCTTTGTTTATTAACCAATCAGAATCGTCTGTTGTTTACCTCTTTTTTGCACTGAATTACCTTTATTCTGCATCGTGTTTCCTAAAACTGCATTTCTCTTAGCCAATCATAATCGAGAATTTTTTTCATGTATATTATTAGGTAAAATAACAAATTAAAACAACTAATGTTAGCTGCCCCCACAGTGCACTGTACACTGTGTTTCTGTATCGCGCTCTGTTCGGTAGAACGCTTTGGTTTTGCTGTCCTTGTGCTTGAACTCGGTTTTGGACGGAGAGAGAATATCTTTACGTAACAGAAGAATGAGCTGACCAAATATAGTATCCGTAGCCAAGCCTTCAGGTTATGCTATAAGTCCACTGAGAACTTTGTCAAACCATTCATTCATTCATTGTTGATTTGCCTTATCGCTCATCTTATAGTAAAGGTACAATATACAGAGAATTAAAGGAAGTAGATGGCGAGGAAACCTGAGAGAAACTACGGGGCTAATAGAGAATCCGAGTCTAATAAACAGTAGCAATATGGGCCAGTAAAAATAAAACAAGCTTTATACATTAAAGAAAATGCACGTTTACAGCCAAATTAAGTTAATACCTACTAAGTGGAAATTCTATAAGCGTTTTTTTAAAAGATGTAGAGGAGAAAGAACTAGTTATCTCTGAACTTAAATCGGCAAGAATTACTCCGATTTTCAAGAAAGGTTCTAGACAAGACAAAGATAATTATAGGCCAATATCAGTGTTATCTGTTTTTAGCAAAATATTTGAAAAAGCTATGTATAAGCGCCTCTATGGTTATCTTGAATGTCATAATATTCTCTACTCACTTCAGTTTGGCTTTAGGCAGAAGTGTTCAACTAATCACGCACTCCCCTAAGTATAACTGAATCTATTCGTTACTCAATTGACAACAATGAGTTTGGCTGTGGTATTTTCATTGATTTAAAAAAAGCCTTTCATACAGTAAATCATTTTATTCTTTTGCTGAAATTGCATCATTATGGAGTAAGAGGTAAAGCCTATGATTGGTTTCAATCTTATCTATCCAACAGAGAACAATTTGTGTGTGTTAATGGTCATGACTCTGATTCCCTATCAGTCACTTGTGGGGTTCCTCAAGGATCTGTTCTTGGACCTTTGTTGTTTTTGTTGTATATCAATGACTTACCTAATGCCTCAAAATTGCTCACCTTTCACTTATTTGGCGATGACACTAACATATATTGCTCCTGTAAGAACCTTAACGATCTTGAACTTAAGTTAAATCATGAGCTAAAAGCAGTTGCAGAGTGGATGAAATCTAATAGACTACCACTTAGTATTCTTAAAACTAACTTTATTCTCTTTCATTCTAAAAATTGAAAGCACACAAGTCATTTAATCTAAAGATTGATGGTGTGAATATCCAACAAGTTTCCACGGTTAAATATCTAGGTGTTACCTTTGACTCAAATCTAACATGGAAGAATCATATTGATGAGCTCTGCCTAAAACTGTCAAAAACTGTAGGAATCTTCTCAAAATTGAGGAACTATATTGGCATTGATATACTTCGTATACTTTATTATTTAAAAGTTAAATGGGAGAAACAAGTTGCTGAGTATGCTGAAAGCAACCACAATGACTATCCCTGCTTCCATGATTTCGCCGTTACGATACAGAAACAAGCCACTCTGAAAAACCACCCAAACATCCTTGCAGGGGGAGTAACCACACTTAAAGAAACCAAACCCAAAGAAGTACAGAACAGCCGGTTAACGTTAAGACCAGATGCGAAGGTGTTTGTGTCACAAGCTAAACCCATAGCCTGAAACGCCAGTAGTGCACCCAACACAGAAAAAAGCTGTTTATTTCACGACACGAGAGGCCATGGATCTAGCAAGCTGCAAAGCCTTTCAAAACAAGACCCTGGCAGACAAAACAGAGTGGATTATGAGGGCAGGACTTTGTTTCAAATGTCTTTCACCAGAACACCAAGCAAAGGATTGTAACGCACTTGTTCGCTGCGAGAAATGCGGGAGCAATCTCCACAACACCCTGCTACACCTCTAGAAAAGGAGACCAGCAACTGAGAATAACCAGGAGCTAAGGACAACTTGCAATTCGATCTGTCAGACCAGGATTGGAGGACTGTCATGCAGCAAGATTGTTCTTGTAGACGTCTTTCAGGAGAAACAGCCAGACCTTGTCCATAGAGTATATGCCATCCTGGACGATCAAAGTAACGCGTCCAGGGTGTCACCTCATCTCGCTGACACACTAGGAGCTGACTGTCCCAAGGAGACGTTTCTGTTGTTCACCTGTAGTGCTGAAAAGGAGTTGAAATACGCCCGTAGAGTTACTGGCGTCTTTGTGAAGTCCGTTGGAGGAGAACTGTTTAAGTTACCTACGTTAGTGGAATGCGACTGTATTCCGCGCGACAAAAGCGAGATACCGACCCCAGAAATCGCGAAGAACTTTTCCCATCTGAAGGAGATAGCTGATCAGATTCCACCCTTGGATCCAAATACGAACATTGAAATCCTCATTGGTCGTGATGCACCGGAGCTGTTGAAAGTCAGAGCCTTTAGAAATGGTTCAAAGGAAGCCCCATGGGCACAGAAGTTCAACCTTGGGTGGATACTGTCAGGTCAAGTATGCTTAGACAGAGTTGGAGGTCCTGTCCATGTCTCAGCCCACCGAACCGCAATTAACATCCCAGAACGAAATTGGCCACACCTCGACCAAGAAAACCGTGACCCTGCAGTAAACCGGGAGAGCTCTCCATGTTACACGATAACACCCTGCCCCAATTACTTCGTGATCAAAGAGGAGTATGCAGGAGGGGAGCAGATCGCTCCAGATGTTTACCGCACAACCCCACACGACAACGAAGTCAGTCTGTCTCAAGAAGACCATAAATTCCTGGAAATCATGAGTCGCACAGCTCACAAGAACAGTCAAGGCAACTGGGAAATCCCCTTACCTTTCCGCAAAAGTGACGCCATGCCTAGCAATCGGAGCCAAGCGGTGAATCGTTTAAATGGCTTTTTGCGTTCGTTCAAGAGAAATACACACTTGGAGAGAGACTACTTGGCCTTCATGGGAAAGATTCTTGAACGCGGCCAATCAACCCAGGTACCACCTGACCAGCTGCGACCCGCCAACGGAAGCCGACAAGTCTGGTACTTACCGCATTTCGCCGTGTACCACCTGAGAAAGCCCAATCAGATCCGTGTGGTTTTTGATTCTTCGGCAGAATTTCACGGAGTGTCACTAAACAAGGAACTCTTGTCAGGGCCAGACCAAATGAACAGCCTGCTCGGTGTGCTCGTCCGTTTCCTTCAGGAGAATGTCGCCCTGCTCTGTGACGTGGAACAAATGTTTCACTCATTTTACGTCAACCCCGAGCATAGGGATTATCTGAGGTTCCTATGGTTCCAAGACAATGACCCCTTGAAGAAGGTAGTGGAGTACCGGATGCTTGTACATCTTTTTGGAAATGTGTCAAGTCCAGCAATAGCAACGTTCGGCATGAGAAGACTGCCGAGGACGGCGAGGAGAAGTTTGGTACCGCAGCAAAAGAGTTCGTTTGCAATGATTTCTACGTTGACGACGGCCTTACTTCACGCGCAACAGACCGAGAAACGATAGAGTTGCTGAAGAAAACACAAGCCATGTTAGCGACAGCCCAACTCAGATTACACAAGGTCGTGTCAAATTCTATTACCGTTATGGAAGCAATACCTGTGGACGACAGAAGAAAATGTGTTCGTGACCTTGACTTTCGTCATAACAGCCTCCCGACTCAGCGTTCCTTAGGAGTTCAGTGGGATTTAGAGAGCGACTCCTTTACATTCCATATCACCTTACCTGAGTGACCGTTTACGCGTAGAGGTGTCCTTGCCACCATAAACTCAGTCTACGACCCATTGAGCCTAGCCCCCCCGGCTATCTTGAAAGGAAAACTTCTCCTTCGTCAGCTAGTGGTCTTGGGGAAAAAAGGCAGTGACACCCCTCTTGGCTGGGACGACCCACTACCTGACGAATTGATGCGTCAGTGGCAGTCTTGGAGAGACGCTCTCGTCAACTTGGAAACTGTGTCCGTCCCTAGGTATTATCACCCCAAGAATTTCGGCCGCGTGGTACGTGCCGAAATTCATTCATTTTCAGATGCGAGTAAAGACGGGATTGGAGTCGTCACTTACCTTCGACAAGTTAATGAGTCAGGAGACGTTAACGTTGCATTCCTGTTTGGTCAAGCCAGGATGGCTCCCTTGAAGCCGACAACAATTCCTCGACTTGAACTTTGCAGCGCTGTTTTGTCGTCCCAGTCAGTGAAGAAGCTGTTAGAAGAGTTGAATCTACCTATCCACGAAGTCGTTTTTTACGCAGACTCCAAAGTTGTCCTTGGTTACATACAGAATGACAGCAGGCGCTTTTACGTGTATGTCGCCAATCGTGTTCACATCATCAGAGGCATCTCTGATCCAACGCAATGGAGATATGTTGAGACCACCTTGAATCCTGCGGATCTGGCATCCAGAGGAGTAGTTGCGGAACACTTGAAAGACTAAAGATGGCTGCATGGCCCAGAGTTCCAGAGAGAAGCCTCACCCAATTCACCTTCCACCGTTGAAGCAATTGCCTTAGACCTGCAAGACCCAGAGGTCAGAAGTCAAGCCACTACCTATACCGCAGATGTAGTTACAGTGCAGGGACTGGGCGTTGAGAGATTCAGTCGTTTTTCCAGTTTCACGTCTCTGCGACGAGCCCTAGCAACCTTAATTGACATGGTGAAAGAGTGTAAGGTACCAAGTGCAAATCGCTTACCCGCGAGGACCAGACCCGGGAAATTGGCCATCGTGTCCCGTCAGAAAAACTGCCCAAACGACTCCCACGCCCCCCTTTAGTGACGGAGTTAATGCAAGCAGAAATGGTAATGATTAGGACCGTTCAGAATGAGTGTTACACAGACGAAATGGAATTGCTCGGAGGAGTGGAGAAGACCGAAGGTCGAGATCATTCCCGACAAAAAAAGAACCATTTAAAGAAGTCAAGTCTTTACCGCCTAGATCCATTTGTGGATAGCGAAGGAGTACTTAGAGTCGGTGGTCGCCTTCGTCGCTCTCATCTCAGTTTCCCCGAGAAACATTATGCCCTTATTAGGGCATCATCTGTCTCAGCTTATCGTTCGGCACCAACATGAGAAAACACATCATCAAGGCCGACAAATAACTCACGGAGCAGAGCGCACAGCTGGTTTCTGGATCATCGGTGGCCATGGAGTGGTGTCGAAAGTCATCAGTTCCTGCGTGATCTGTAGAAAGCTTAGAGGGGCAAGACTCACCCAACACATGGCGGACCTTCCCTCCGACAGGACTGAAACCCCGCCTCCTTTCACTAACGTCGAATGTGATGTCTTCAGACCATGGTCAATACAGACACGGAAACTCAGAGGAGGCGTTGCAAACTCCAAGCGCTGGGGACTGATCTTCTCCTGCTTGAACAGTCGTGCCATACACAGTCCTGGAGTCCATGGATACGAGCGCATTCATCTGTGCACTTCGTCGTTTTCTATCCATCCGCGGACCCACTGCTAGAATAAGATGTGACTGTGGCTCAAACTTCATTCGAGCTAAATCCGAGTTTGATCAAGCATTTCAAGAGATTGATGAGGGAGCACTGAAGACTTATCTTGCTAACCATGGCTGTGAATGGTCCTTTAACCCACCCCATGCTTCCCATTTTGGGGGAGTCTGGGAACGTCAGATTGGTACCATCCGCCGTGTCCTGGACGCTATGCTCCTAGAACTTGGGAACCCTTAGCTCATCCATGAACTGCTCGTTACGTTACTAGCCGAGGTCTCCGCTATAGCGAACGCTCGTCCTATCGCCGCCGTCCCATCTGACGTCGAAGATCCACAGCCCCTATCACCTTTAATGTTGCTAACACTGAAATCTCGCCCACTTCTCCCACCGCCCGGGAACTTCGTTCTACAAGACCTTTATGCACGTCGCCGCTGGAGAAGGGTACAGTATTTGGTGGATCAATTCTGGGTCCGTTGGCGACGGGAATATCTCCAGTCCTTACAGAGGAGACCAAAGTGGAACAAGCGAGAACGCAACCTCATAACCGGAGATATAGTTTTAGTGAGAGACAAGGAAGCTCACCGGAACGACTGGTAACTTGGAAGGGTTGTTGAAGCTATTACCAGCGGAGACGGTGAAGTTAGAAAAGCAAATGTGTTGATCTGCAAAGAGGGAGTACGGAAGACGTACCTACGCCCTATAAGTTAACTCGTCCTAATCTTACAGTCTCAGGACACTAAGAACAGTGACTATGTTAAGTAGGATGTTCTAGTAGCAAGGACGTCGTCCTTGGGCGAGGAGTGTGACAGTTTCAACTTGCTTAGTTTTGTTTCCTTTATCAGCGGGCCCTGGAGCCCACTCTCAGTCTGTCTCAGTTCCCAGGGCTGCTCGGTTACGACCTCGTGCGTTGTGCTTTCGAGTTTTCAAGCGGAGTTTCTATTACAGTTGTTTATAATTTTTTCTAGTTTTCTCACCCATCGCAGCAACATCCATGTAAGTTTAAACCTTTTTGTTATCTTATTGTTTTCCTTTATCGTATTTTCTGTCTTCTGTTTTCATGCCATCGTTTTCTGTATTTTATTTTGTATGTAGTTTCACCATACGGCACACGACATGATTAAAAGTTTACACGCTGGTTTACGTAGTCTTTGTACTTGGTTGAACACTGCGCTAAGAACGCGACAGCATGTTGGTCCGTGTTTGTACTTTCAAAAAGCTGTTTCATATGTCTATGATATTTTATCAATGCATGTGCACCGTCACGTCGCGAGTTAACGAAAGGATCGAGGAAAACCATATTCTCCAAGTGAGTTTGTTCCGCTAGCAATTCATTCGATGTTTATTTCCTGCTTATTTACTGCTGGTTCCAATTATAGTATTTATGGCGGAGATATGTTAAAAAAAAACATTAATTGTAATTTCGCATGGTATTGCACTGGTTTTTATAGCACTACTTTGGTTCATTGTATCTTAAAATAGAAAAACATGGCTAATTTATGCGGCCTTTTTTCAAAATAGACTTTTTAAAACGCCTTTCCTGCATTTTTTGGAGGGGGGCTATTTAGTTCCATGTTTTTGTCTGGAATTTCCTGATCGTCGGTCATTACTCCGAAATATCAGACCTTTTCACCGGTCCTACAAGCTCCTTGTGACATCCACCAGTGTCGGTACATTTGCTGTCTTCTCACCTCTAAATCTAACTAAATCGTTCTTAAGGAGACTAGTGACAGGTACAATCTGGCACCGAGCATTTAGATTAGTTTGGTGTGGCTAGGAAAGCTGTGAGGTGAGAAACTAGTCTTAGTTATTTTGGTCAGAATCAAAGCAGGTGTTTGGACTACAATCCAAAAAAAAGTACTATTATGTGATATATTGCTTTCAGCGAAGTAACTGTCTTATTCATTATCTGACAAATACCATCTTGATTTGCAAGTTTCATCCAATATTACTGTATTTAGAATTTACTACACGAACAAATTGAAGATGTGAATGTTTGCCTCCAACCTTGCCTTCAAATGAAATCTCTTTCCGCCGAGAAGGGAATGAAACGTCCATGTAAATCAGTATAAAATGTGTCTCCGGCCCCGTTTATTGCTTGCCATTGAGAATCCATTTTATTCCTTATAAATGATTCATGTTCTTTTCAACGAGTTTATGTCCCTTGCGAAAACGTCTCTCTCAGGAAAAATGTTAGTTTCAGTTTAACTTGTTCAAACCAACCCGAACAGTCCACATCCATTAGTGAATAAATAATGATAAATAATGAAAATATGCAAATTCACTGTAAATATATCGGGCAAGGCTAGTGAAAGTGGCACTCAGATCAGTCTTAATCAGTTCATGAAGATCAGTGAAACGTCGGTTCAGATAGCGCCCAGCGTGATCTAACTACCAGCCGAAAAGCTGAAGCACAGGAACTTAATGATTCCATGAGTTCATACACGTAGGTGACAAAATGGCTGCCATCACAGGCAACTTTGACTTCTGGAATATGACAAGTCAAGATGCTCTGAAAAACGTATGGCTAAGCGTCAGCAATGGAAAGACCATATCCACCACTGTTGCTGTGCTGGCCATGATCATGTGCCCAGTTATCGTTTGTGGAAATTTTCTGATCGGTGTATCAATTTGGAAAGATCCTCTAAAGACGCTTCGCTCGTCACCGTCAAACTTGATCATTCTTTCAATGGCCATCGCCGATCTTCTGGTTGGTTTGGTGGCGTGTCCACTCACTGTGTATTGGGGTTGGGCTCTATTTCACAAGCGCAACCCGACGTTTGAATCATTAATATTCTTTTCTGTGTTAGTAAACGTCAGCGTCGGTCATATACTTCTTCTAAGCATCGACAGATTCATAGCTTTGGTGACTCCACTGCAGTACCGAGTCAAAGTCTCAAGTAAACGAGTCTGTCTCGCCAATGCAATATGTTGGGTCTATTTCGTACTCTTCGGATGTGCATTTGCCTTTTTGCAAAATAATTACATCATAATGGGGACCATCTACAATGTGCAATTCTTCTCTATTCTGACCTGCATCTTGATTATAAACTTTGTGACTTTATTTCGTTTTCACAAATATTCACGGGCGAATGAAGCACTCGAAGGTCCATCGGCAGTAAATCCTCGACTGATGCTTCAAAGAGAAAGTGCACTGTGCAAGGCCATCGCCACAATCATCTGTGCGTTTTTAGTCTGCTTCGTGCCTTGGTTCGTATGACAGATACTAATATATGTTTGCGTCCCATGCAGCCATAATTTATCGGTGTTGATGTTAGTGTATGCGATCACTGCTGCCTTGATGTACGCAAATTCTGCAGTGAATCCATTTCTGTATGCATGGCGGCTCCCCAAATATCGACATACATTAAAGCACTTATTAAAGAAACGAAGTCGGCGTCATGGTAATGAAAGCAACCAAGTAGAGGATTGCGTTCACGACACACGGTTTTAAAAGCAGAATCCTCGAGAGCTATTTGAAGTCTAAATTTAAACGAAAATGGTATGTAATTTGTTTTGTTACGTTGTCATCAGATTTTACTGTTGGACTTACGACTTAAAAAAACTGTGAGGCAGCTTTGTTAGGCGTTATAACAAACACCTCAATTTCACAGAAGTGATGTAAAAGAAATAGTAACCCAGGCTTTTGATTTTTATTGCCGATAACAATTGGAGACCGTCGAACTAAACTTTAAACGTTAATTAAAAATGGATCAAAACGGAAGGCAGAAAATATCGCATGAAAAAGACAAGTTTTCTAGTAACTACAGCCTGTTAATGTGCTCTTTTTATTCTACAAGCGAAATGTTGACACAGCTTATATTTCTCACAAAAGATTATCAGCAGTCTACATTAAAGAAACACCAACACATGAAAGACCAACGGAAAATATATACCAGCTTAAGAGTCAAGTTTTGTTTCCTTGGATGGCAGATTATTAAGGTTATCCGTGATTAAATGCAGCACAAAGAAGGGTATATAGGTTCCCAGCTTTTACTGTTGTACGGTCGTCTTCATAACGAGTTTCCTGTAATCAGATATCAATGACAAGAGAACGCTTTCCGAAAATCTGTAAATATTTAATAAAAGCTTGCTTAAACGGTAGTAAAAAAAGTTTCGATTTTAAAGAACATGTACCCTAAAATTTAAATAAAATAAAGTATGCAGTTTTTTGTTTTCTTTGTTTTGTTGTTGTTATTTATATCATTTACGGAGGGTCCCAATAGGGTTCTTCAATCCCGCCATCCCGACCGGAATTTTCCCTCAATCCCGTTATCCCGACGGTTTCTACGGCTAATCCCGATCCCGGTCATATTTTCTTAAGTCCTTACCTCAACAAAAACGATCCTTGAAGTTCCGTTCCAGATTCCCTCACAGCAGACCCAAGCACTGACTATTAGGTTCAATTAGCTGTATCTCTCTGCACTAAAACGATGATCGAGTTCATTTGTTTTACATGACTAGTTTTAAACGAGTTGCGTCAGTCAATCAGTCATTTTTATGGTCTTTGATACCTCGCTTCTTTCTTTTTTGCTTTTTTCTGTTTTACCTCTTTTGTTCGATAACGCCTGCCTTCCGGATCACTTCGATCCTGAAAAACGTGTCTCTCGGAGATGATAGCGATCAAAGAAGAGCATTAAGGTACATATCACGACGTGCCACGGCAAATTCACTGTTCATAACACATATGACCACATATGGCAAGTCACCGTCAATCGCAACTCAGAAGACAGTTTGCTCATTCACAATTTTCAGCCATGGCAACGATTATCTGGAAATCCTATAAAATCGAATGCAATTGTGCTTAACAGATACTGAAACATATACTCTTTTCGACTCCAGTTTAACCAGTGTTGCATGTTCCGGCTCAAAATGCCGTAATCACCGGTAACCAAAGCGTACTATAAGAGGTTGAAATAAGAGCCTGTATGGATTTAAATTTCGAACGAAAACTATTTCTGTTTTCCTTTGAAAAGCTACGATAAAGTTCGAAACCTCTCTAAGTGGTGTCCTTTTTATGTCGCCGAGACGCTTCTGTAAGCCATTTGAGCGACTTTGACGCGTATAAAGAGTACGCGTCACTGTATTGTAGCTTTCAAAGGAAAAACAGAGATAGTCTGAATTTTAAATCCATACAAACCCTTATAGTACGCTTTGGTCACCTATGACTAAATTGATATGAAATGTTTATTTGATGATTGCTATCATCTAGGAGCTTCTTCAGCAATTCGTTGCAATTAAACTATAATTCTGCTTTTGAAGCGAACAGTTCTTCCGAAACGTGAAACCGTTCCAAGCAAAAAAATTGCCTCGCGATCCAACGACGGAATTCCACCAACGGCCTCGTCGTTATTAGTAGAAAATGACTCGTCATCCAAATCTTCGCTACTGCTTGAATCGTACTCCAGTATGCCGTCTTCCTCGTCTGCTTCTTCGGCTTCGTTTCTCCGTTGTTCCCCGGAGCGTTCAAGGGAGACTGACTCACCCGGTCGCACCTCTCTCTGGTAGAGGTAGGAAGGCAGGGTTCCGGCTCTTGCCATTGTTGTCTCTTGTCTGACAGAGCTCTGACGCACTGCAGCACCAAACGTTTGGGCCCAGTCCCTCATAACTTGCACGCACTGTGGTGTCATTGGTACAGCTGGCAAGGGTTGTATAACAGGCATGGCCGACAGAAACATGGCACGTTCGGGCACAAGATACCAAGACTTTGGTTTGTAAAATAGATCGCCGTCCAATGGGTCGTTCTCTTGAGACCTTCTTTGACTGCATTTCGAAAGTTTCTTGCATAATCCAACACTGTGCACAGTGGATCTTTATTCTCCACATCCAGTGTCATGCAACTTAATAAATTAAGGGCATCGTATCCGTGTAATTCTAAGACTTGCTGAAGCTTTTCAAGGCCACATTTTAACATTTGAACGGACTCAATAGTCTTTGACGCCACATTACCCTGAGGACCGTTGAGGGGTCTCGGTAAATTGGTCACCTCATCTCTGATGAAGTTCTCGTTGCTACGCAAGACCCGAAGAGTACCACTAACGAGCTCGACTGCCTCTTGGATGCTAGAGAGGCTGTAAGGCTGGTGCTTTTCATGGACTGAAAAGGCTTTATAGATCTTTCCTACAGCATTAAAAAATGTTGCCGTTTGTTTAAGTGAGGTTAGGATCTTGATGCAGTTTGTCTGTGCGTCACAAACGTAGACAACGTGAAGACCAGTGGGTTGGTTGAACTCAGTCCTGCTGGCCATTCCATCCTTGTTCCCCTCACTTCCACTCCCAGCAAAGACTTCGACTTCCGTGGAGTTTTTGCGCCATAGCAGAATTCGGTGGCTCTTGGGATCTGAAAACAAGATGCCAGCTTTATACGATTTGATGCTTGGGCACATTGAACCGTACAAGGTACCACGATGAATCACGCGCACCTTATTCAAAGCTGACAGAGATATCTCGTCAATACCCTGAAGATGGGAAGCATATAAGCACTGTCCGAGAATACATATCGACCCGACATGTTGCCAATCTGCTTCGTATTTAGTCAACACTGACGCCTCACCGCAAATCCCGTATCCGTCTCTCTTCAAAATAATGGCAAGAATGGAGCTTTGTTTCACACAGGCACCAAAGACGAGACACGTATCAACTACATGAATGGCTTCAAACTGATAACAGGCTTGGTCCTTGTCATCCCAGAAGTTGACGTGGTCTCAATGGCATTCTTTCCTTTCATAATCCCGCTTTACCTTAGCGACATGATTCACAATGCGAGACTTCATTTCAGCAACAGTTCCCACAGGAGCAAGAGCTAGCTCGTTTACTTTCTCCAACCAATGAAAATGTAAAGCTTGTGGGATGTGGCTGGAGTGACAAGGCTACTTCACAAATTAATGTGATCCAGTAAGCTGAAGCCACTCTAAAGGCACTAAGGCCACAAGGTAGCGGGCATTACCCCTTAAATCTACCAAAGCAAAGATTGAGCCCAAGCATTAGCAGCCATGGACAGCTGTTTCGGCCTTGTTAGGCCTCATCAGCATGGCATAGCTAATGCTCAGGCTCAACTACCCACATATCAATAAAACAAGCAATTAAAACGTAAAGCTTGTGGGATGTGGCTGGAGTGACAAGGATAGCTGGAGTGACAAGGATACTTCACAAATTAATGTGATCCAGTAAGCTGAAGCCACTCTAAAGGCACTAAGGCCACAAGGTAGCGGGCATTATACCTTAAATCTACCAAAGCAAAGATTGAGCCCAAGCATTAGCAGCCATGGACAGCTGTTTCGGCCTTGTTAGGCCTCATCAGCATGGCATAGCTAATGCTCAGGCTCAAGTACCCACATATCAATAAAACAAGCAATTAAAACGTAAAGCTTGTGGGATGTGGCTGGAGTGACAAGGATAGCTGGAGTGACAAGGATACTTCACAAATTAATGTGATCCAGTAAGCTGAAGCCACTCTAAAGGCACTAAGGCCACAAGGTAGCGGGCATTATACCTTAAATCTACCAAAGCAAAGATTGAGCCCAAGCATTAGCAGCCATGGACAGTTGTTTCGGCCTTGTTAGGCCTCATCAGCATGACATAGCTAATGCTCAGGCTCAAGTACCCACATATCAATAAAACAAGCAATGAAAACTTAAAGCTTGTGGGATGTGGCTGGAGTGGTAAGGATACTTCAGCTTACTTGATCACATTAATTTGTGAAGTATCCTTGTCACTCCAGCCACATCCCACAAGCTTTACGTTTTCATTGCTTGTTTTATTGATATGTGGGTACTTGAGCCTGAGCATTAGCTATGCCATGCTGATGAGGCCTAACAAGGCCGAAACAGCTGTCCATGGCTGCTAATGCTTGGGCTCAATCTTTGCTTTGGTAGATTTAAGGGGTAATGCCCGATACCTTGTAGCCTTAGTGCCCTTAGAGTGGCTTCAGCTTACTTGATCACATTAATTTGTGAAGTATCTTTATACTTTCTCCAACACTTCATTGCGGTTTCGTAGGTTGGTGACATCGACGAAAGCGCTTCCTTTGACCAGCTCATGGAATGTAATTGGCCCATGGTTACCAACTAGAAATAGGACATTGTTGTTGTAGTGAACTTCTTTAGCAGCTACGGCTTTCTTAAGTACTTCAACTTTTTTAATTGGGTTGTGAAATTGAGCCATGTACAAACTTGAAGTACACATTTCTTGATTTAGAGTGAGAAATAGCAGGCTGCCGTAGGGACCCATGGTGATTCTGATGGAGTGAGGGTACATTCCTACTCTGTTTAATTCTGTAAAGTGATCCGTTTCTGGAATAATCGTATGGCTCACGAAATCTAGCTCCTTAAGATACTCGATCAGCTTTTCATCGGCTAACCTGATTACTGCTGCTGGATCCTGGCGATCTTTGTTTCTCACATGATCATTTCGTGGTAAGAACGTTCGCATTGTCTTCCTCACTTCGAGAGATGCCTTGTTCCTTAAAGTTTTTAAAATTGCCAAATTTCCCCTCTCGTTTTGCAATTTCAAATACCAGTTGGCAAAATCAGCTTTGAGGCTTTTTCCAACGTGAACACTGTCAGGAATTGGAATAACCAGAGACAACGACGGGTCGCGTGTGCCGTTTTCCAATTCTTCTAGGATGTCTGACATGGCTTTCTTGTTGCCTTCTTCGCAATCAACAGTCACAATAAGGACGGCTGCCTTAACGCACTTTTTACCATCTTCTATACATCGTTTACAAGCACGAAGACTCCGAAAGAAGCTGGTCTGGCCATGTTGTTTGCACTCCTCGCATACTACCTTTTCTTTGAAACACTCGTTGCATGCACTATCGCAAATGTTTATTCCTTCAAGACTCATTGTGTTTTCAATTGATAGCACCATATTCCGACATGCTC
>JAEMWC010000032.1:1442500-1512500 GCA_016490735.1 Pachyseris speciosa | reverse complement strand
AGAAGTTGAATGTGATTTAGCAGAGCTTGCTTACACGTAGACGATTGCTCTTTATAAAACTCTAAGAAGCCATATATAAAATCAGGAATATCTAAAGACTCATAGGTGAGCGTACATTTAGACGAAAAAACATAGTGATGCGGCAGGGTTGCTCCGGGTTTCGTCTTATCCCGCAACTGGGTTAGGGTGGGGATACCCGTAGTCATAGAGCTCTGTGCTGGTGTTGAGGTGATGGCATTTTCAAGTAGACATGGACTCTGTGCATCTATCGCGTTGGTTAAAGGTTCCATTGGTGGGCGTTCCTTCAACCGGGCTAGGTCAAGCTCTGCTTTTCTAATTTCAAGTTGGAGTTTGAGATTTTGGTTCTTGAGCTTCTCGAGTTCAAGACTGGTGGTGAGTGTCAGAGGTGGGCTTTGCCGTAGATTCTCCAGCAGATTTGGAAGATGTTCGTTTTGCCTTGGGTTTCTTGGGGCGAGCGCCGGTTTTTTAGTAGCCATCCACAATTTTTGATGTTTCCATCATCTGTGTCAAATTGTCTAAATCGTACAGAAAATCGTCTTTGTCAACTCCGTGGGCCATCGGGAAGGTTACCGGCAAAGGTTGAGACGTTTTCCAATGGATACTCTTGGATATAGGATTGTTTGATATCGAGCGCGAATGGCAGAAGGACGATAAAGGATGAACTGATGACTGACTAGAAACGCCACCCTTCTTATCGTACATTCAGATAAGAGAATTCATACGGCTAAAGTTACCGGTTACATAGTATTTTAAGAGTGAGTTCACCAGAGGACCAGGCAGGGGTGACACATGCCATCTCTCCATTTTCGATGAAACTTGGCCAGATTGAAGGACTCACCTAAAAACTCTAAAAGACAAAGTGGCTCAACTTCGCACTTTTTTCCTTCCGAGTTAGACCACCCCCCCTCCTTTTGTGCTCCAAATACCAAAAATTCCACCAAAATAAGCATCAAATTTAGACATCTCTCCTGGCTACAGAATGCAATCAATTTTCTTGATATTTTATGACAACAATGACTCAACTTGCTTTAGTTTACAATACCAGTTCGAAGATATTTGGAGTGGCAGGTGCCAATCAATGACTGTCACTGGCTACACATGTCACGCAAGATTTAGCAATAATGCAAATTAGCTTATTTTCTGATCCAATTATTGTGAAAGTGCAACTTCCTTTGTCGAAACATTTTCCACCAAGGTTCAGACTCGACCTTGGTCTGATAATATCATAAATAAAATTTTTGGCATCTTTTATTTTGTGGCAACGACAGCTATTCAAACAACGTGACCTGAGATTGATTGTAGCAAAGAAGAGAAGGACCAAATCTAAGAAAATATAAGAATAACGAATCCGTTCACGAACGTTATTCTACGTTAATGAGATTAACAGTGTTCGCAAATACTATTTATAGCAGTGAACACTAGCAGAAATCAAAATTCAATGCAATATCCTCTCAAAGTAACAGTAAAGAGTGAGTAAATAACACCGAAATTCTATTCTAACCTGTGGATAAGTACAGGAATGAATGGGCCGATATCTAAATTCTTAAGCATCGTCATGTCAAATAAGAATTTTCCTGGGCATTATCTTGTTCTTCAGAGTGCTCTTGAAAGCTAATGAACCTTTACAGGTTACGCACTGGACCTGGCAGTTAGCAGAGGAAAGATGTTTTTAAGCGACGTATTGCAACCGTAAGTGTACGTTTCTCATTCATGATCAGTGGTTGTGCACACATTTTCAAGTACATTTTCTCTCTAAGAGTAAAAAGACACTTAGTAATAGTAGTAGTAAATGTGGTAGCGCCAAGGCCAGTGAAAAGGTTAACGCAACACTTCCGGTTGACGTCGGTGGCTCGAAAACGCCGGTGCTTAAGCATAAGTTAACGTCAACACTTACTTCACATTCTGCTCATGAACACATCGATCTGGAGTCGTATTTTTCCTCGAAATCATTGTTTTTTCTGACAGATAACGTTATTAGCTCACATTAGATTATCCACTGCATTCTGGGTTCAATTAAACGCTGAATTAATTACTATTTTGGTGCGTTCGAACATGCAAGTAAAGACCGTGGAAATAGAAACCTGCAGAAAAGAATGTGTGACACAACATGAGCCCGGGACCTTGATCAGCGGTAAACTATTACCGGAAATAAGAGTGCAGGAGAGAAAAATTGTGTTTTTCATGTAAATCATGTGAATTTTGTGAAATAAATAATTTGCTTTTGTTTGCAGTTTGCTTTTTTGTTCAGTTTCCATTCACGAGACAGCAGGCTCCTGATACTGATAAATGGGTAATGAAATATTAATCCGTAAAACAAATCGCACTTAGCTGTATTGTAAAAACAACAAAGAACTTAGAGAGCACAGTGTTTTCTATTTCGGGCGAGAAATTGGATTATCCTCTCCGTCTGGTTTCTGTATTAGGCGTGCAAGATGGTGACTAATGTTGTTATCATTTTCGAAACTAAATGCGTAGAAAAATGAGCCCATAATCTTAGTCAGCAGTAAACAAGATACCAATCTTTCTCATTTCCATTAAATCTCTTTACTTGTAAAGCGAAAATTTTGTTATTATCTATGTTGTATTTTAACACCCAGAGATTTGCCTTTCAGTTCGGTGTAATGGCAATTCTAACACATGTAAATTTAACCGAGAATGCGTGACACTAATTGCGTGATGCAAAACGGAATTCCTCTAGCTCTTGATGGATTCCCTCCTTGCTACTCTGACATGCAAGTCTAATGTGTACATATCCCAGACACATCCCAATGTTAAGGATATCTTCACTCTCTTGCTCATTTGCAACTCTTTCAAAGAGTGAGATGTCCCAGCATTATCCCGGGATCGCAGAATGTTTCCCTTGACCTCTCGTCAAAAAGATATCCAATCTCATCTCAGGACAGTCAGTCTCTCAGGCTGTTATTCTCACAAAGAAGGAGTTGATTCTCGCTTGCACTGCTCATTTTGATGATGATGGTGCCAACATGACAATATGTCCAAGACACTGAGCTTAACTTGGTACATTTTGGCGACCAAGGAGAAAATATGTGCATTCCCTTCATGGAGATCGCACTTGGGAAAGCCGGAGAGAGGAACTAATTTGGAAATGAGCAAAGAAATCATGGCAAAATGGAACGCACTCATTCCAATCGGAGCAGGTAATGTAGCTACATTTCATCCACTTTTTTAATGCTGTTGTCTTTTAAAATTTCATTGCGAGTGTTGGTCGAAACGTAATGTTTTATTTCCATCTGAGCTGAATTTACAAATAAAAGACGTATCATATTCCTTGAAAAATCACTGTGACCATGAGCACAACATCATGTAGTGTGTGACATATGTGACAACTACCGGAATGCTGTTTTAGATCTACAACTGTCGTTATCTTCTTCATCTATGTGTAAGGAGACTTAAAGAGAATGCTACACAGTCAGGAGCCCATCATCAGGAGCGCACAACTGCCCTATATTCCTGTCACGGAGTTTTCACAGACCAATTTATTTTTAGATTCAATTTCCCGCCAAAATCAGACTCCCACAGGAGTCCAATGACTAATCACAAGTCGTTGCACGTGTCACAAGTATCTGCACGTACGAAGCCTTTGTTTTCGCTTATTAAAACTATTGTTTTGTGGCGCTCTCGTTGCCGTTGCTGGCCTTGTTGCCCTTTTTCGCGGGAAAAGATAGTCTAAAAATAGATCGGTCTGTAAAAATGCTGTGACATAGGCTTAGTATGGGAGTTATAGGCTCCCGGTAATAGGCTCGTGACACAGTCTTTTTTTTATCACCACATTTACATGGACTGGTGTTCTTCTTGTTATCATCATCGTC
Source organism: Pachyseris speciosa (assembly GCA_016490735.1). Lineage (NCBI taxonomy): Eukaryota > Metazoa > Cnidaria > Anthozoa > Scleractinia > Pachyseridae > Pachyseris > Pachyseris speciosa. The sequence goes on along the minus strand of JAEMWC010000032.1, from coordinate 1,508,649 downwards.
ATCATCATCATCTTAAGATGTAGTATCAGAATTACTATTACCTTCATCATTGTTATACATTGCAGTAAGACTATTATTTCTTTTTCAAGCGGAAACGACCAAAAAGAGGAAATGGAAAAGCCCACATCCTTCGAGTGCCTCACCATGATTATGCTAAGAGTGACGTTATCGACAATCTTTTGCCAAACCAGGTCCTCTTAATAATGGACTGGCATGAAATTTTTGCCAGCCAGTTTTAGAGAAACCCAGCGGGACGGGTTTGGCAAAAAGGGCAAAGCAAGGCACATGACAGTGGCAGTGTAAAGGAACGACAGTAATGACATTGAGGTAATCACTTAAAATGCTTCACTTGTGAAACTAGAAAAAACGGTTTATAATATTTACTACCATATATAGGCATCTGGTTTGATTACAATTTGATAAGGTTGGCATCACAGGGGAGGCGTTTTATTGATAGGATAGAAATTCAAGGAAAAGGATCATCAGAATTCCGGCCACCACTACAACCAGCCCTGCGTCAAAGTCTGGATTGTCTGGGTGAGATAAAAGTGTTGCTGAGAAGCCCGGGGCTTTGAGGTAGCCCAAATTTATTTTTTTATATACTGTTAAAATATCGATAAAGTTTAAGGCAGGACTTAACCTGAACACCGTTTTTGCGTTGGAACATGGCTTTGACGTTAATATCTCGTTCGCTTTTCAAGCAATCAAAAATCCCTATGCTCATCTCATGGTCACAGAGCCGGCTGTAGCCACACATTTTGGTCAGCGGAAAATTCAAATGTACACTCGCATTGTTGGAATTGAAAATATTATGGGATAAGTTTCGATCGCAGAACTTTGGTTTCCAGGTGATTGCAGGATCACAATGCAAAGGCAATTTATCGTAGACTAACACGGATGATCGAGCTTTGAAAAAATAATTTGTATGGAATCAACGACGTGAAGATATGAAGCTACAGTTGCAAACAGTTAGCAATAAATTAAAGGTTTCGTTATTTACCACATTATAAACAAAACCTGTTCCACAAACTGTATGGCCGAAGCGGCTGGGGAAATGACAAAACAGGAAAACAATTATTACTTTATCAATCTTTACTATTTACCCATTCAACTGATGACCGTTAACCACTACATAAAGCACACACAACATTTAGTTCATCTCAGCAAGTGCTGCTTGCCTGTCGGACAACTCGTGATAAAAACATGCTAGCCCGACGGGTCGCTCCACTAGCCCCGGGCTATCGGACAGCACTTTTGTCGCGCCCTAATTGTACGCGAAACCACCAGCTAGCTGGCATTTAATTTTAATTATATGTAGTTAATTTGAAGTTAAGAGCTTCCTTGTTTTTCCATTTCAGGCCCTCACGTACATCCATTTGTTTGAGGAATGCATTTACAACTGGTTTGCCGTGGCAGTAATAGAGCACACGCTAACAACACCCAAAGCAACAAACCCAAAGCTTCAAGAGGCATTCTTGCGGAGTGACTATGCTGGATGCTACCATTGTGCTTATCTCATCCTCTCACTTCCCAGCCTTGGAGAGCGCACAGGCATTGAGATCGTCAGATATGACTTCAGTGATCCACAGGCTGGAAAGGACGTCTGTGACAATCAAATTGCCACAGTGAAGAACCATATGCGCCGTGACATAATTGAGGGTCACGACATCAAAAGTGCTAGTCATATGAAGGTCGCGATCGATTCGTATGGTAAGGTGAAAGGGTGTCAGGCAGCAGTTGTTAAGATTCAGGAGTCCAGCCAGACCATGAAGAAGCACACCATGTCCAGCACCCAGTCTCTGAACAATTTTAGCTTCGAGTCTGGAAGTCTATGAGTATGGAAGGCATATGACATAAGCCCTGGTAAATGTTTTACGCAGGCACAGGTGAAAGGATTCGGGACACCTCAGGGACCCACAGACCTATGCGTCTAATAGCCCTTTAGTCTACTGAGAGAAGAGACCAATGCTTTACATCCACGGCTAGGAGAGGTGATTCCCGTCAACACCAGCTGCCGAAGCTACAAGGGTGTACATCATCCGGAGAAAATGGGCTGAGACATGTGATGAGCTCTCAGTGTGGTACTTTTATCTGGAAACAGGGTCAAGCTCCCAAACAGCCATTAGTGATCCCGCATGTCAAGTTTCAAAGGTATGGGCGTTGAAAACGTCATGTAGAGCGACCCGCTGGAAAAGAATATTCCTGAAAAGAATATTCCTGGAAGGAGAGGAGACAGGGAGAAAGGCAAGTTCAGTGGATGTTTGTAGCAAAATGAGAACTACTCGTGATGATAGTGGCAAGAAATTTTTCAGTAAAGAAGAGTAGCTCGCTGATGATCTTGGTACTTCAGCAGACAGTCTTTGATGTATAGGAGTGGCCGCCCAGCCATAGAACGGGCTGATGCGACTCTTGTCCAAGATGAGGTGGAAGACAATTGGAACTGTGATTTAGCAAAAAAAAACTTTAGGCTGTGCACATTTGTTTACTAGGATTGTTACCTTAAGGGTGTGGGCCGACAGAGGATGCCTGACAGAAATTTATACGGAGCTCTGTTTGAAAATAAAAACAACCTGCTTTCTATCCCTAAGGCAAAGTTACTTCAAATGTAGATACGTTGTAACGTGAATAGAAGTGCGTTCGTTTTGTATTTTGGTGTTTTGTTAGTAAAACAAACAACAACAACACCTTTATTCGCCTTGTACTTAATTACATACATATATAAATAGAGAAAAGATAATATTTGAGAAAAGATAATATTTGAATAGAAAAATAGATGAATAGAAAAGGGCATTTGATCATATCTTCAGTTCATGTTAATTACAAAACAAACATTTCTTCCAAATTAATACCGCGTTCTCTAATCTCAACCTCGCCATGTTCATTGCAGTTTTTGCAGTAAAACTAAGTAGATGTACGTTTTGTTTAGTGGATTGATTTCCGTCAGCCATTAAAATTTAATGAGTATCAGCAGCCCACCATCTTGTGAACGAAAACAAAAAAGCAAAGCACAAACAAAAGCAAATTATTTATTTCACAAAATTCACAAAATTCACATGATTTACATGAAAAACACAAATTTTCTCTACTGCACACTTATTTCCAGTAATAGTTTACCGCTGATCAAGGTCCTGGGCTCATGTTCTGTCACGCATTCTCCTGCAGGGTTCTATTTCCACGGTGTTTACTTGTATGTTCGAATGCACCAAAATCATTATTAATTGAGTGTTTGATTAAACCCAGAATGCAGTGGATAATCCAATGTGAGCTAAGAACTTTATCTTTCAGGGAAACAATGATTTCGAGGAAGAATACGACTCCAGGTCGATGCGTTCTTGTGCAGAGTGTGAAGTAAGTGTTGTAACTAATTAACTCTGCTAACTGCCAGGTCCAGTGCGTGAGCTGTAAAGATTCATTTAAGTTTTCGAGAGCACTCGAGCCCAGGAAAATTATTATTTAACACGACGATGCTTAAGAATTTAGACATCAGTCCATTTCTTCCTATACTCAGCCTGTATACACATATAAGAATAGAATTTCGGTGTTATTTACTGTTACTTTGAGAGGATATTGCATTGAATTTTGCTTTCTGCTAGCGTTCACTGCTATAAATAGTATTTGCGAACACTGTTAATCTCATTAACTTAGAATAACGTTCGTGAACGGATTCTGTATTATTGTATTTTCTTAGATTTGGTCCTACTCTTCTTTGCTACAATCACTCTCAGGTCACGTTGTTTGAATAGCTGTCGTTGCCACAAAATAAAAGATGCCAAAAATTTTAAGGCAAGGCATTTCTAAGGCAAGTTCAGTCATTATTGTCATAAAATATCAAGAAAGTTGATGGAATTCTGTACCCAGGAGAGATGTCTAAATTTGATGCTTATTTTGGTGGAATTTCTGGGATTTGGAGCACAAAAGTAGGGGGGTGGTCTAACTCCAAAGAGAAAAAGTGCGAAGTTGAGCCACTTTGTCTTTTAGAGTTTTTAGGTGAGTCCTTCAATCTGGCCAAGTTTCATCGAAAATGGATAGATGGCATGTGTCACCCCTGCCTCAGTCCTCTGGTGAACTCACTCTCACTTTTAATGACAAGCACTAAAACACTCAATTACATTACGATGAACTATGTGGCCTAGAGATCACGTAAAATGGGGGTGGAAGGCCTACACGTCTCCTACTCACATGTTTGTCGCTTCTATTTCGGTCTTTTGACCCATTTAGCTTCTTGTATGTTTTCAGCGGGTTAACATGATGATTTAGAGGATTTTCATGTTAGTGACTAAATGGAGCCATGCGCTTAAATGTCGCATACTTGATCTCAAAGGTCATTTTTGGGTTACAAGCTGCAACGCCTGTTTGTTTGAACCCTTGTTGTTGTTTCTGTTTAGCGACCGTGGTTTTCACGCCCTTTGAGGCATTTTATCTAAGTTTGGTTTGGCTCATTTAAGTGCTTCCGGAGAATAATTATCGTTCTCAATGGTTGAGCTGTAAAGCAATTTTGCAATTTTAGAGGGATATGTGTTGATAGGGGTCTAAAGAAATAGACTCCAACACAAGCTAATCGCAATGCGTCCGATGTAAGAAAGACAGGTGACACAACTCTCTATTCTTTTGTTTAGCGATAAATTAGGGATACAATACTGTTTTTGGCAAGCCCGAGTTTAGGCCTCTTCTTCAAGTTGGAGAGCTACATGCGAAATGGTGTCGACCGTCGAAACCGGTGTTTAAGCACTCAGTGCGAAAATGGTCATTCAGTCTCCTCAAGAGAACAAAGCAAAGGGAGAAAAAATGCATCCACGCATCTACAACGAAGAAAAACGTTTTCAAGGCTGGAATTCATGAGAAATACCACGTACACAGCAGTACACGTACACAGAAGTGTAACTGTTGCGGTAATCGATCGAAGTGTAGTAGGCGGTGAAGTTTCATGTAGCGATTCCATCTTCGCGATTCATTTGTAGTCGCTTGAATGTCAGAGACCATCACTTCAACGTTTGCTGATAAACGTTTAATATCGTCGCTTTAAAATTTGTATTTAGCGTAGTAGTTTGAAGAAAAACCTGTATTTATAGTTTAAAGGCACTGCACTGGTTGTGTTTACTTGGGTCACAACTTAACCACGCGGTGAGTACTTAAAACACGGCATACTTTTTTCTCCCTGTCTATCGTCATTTGACTTCAAGGTCGTCGTTTGCAAATAAATTTATTCTCTTTCATCTTTAAAAGGGGATGATGAGATCGGCAATATGTTGAGGTATGTTGGAGAGAAAAAATTATTTCTGTTAGAGGCGAGCGCTTGTTCAAACGACAGTGTTTCCGGTCACACTTTACTGAACTCGACTGTCAGTAATTTGAATAAATAATTTTTACCTTCTTTTTCATTTCTTCGATTTCAAATATTCGTCTACAGATAACTGTACATCCTATTAGCCTCATATTAAAAGGCTTATTTATTTTAAAGACAGACAAGATATCAAAGCGTTCAGGAAATTCTCTCCGTATGAGAAATGCTACGCACGTCAATACATGACAGTGTCCCTTTAATTCTGCCACGTTTCATCTGAGATAATGCCTAGGCAAGTAATCAACGCTCGAGACAGTTCACATTATGTTTGTTTGTACTTTCTAGTGCCATTTCTGCAATGAAATCAGTTTGAAAAAGTTACACCAAAACGCACGTAGAGGCGAGAAAAAAATACAAGAGCCGGTAAACGCTATACAAACATATCTATGCTCGAACAGAGGTTTTCAATACACGCAAGGCATTCATTGGATATGCTTTCATGCACATCTACGGCAAAATGAGCATTTCATCGCTTTTTTTAAATAAATTCAAGGGGTAGAAGCGACAAGCGAGATGGCTCCGAAAACAGGCGACGATTTTCTCCCAAAACATCGACAACCGACAGAAATTGGCAGAAAAAAGCGCTCCAGTTTGCAACAGGGACAATTCACTTTACATTTCTCTTTGTTTTCTTTGCGACAGCGACGTCTGTCCCTGATACAACAAGCGAGAGGCAGAGCCGTAAACGAGCGACAGAGCCATATCATGCCACCCCTTGGAAGGCCTCATAGACTGAGTGGGCCATGTGAGAAGGGTATATAAGCAGAAAGTTTGCTTGGAATTGTAATTTATCGTATTATCTAGCTCTATCAGCGGTTGTGGTTGTATTGTTTATTAACCGCTAAATACTAATAAGTAATAATAAAGACTGAGAAATGCATAATTAGTGAATGACTCCGGCGCTGTTTTGCTGTTTTACCTTGCCTTGGCCGGCTCGCTGGTACTGAAATTCAAATTGAAGCGGTATTCGCTCTGCAATGATATAATAATATATAATAAGATACCAACGCCGCTGGTAAACATTCAGATTTAATATTTAATTTTTATCACTTAATCGCAGAAATACTGAGTTGTAACGTCTCCTGATAAACGTAGTGGAAAATACGATAACTGTCTTCCCGATGTTAACCATCCTTCATTGCAAATTAAAGGCTGTGTTTTGGTATTTCCCTAGTCTTTCTGTACACAGTACAGCACTTTTTTATTATGCTCGTTAAAATTTTAGGGAAAGGCCAAACAGTTTTTGATGCCACTCGGTTTTATTAGGGTACCTACACGACATCGCTACATTTGCATGCATCGTCATAACACGTAATGGTCAACTTTCTGTTATTTTCCTTTACCGAGTAAAACATCGGTTTGCCTGTCATCAGAATCTTTGCTGAAAGCGACGTCTCTGCGACATCTTTGATATTTACGGTATAAAATTCCAAGGAACCGCCTATAAAAAGGCGAAGAACTAATGCAAAACAGAGCTTCCATATTTTAAACGGAAGTGATGTAACGTTTCTCTCGGTTGATTCAGATACGAAAATTTGACGAGTTTTCAACCTAGTGTTCAACAAAAGGTGGTAAGATAAACGGAGGCATTAAACACTGTTAACGAGTCTGCAAACCTTTGCGGAGAAACGAGAGTGCCTTTGGTGATGTATAGTTCATTTATCATTTAGTGAATTGACTACTAAGTGATGTCCCAGTAACTAGTTTTGAACTCCTCGTCATGTGGCAGTTTGTAGCCAGCGGGACGTAAAAAAATATTATTCATGGCCAATAATCTTTGCTGATTTTTTTGTTTATTTCAGGTTTTCTTCTAAATTTTGCGACCGGACAATGTTTCGCTTCTTTCTCGTGTTGGGCTTCTGCTTCCTCTTGGCTGTTTCCTTCGGCGCGTCGTTACCTGCCACCAAGGTGACAAGAGTTTCCTGTGATTTTAGCTCACAACATATTTTTTGGTTAAAATGTTGCTTGCCATCGCCTTGAGGATTTACTTCAACAACCGTCGCTTTGATGTTTTCGAATGTGGACTTGCGTTAATATTTTTTGTGATCTAGGTTAAGATTTGGCAAAGGTACTCTAGTCGCTCAAAATGATGGCAATTTGTCGTTCTTTTCTCTGTAGACAGGTGTAGCAAATCGACTGATTTACCGCCTTGCCCGGGATATCGTAAATCTGGAACACAAAGTAAAGGTGAGCGAAAGATAGAGAGTGAGAGAGGTCAATTTGTAGATCATTAGTGCACCCAGAGAGAACATCAAACAAAAATTCCTTAAAACATTGTTTTGCCTCTTCCCAGTTTGCTTAAAGGCTTTGTAAAGGCATATTCAGTTGACACAAAATATTCTTTTCGGAGTCTTCTTATATATTGAGAGTTTCGCCGAACACTTTTCTCTTGAGAAACTGTACTTTTTTGTCAGACTTAAAACAAAATGTTGGGCTTAGACTGCTGTTACGCAGCCAAGAGAGCGTTTAGAAGTCCATCGACTAAAAGAACCTCTTACTGAAAACATGCATTTTCCTTTTTCTCTATGCAGGCCTTGACAAAGAGAATGAACCGCGCTAGAGTTTACTGTTACAACAGGGCCACACAGTGGCATCTTGGCGCCAACAAAGCCCTAATGTACTTGGATAGACAGGACGTTCGTTGTCCCCGTCCTTATTTCCTGGCTCAGTTCCATCTTAGGAGGCACGGACATTATCTAATTCGTTACAATTACCGATGCTGCAAGTTCAATAATTAAAATACAATACGTTGCTCTAAAACCCGTAGTTTGTCAGTAAAGCGGGTCGATTAAAAGTAGAGGAGAGTCAATTTTTGTTTGGCTAATCCTGTTGTGCACTGTATTGAAGTATTCTGATCAGGTGAATTAAAAGCGTATTTTGGCTAACCAACGTAATTCTGCTATTTTTCTTTATATTTTCGAAACAGAGTTAAACATAGCCACAGGAACTATGTGAAAGGTGTCATATAGGTTAAAGCTGTAATCTCGCCGTAGGAGATACAGGATTGAATGCAAATGCAAAAAATCACAAAAAGCTTGCCATGTTAAAAGAAAGTGGAGTGTGAAGGCACAAGGGGGCTGACGAAAACAGCGAATTTGACGTAAACACCGATTTTGACGAGTATTACAAAAATTCGCTATGCTAGAAGTAAGTGAGAGTGAGAGGGCAGCAAGCGGCTGACGAAAACGACGATTTTGATGAAAATTACAAAATTCGCTATATTACAAGTAAGTGTGAGTGAGAGGGCACCAAAGGGCTGACGAAAACGCCGAATTTGACAAAAACGACGATTTTGATGAAAATTACAAAATTCGCTATATTAGAAGCAAGTGAGAGTGAGAGGGCACCAAAGGGCTGACGAAAACGGCGAATTTGACGAAAACGACTATTTTATCAAGGCGAACAACATTTGCATGTCAGAAAATAAAAATAGTAACTCCAAGCGTATTTTATGATACGTTGCAGTGGACTTACCCTACTGATGTTGAATGGGTAGAAAACTAACTCCTGGCGACGCCACGGACTTTAATGAGCTAAATAAACAAACTAAAGGAATCTATCTACCGTATATACATACGTCTTCATTTCTTGTGGCTCTCCAATTCGACGTACAAATTTACTGTGTTGAATTTCTTTAATTGTTATTTATAACTACCGCATTTGTAACAAATTGTTCGTACAGACGATGTGTGAACATCAAGAGCCCGGGCTTTTGAAGCCAACACGTTGCAGATTTCTTACAGGCTTAACATATCATCTGCAGATCTGTTTTTGATCTGTTTCTCGTCTGCAGCTCAAAAATGTTGCAGACGATCAAGGCACTACGTCTGCACAGACTGAAAACAGACTTTGCAGGCGAGAAGTTAATCTGCTGTTAGTCTGTTTTTGCCAAGACAGATCTCTTACAGGTCTGCTGCAGATCTGCTAGTATTTTTTCAGCGGCTCGAATTCGCCATCGGAGCTCTTAGCAAACCCCGGAGGGCTAGGCATTTTCTTGAGAGACTTCTCAGTGTGTAGAATAGAATTCGATTTATGGTCTTAAGTTTACGAAAAAATGTTTTAAAGCCTAAAATCTGGTCGACCGTCATTGAAACATCCCAGACAAAAGCCTCCAGACTGTAATGGCAACGCACGTGCTCGACCCGTCTTACGCCGTTCGATCATGCGAATTCACGCCGCTGAAAAAAATACTTGTCGCTTTCCATATAAAATAATTTATCAACGAGCATATTTTTGGTCACAGTGGTTATATTATATAATTATTAAAAGAGTCAAGGGGTTTGTAAAGATTATTATAATATTACAATACGAAAAACACGTGATGATTTCACAACTAGACAGCCAAAATTATTGTGCGATCTCTAACTGTTCATCACTGAGTTCCATATACTCGTGGAATTTAAGTCGTTTGGCGTGTAATAATTGCGATTTAGGTTAAGAGGAGCTGACCGAGTCCATAGAAGAAGCCAACATGGATTTAACTAAATAAATTGCTCGCTTACACTACACTTTAATCGTCACATCTAAATAACGTTACTCCCCACCTTGACCTCGTTTTTCGTGTCTTCTCTTGCCCTTGCTAAAATAATATCAAATATAGAAAAAGTAAATAAACACGTGAGATGATATTAAAAAAAGAAATTATAACTGAATGATAAAATAATGCGTCCCTTCCGCTTGCTTTCGTCCATGGCGACAGCCGTGAAGGAGACTACATGTCGGGAAATCACTTTCCATGGCGGCAAATCACTTTCAGTAGGGCCTAAGCTCTAATATGTCACGCAATATGTCATTTTCCCATCCGTGATCCGATCCGTGATCCGATCCGATCCGTAATCCGATCCGATCCGATCCGATCCTTGTTTTGTCGAGGCCTAATTCTGCCATGTTTCATCTGAGATAATGCCCAGGCAAGTAATCAACGCTCGAGACAGTTCACATTATGTTTGTTTGTACTTTCTAGTGCCATTTCTACAATGAAATCAGTTTGAAAAAGTTACACCAAAACGCACGTAGAGGCGAGAAAAAAATACAAGAGCCGGTAAACGCTATACAAACATATCTATGCTCGAACAGAGGTTTTCAATACACGCAAGGCATTCATTGGATATGCTTTCATGCACATCTACGGCAAAATGAGCATTTCATCGCTTTTTTTAAATAAATTCAAGGGGTAGAAGCGACAAGCGAGATGGCTCCGAAAACAGGCGACGATTTTCTCCCAAAACATCGACAACCGACAGAAATTGGCAGAAAAAAGCGCTCCAGTTTGCAACAGGGACAATTCACTTTACATTTCTCTTTGTTTTCTTTGCGACAGCGACGTCTGTCCCTGATACAACAAGCGAGAGGCAGAGCCGTAAACGAGCGACAGAGCCATATCATGCCACCCCTTGGAAGGCCTCATAGACTGAGTGGGCCATGTGAGAAGGGTATATAAGCAGAAAGTTTGCTTGGAATTGTAATTTATCGTATTATCTAGCTCTATCAGCGGTTGTGGTTGTATTGTTTATTAACCGCTAAATACTAATAAGTAATAATAAAGACTGAGAAATGCATAATTAGTGAATGACTCCGGCGCTGTTTTGCTGTTTTACCTTGCCTTGGCCGGCTCGCTGGTACTGAAATTCAAATTGAAGCGGTATTCGCTCTGCAATGATATAATAATATATAATAAGATACCAACGCCGCTGGTAAACATTCAGATTTAATATTTAATTTTTATCACTTAATCGCAGAAATACTGAGTTGTAACGTCTCCTGATAAACGTAGTGGAAAATACGATAACTGTCTTCCCGATGTTAACCATCCTTCATTGCAAATTAAAGGCTGTGTTTTGGTATTTCCCTAGTCTTTCTGTACACAGTACAGCACTTTTTTATTATGCTCGTTAAAATTTTAGGGAAAGGCCAAACAGTTTTTGATGCCACTCGGTTTTATTAGGGTTCCTACACGACATCGCTACATTTGCATGCATCGTCATAACACGTAATGGTCAACTTTCTGTTATTTTCCTTTACCGAGTAAAACATCGGTTTGCCTGTCATCAGAATCTTTGCTGAAAGCGACGTCTCTGCGACATCTTTGATATTTACGGTATAAAATTCCAAGGAACCGCCTATAAAAAGGCGAAGAAATAATGCAAAACAGAGCTTCCATATTTTAAACGGAAGTGATGTAACGTTTCTCTCGGTTGATTCAGATACGAAAATTTGACGAGTTTTCAACCTAGTGTTCAACAAAAGGTGGTAAGATAAACGGAGGCATTAAACACTGTTAACGAGTCTGCAAACCTTTGCGGAGAAACGAGAGTGCCTTTGGTGATGTATAGTTCATTTATCATTTAGTGAATTGACTACTAAGTGATGTCCCAGTAACTAGTTTTGAACTCCTCGTCATGTGGCAGTTTGTAGCCAGCGGGACGTAAAAAAATATTATTCATGGCCAATAATCTTTGCTGATTTTTTTGTTTATTTCAGGTTTTCTTCTAAATTTTGCGACCGGACAATGTTTCGCTTCTTTCTCGTGTTGGGCTTCTGCTTCCTCTTGGCTGTTTCCTTCGGCGCGTCGTTACCTGCCACCAAGGTGACAAGAGTTTCCTGTGATTTTAGCTCACAACATATTTTTGGTTAAAATGTTGCTTGCCATCGCCTTGAGGATTTACTTCAACAACCGTCGCTTTGATGTTTTCGAATGTGGACTTGCGTTAATATTTTTTGTGATCTAGGTTAAGATTTGGCAAAGGTACTCTAGTCGCTCAAAATGATGGCAATTTGTCGTTCTTTTCTCTGTAGACAGGTGTAGCAAATCGACTGATTTACCGCCTTGCCCGGGATATCGTAAATCTGGAACACAAAGTAAAGGTGAGCGAAAGATAGAGAGTGAGAGAGGTCAATTTGTAGATCATTAGTGCACCCAGAGAGAACATCAAACAAAAATTCCTTAAAACATTGTTTTGCCTCTTCCCAGTTTGCTTAAAGGCTTTGTAAAGGCATATTCAGTTGACACAAAATATTCTTTTCGGAGTCTTCTTATATATTGAGAGTTTCGCCGAACACTTTTCTCTTGAGAAACTGTACTTTTTTGTCAGACTTAAAACAAAATGTTGGGCTTAGACTGCTGTTACGCAGCCAAGGGAGCGTTTAGAAGTCCATCGACTAAAAGAACCTCTTACTGAAAACATGCATTTTCCTTTTTCTCTATGCAGGCCTTGACAAAGAGAATGAACCGCGCTAGAGTTTACTGTTACAACACGGCCACACAGTGGAATTTTGGCGCCAACAAAGACCTAATGTACTTGGATAGACAGGACGTTCGTTGTCCCCGTCCTTATTTCCTGGCTCAGTTCCATCTTAGGAGGCACGGACATTATCTAATTCGTTACAATTACCGATGCTGCAAGTTCAATAATTAAAATACAATACGTTGCTCTAAAACCCGTAGTTTGTCAGTAAAGCGGGTCGATTAAAAGTAGAGGAGAGTCAATTTTTTGTTTGGCTAATCCTGTTGTGCACTGTATTGAAGTGTTCTGATCAGGTGAATTAAAAGCGTATTTTGGCTAACCAACGTAATTCTGCTATTTTTCTTTATATTTTCGAAACAGAGTTAAACATAGCCACAGGAACTATGTGAAAGGTGTCATATAGGTTAAAGCTGTAATCTCGCCGTAGGAGATACAGGATTGAATGCAAATGCAAAAAATCACAAAAAGCTTGCCATGTTAAAAGAAAGTGGAGTGTGAAGGCACAAGGGGGCTGACGAAAACAGCGAATTTGACGTAAACACCGATTTTGACGAGTATTACAAAAATTCGCTATGCTAGAAGTAAGTGTGAGTGAGAGGGCACCAAAGGGCTGACGAAAACGCCGAATTTGACAAAAACGACGATTTTGACGAAAATTACAAAAATTCACTATGCGAGAAGTAAGTGTGAGTGAGAGTGCAGCAAGCCGCTGACGAAAACGACGATTTTGATGAAAATTACAAAATTCGCTATATTAGAAGCAAGTGAGAGTGAGAGGGCACCAAAGGGCTGACGAAAACGACGAAAACGGCGAATTTGACGAAAACGACTATTTTATCAAGGCGAACAACATTTGCATGTCAGAAAATAAAAATAGTAACTCCAAACATGAAGTTTTATGATACGTTGCAGTGGACTTACCCTACTGATGTTGAATGGGTAGAAAACTAACTCCTGACGACGCCACGGACTTTAATGAGCTAAGTAAACAAACTAAAGGAATCTATCTACCGTATATACATACGTATTCATTTCTTGTGGCTCTCCAATTCGACGTACAAATTTACTGTGTTGAATTTCTTTAATTGGTATTTATAACTACCGCATTTGTAACAAATTGTTCGTACAGACGATATGTGAACATCAAGAGCCCGGGCTTTTGAAGCCAACACGTTGCAGATTTCTTACAGGCTTAAAGGTGATTTCCAGTCCGTATTGCGCAGTCTCAAGAGTTTGTTTACGTTTTTTGTTTTGTTTCATGTAAGACGTCACAAAATGTAATGTTTCGCAGTCACTTACATGAAGGAAATTCAAACTTTCATGTCAACCGCCATTGTTGATGCAAAGGTTTATGCTTCGTTCTTCCCGATATCACCAGAGAAAACAACTTCGTAGCTGTAAAAATTAAAGAAACAGTTGGGAAAAGAATTTAAAATGCCTCACCTATAAGGTAAGTGGTTCGTAACGAATAACATCGATTCGCATTCCATCGTGTGAGTCTCACAAACACGGAGACTGCGCAGAAGGGTCTGTAAATCATCTTTAACATATTATCTGCAGATCTGTTTTTGATCTGTTTCTCGTCTGCAGCTCAAAAATGTTGCAGACGATCAAGGCACTACGTCTGCACAGACTGAAAACAGACTCTGCAGGCGAGAAATTAATCTGCTGTTAGTCTGTTTTTGCCAAAACAGATCTGTTACAGGTCTGCTGCAGATCTGCTAGTTTCGTACGGGATACTCTTCTTGCTCAACTGGATTCAAGATCTTTCGTTTTGAAGAGGCATCAGAGAAATGAATGGCCTTTTCAAAATTAATTAGCATTCCATGATAGTCGTCATTTTCCATAGTCAGAAGAATATTGTTAGCTTTGATGTCTCGATGGAGTAATCTTTTTGCATGTAAATGTCCTAATGCTTTGCAAAGTTGCAACACAACCTTTCCTGCAGAAAAGTTTGAAAGCGACATGGAGTTACTGTGTAGGGCATCGAACAAAGTGCAAGAAGAATTTCTGATACCATAAAAATATGATACAATAAAGTAAGTTTTTTTAGAGGTATTCACACCAAAAAGATGTGGTATCAATGAATGTCAGCATTTGGCCATAACTGCTGCTTCACAAATGACATAAGGTCATTACATGGGCTTTGACAAGAGAGGATAAAGATTAGAGAATTAGTCCCCCATATAGGCCCTATCACCATCGCAATCCCTCTAAAGTTATTTTTTAGATGTCCTCCAAGATCCGGTGTTCCCAAGAGGGTTGAGTGTTAGCCAATCGTATGTCCCCATTTTTACCAATTGCGTGGGAGCTGTCAACATTGGTAAAAATAGGGACATATGATTGGCTATCACTCAACCCTCTTGGGAACACCGGGTCTTGGAGGACATCGGGTTTACGATGGGGATAGGGCCTATAAGGGGGACTAATTCTCTTATCTTTATCCTCTCTTGGTTTTGAGTAGCTCTGACTAACATGAATTTCGTCTGAGCCACAGATGGTTCAACAGGAAGTAAAAGAAATGACAGAGTTAAAGTGCCCTTGAAGCGAAATTTGTTTCTCACTAATTTTAAAGATTAATCCATAAAACTCAACATTCCAAAATTTGAGGTGCTCTTGATTAAAATTGGCGATTTTACAAGCGTTTGAAGTTGGGCTATTTTGCCCTCAAAAATGGCATTTGAATTGCGCGGCCAAAAAGACACGTGACAGTAGCTGTGACGTAATTTTGGGGACAAGTATTCCAACTATTTCACTATATTTCTTAAGCGCAAACACATTTTTGTACCCAAAATGACGTCACATCATAGAATTTCGCGAATAAAATCGACCCAGACCCCTGACCATTTTTAAAGGGAAAATAGCCCAACTTCAAACGCTCGTAAAATCGCCAATTTTACTCACGAGCACCTCGAATTTTGAGGTTATTGCGTTTTTAGGGGTAAACTTTTAAATTAGCAAGAAACATATTTCGCTTCATAGGCACTTTAATGTAAAAAAAATGTTTGTTTCCCCACCAGTGGGGCCAATGCATTATTGATAAATCCCATCTCTGGTCATGCTAAGGAACCATTCATTATGTTTATGGGGGTGGTGCGGAAGGGGTGGTTGAGAAATTAATAAATTTGCCTTTTTTTTTTCATGCACCCCTCAGTAAAACCCGATTTTTTCAACTCCCCATATGCTATTTGGGAAGCGTTTCAATTGTACATCTATGCATGTATACTGTTTTTTGTTTGTTTGTTTGTTTTTTTTGGTGGGGGCGCGGTTGTGAAGTGGTTAGCGTGTTGGGCTTCAGATCTAAAAGATCTGTGGTTCGAGGCCTCTCACTTAAACTTTACTCTACAGTGTCTTTCCACGCCCGGTGTACAAATGATAAGCGGTGATATACTGCTTGAGGTTTAACCCTTCAAGAATATTAAAGTCGTGGGTCCATTAAGGGTCGCGCACCGGGCAAATTGGCTGGCGGTAAACATAGTTTTGCTTGCCTGCCGGAGCACATCAAGGTAATTGTTTTGTGATGAAGAAGTTAAATGTAAACACATCCACTCCCTTTACTGATCCAGCTTAATTTCGAACCAATGTGTCTAAAATTACCCACAAATTAGTTATTTCGAAAACCCCATTCCTGCTTCTTCGTTTGTTTGTTTGTTTGTTTGTTTTTTTTTTATGCTGACCACACCGGCTGATAATCCTCAACTCGAGGGGCTGCTGTATTGGTAAATAAATAACAAACATTTGCTTACCCGTGAAAATAATTGCCTCGCTGCTCAAAACCTTAATGAAACCCTGTAAAGTATTAGGGAATTACAGTAATCTTGTGTGCAAATGGCAGTATCAAACTACACTCCAGGGGCCCGTTTCTCGAAAGTTCCGGTAATTTACCGGGCCCGAAACCATATTTTGAAATCAAAATCTCAAGAAAGCAGGGTGTGTTCTGACCTTCAATGAAGTCAGTTTTGTTTCTTTAGCTGATAACTTAACTGTATAATTTAAAAACGTTTGAATCTCCTATCTGGAATGAAAAACAAAACTGCTTAACGGACCCGGTAATTACCGGGAGCTTCGAGAAACGGGCCCCAGTGCACCAAAATACTGTGCTCTTAGAAGAATAATAGGGAGCCTAAAAGCTCCCAGCCATGAAATCTGTATAATGCCCAGCTCTTATCAGTACGAAGTAGTTATGTTTTGGCTTTTATTTAATTCATCGTCTCTTTAAAACGTCAAGACCCTCCTCTATAACAATTAACTTACCCCAGGATCCCCGGTTTTGCATTGGCTAAAACTCTAAGTCGTCCCTTTTTCTGGTATCTTTATCTCTTTCTTAAAATCATGAAATGATGGTATGGATCTTACATTACCTGGTACTTTGGTATCCTTGTTAAAAACTTGCGATTTAAAATAGATTTTTAGAGGGGGATCTTAATTAGTTGCCTAGGTATGTTCGTTTGTTGTGTGTGTATGCTTTGTACCATTGACTATGCCGGAAACAAACAAAGCCCGTACCTTGGCCCGCGTCATCAATCCCAATTCAATTCAATTCAATTTTATTTAAACTCACACGAATACAGCGTATTAGAGAAGGTTATATTATTACAGTAGTGTTACAAACGTCAATATAAGGAATGCAGTACAACAAGAGAACAAAAAAAAAGATACTATAATTTACAAGTCATTGTTACTAAGGATATCTAAGAAATGAAGAAGGAGAGCAAGAAAAGAATACTTAAATACTATGTTAGTTGTGTGGAGTTTGGGGCACCCAGATAGTTCTAAGAATTAACCGAGTTCAAACAAAGGGAATACAGTATTGATAACAATTTAGGTAAAAACGTATTACTTTCATACTAACTACTAAGAATGAAATAAATTTAGACAAGCTATTTAAGAATTAATAACACTATTATAACCATCAATCATAGAATTCTTTATATTTCGACGAAATCTAAAAAAAAGAGTGATTAATGAATTCCAGAGTGTGGTACCAGTGTAACAAAAGGAACGAATACCATATTGAGTAGTTTGACCTGGGTTTACAAACAGGTTCTCATTTAGTGATTGACGGGTAGAATAATAATCCCAAATCGAGAGGACATCGATGGTTCCTTTGCAGACTTTTCTTAGAAGGTTCTTATGATGTTCTCGTTTTGCCGCCACTTAAAGTAATACTTTCTGGCAAGATAAAGCAATCGTTCATTTTCTTTAGTCTCCTTTCGCAGGCGTTCGGAGAAACCGGCCATATGTGCGTCCGCCTTCTATTTACTATCGTCCTTTTTTTTCTCTGTTGTCGCTTTCTCTTCTTTCTCTCGATCCTCATACGACGCCGTTCGACAAGGCTATTTTTTCGCCTTTTAAAAGGGCTCCTTTGCTGTTCATCCCAAGCTCGCTGGCCTTCCATATATAGTATTTATCTCAAAACGGTGCAGTGTATTTACGCATGAGAAATTCCCGCCGTATACTGCGAAAGCGTCAAAATTTTAACCGCTGGCCATAAGGTTTGTGAAATGCTAAGTCAAACATGCGAGTCACAGAACACTATCAAAATGCTTACGTTGTCTGTATTTGAATGTTAGAATGATTGTATAATGAAAGTTGCTTTTGTTCGTCTAATAAAGGAAGAAAACATTTGCCTGAAACTTGCGCGCCTGCATGACATTGCATCTTGATACAGAAAACGTTATCAAAAAGACTTCGCTCTACTGAAAATAAATTGATTTGCTTGCGACTCGTTTTGGCTGCCTAATATGCCTATAAAGGAGAAAAATTACTTCCAGGTAAGCACATACATCTTTGTAATTTGATTGCTTGATTCGATCTTCCATAATAACTACAAACAGAACAAACTCTTTTCCTAAAAATACAAATCGACTTGTTTTGTTTTAATAATAATAATAATAATAATAATAATAATAATAATAATAATCGAATATTTAACCAGGATAGCCCTTCAGTACAGTAGAGTACTGTTATCAACGGGGTCCTGCTACTTATAAATACATTAATCTAATTACAAGCTAAAAACATTCTAGTAAAAAGTATAAAATTACAATAAAAACCTTACAAATAAAAATCTTCCAGCGCTTTCTTAAATAAGACTCTAGAGTTTTCTTCTAAAACTTGGAGTACACGTATAAAGGTTTGGCGATACTAAATGTTGAATCGTTGCTTAGGATATGTAATAGACCTAATAGCTCAGATACATTAAAAGGTTGTTGAGATTCACAGGCTTTCTATAAATAGACTGTTGAGTACGAAAACGCTTGCAGGCGTGCATGGATGATATTTCAAAGTGTTCCTCACCTGCGCCGATCAGTTAGAGGCATACGATGCAGAGCTGAAAGGTCTCTCGTTAAAAACGATGTCGCAGTTCTCGTGCTCTTTTGTTGTGCACTGTACTAGTGCGTGTGATGTATCAACTAGATACCCCGATCGCACGCAATTTTTACCTTGAATTCTTGCGTCAGTGATATAAAGGCGCACTTGAGAGAATTACAAACAACACCGTCATATGCAGCCTCTGAGAGAGAGCTGATACTAGCTTGCTAGCTCGTGTCGGTTTGTTTGACGAGGGTTTCAATCGTTAGTGGGATTCCGGATTCCTTATGCTGTATTCCGGATTCCAAAGCCCTAGATTTCGGATTCCACAAGCACGGATTCGGAACCGGATTCCCTTACATGGGCCAAATGATTTACTACTACACTATTTTAATCAATTGTTGTCTAAAATAACATTCTGTTTTATTTTTATTTAACTCGGCCTAGAGAGAGGACTGGCACTAGTTTTCTTGCCCTGTGTATTGCGGCTTAGGCCATGTGCTCACTCGCTCGTTTCAAGAACAGTTTTGCTGAGCGTTTTACTGTTAAATGTGGTTATTATGAACACTAGAAAAGCGGCAGGGTGAAAAATCCTCCACCAATACTCAAAGATTATGCAGTTGAAGACTTTGCGGTCGAGTATGCGACTCCTCAACAGCTTAGCGCCACAGTCCAGCATGAATTAAGTGGGGGTTATTTACCTGGAACGAGGGGGTATGTGATATATTCACCTGGTACCGCCCCGAGGGCGTAGCCCGAGGGGCGGTGCCAGGTGAATATAATAGGGAGCTTTAGCAACGACGACGGCGTCGGCAATGACAACGTCACTTCAAAATATAACTTCTCGTTTTTGTAACGCTTTCGCTATTATTCCAATTTGTTTAATTTGGAAAATACTGGCGAACTATTCAGGGACTAAATTGTTATGAACGGCGTTAAAGTAAGGAAAAAGAAAGTAAACTTTAAGCCCTGGTCAAACGGCGCATGATAGTCGATGATAGTTGATTCTCTCCAAACTATCATCAACTATCACCAACTATCATTCACATGGTCAAACGGCGCATGATAGTCGATGATAGTTGATGATAGTTCACCGGCAGTCGCGCGAGCAAAGGTCACGCGAGCAGCTAGTTCCAGGCTCTTTCCGCGTAAAATGTGAGCACTAAAATGGCTTCGCGAGAGACAAACTTGTAGAAGTATGAATTTATCGCGACGAAAGAGGGCGGCAGCTTGCTTAATAGTAATCGATTTGTTGGAGGGATGCGGTGTCTCTTCTAATTCTTGCGAGTTGACACTTTCTTCAGAAGATATCTTCTCTATGTTATCTTGGTCTTCAATATTTTCGTTGTCATGATTATCATCTTGGATATAAACACGTATTTCTGAAGCTGCAGCTGAGCCTCGCGAGGAACGTTTGGCGGCCATTTTAAACGAGCCCGCCGATTTTCGGGGAAAACAGCTGACCAAAAACTATCATGAACTATCATACGCGTGGTCAAACGAGAAAAACTATCATCGACTATCATGAAGAATTTGAACAAGCTCAAAATGAATGATAGTTGATGATAGTCGATGATAGTGCATGATAGTTGGTGGTCAAACGGAGGCGCGCGCTTCAACTATCATCGACTATCATCAACTATCATCGACTATCATGCGCCGTTTGACCAGGGCTTTACAGTCACACGCTCCCGTTCTCGAGAAAACCTAAAATTTGGTGATTTCACGTTGTTGTTTTGCAGAGGACGGGAAAGAAATGTGCCAAAATGTAAAACGCACGTGCAGAGCCATTGTTTGTGCTCATTAAACCTATTGTTTTGTGGCGTTCTCGTTGCCGTTGCCGTCGTCGTTGCTAAAGCTCCCTATTACATACCTCCGAGGGACAGGTAAATAACATGCTCATATTTGTCAGTTGGTGAGGTTTTCTTAAAGAAATAGAAGGCCATTAAATTACGAACAACTTAGTTTCTACTTGGCTCTGTTTTATTTTCAAAATACTTTTAACGGTAGGAGGTGAGGTTTCGATTGTAAACATGTTTTTTCTTGATTTTCGGTTTTGTTTTTACAACAATGCGTATATAACGTATTTTGTTATACTGGTGCACAGTGGGACTCAATTTTGTTCTGTACAATTAACACAACAATATGTATAGACGTTTTCTTTTGTTTGCTGGTATGCGCGGTAAACATGTTTGTTCCTTTTGCATAAACAGTTCATTCAGTACACAACAGTCACGTAGTTGAATGACTGCCGTTAAATTTTGAGAAAAGCGAGCTCTCGGCTAGCACTGTTTGTAAACGACAATGAGCGATAGTGAAGATGGATTTGCTTTGTGAATGGCACAAGTAAGTCTCACAGCCAGGATACTCAGACTCCTGGAGAAAATGATTTATTGATTGAAGGTCCACCCGCTACCAATGTCGTTTGGCGAACTAAGCCCTACGAAGAAGTTATGGAGGAGAGAAAGGGGAAAAACGCGGTATACAAGTCGTTACCGATGAAGAGGTTGCTAAACGAAGCAGTGACTAAATACCAGCTAACACACGAAAGACCAACGCGTGGTCGGTAACTGTTTGACATTTCCTCTGTGTTTGTTTGTTTCTTCTTTAGAGTTTACAAGATGGGAGACTAAGTCGAGGGGAATATGAGCAGGGAAAATATATATTACATTGTTTTGTTATTGTTATCAGCTATTGTTTCAGCCCCGCCCTCCCCTGTTACAATCAAAGCCGCCACCAACTTTTCAGACAGTGAATAATGAGGGGTTATGTAATATATTCCCCTGAAAAGAACAAAGGAAACCGAGCCAACTGACAAATAAGTCAAGTCGAGTCCATCATAAAACGTCTGACTCTTCCGAACCGTGCTGCCAAACAGTTGCAAGTCAGCATAGCAGGGCAAACGAAAGCTACAGAAGAAACACTCAACCAAAACTTACAGCTGGAATTAGAACTAACACGAGCGAAACTCGAACTGATAAATTTAAACGGGAAACAGCACCTGACCTACCTCCCAAAGCAGAATTGTCGGCAACACCAGCAGCACCAACCGGGGCTGGTGATTCTCAACCCGCGGCAAAGCCAACTCTTAAGGCCCTTCAGCAGGATCCTGCTGTTCAAACTGAACTATTCGATCTGATGAATTCTTTAGGCGAACCAGTGTTACTGGGTTTGACTGACGAGGAACAGGACTCGGCGCAGAAGTTGCTGGAACCTGCTGTTTCGCGAGGTAAACATCCGTTGCTCATTCCCGATTTTATTAGTAATCTCCCAGTTGTGCTATAAGGGGATACGGAAACCGTGCTTGGAACATCGGGCGACGCTCGCATTATTCTAAAATCCTCCCAAGAAAAGAAACTGCCACTGGACAAAATATCCTTCCCACAATGGTCCGCAGCGAATTTCCGCATCATGTATACCCTAATCAAGGACGGCTCCCTGGGATCCACCCAAGATATTCTAGACTATATCATGCACAGCTAAAACATTTCAGAATTGGCCAAAAGTTATGTTTTGCCAAGGGTGCTGCCATATGATGATCTGTTCAGGAGGATGCAATTCCATTCTCGACCCCAGAGCTCCTCCCTTTTGCGCATGTCTAACGGGCGTGACGGCAGGAAGAGCTCTGGGGAACTCTACGGAAGCTCCAGCTCTGATTGGTAATCAGTTCAAACATTGAATTTGCTTCTGATTGGCCAACACGGTACGCACGAAAAACTGAAAAAGTTCACAAAGCAAACATGAGTGAAACCCGTAAAACGTCCGTCTTTGAACAAACACCGGCTTAAATATAATTTATTTCTGCTCTGCCTTTACTGCGATTTTCATAATTTTGCAGAATTTCATTTTCAAGCGCCAACCACCAACCCGCGTTTTGGCTTCCACCAATCAAACTTTGCGAACACACTCAAGTATGTCTATTTTACGGGCGTCAAAGCTTAATTTTCTTTATTATTTTTACAAGAGGCGTCTGGTTTTCTAAAATAAGCCAGGTACTTCACGAAGTTTCTAGCATCGTCTCAAGTTATTTTAGCGGCTCTGTGCATTTCACATTTATCAACTGGTTTCTTGGAAATAAGCCAATTTCCACAACAAGTTCGCTACCTTGAAACAGATAGTTTTAATGTACATATCTCATATATCATATGACAATTCACGAATTTTGGAGCGACCTAATTTTGTGAGTTTTGCTTTTTGAATTTTACACGGGATAATTAACACCACCATTAGCATTATACAAGAAAACATAAGGTAAACATTAACTCGATGAACAAAACAGTCTTTTGACTGTATGTTTTACTGCTTAACGCACCTCCCTGATCTTCCAACAATAAAGAATTGGGTTTGACGATGAATTTAGGAAAATTAAAGTCGCTGTGAATGATCTCGCAATGTCAATAGATGGGGATGGCCTTATTTGAAAAATAAACTCCGTTATACCATATGGTAGATAACAAACAACTAATGCTACCTGCAACCACAGTGCACTATTCACTGTCTTTTTGTATCGCGCTCTGATCAATGGAACGTTTGGGTTTTGCTGTCCCTGCGCTTGAACTTGGTTATGACGAAGAGTGAAGAATATCTTTGCGTAGGAGAAGACTGAGCTGCCTAAACACAGTGTTGAAACAATGAAGCCAGACCATGAGGTTATCTGGTTAATCCACAAGTGCATTATAGAAAAAACAATACCCACAAACCAAACAACACCGCATACTACATAGATTCGCTTTATAGTTACCACTTGTCTATATCTGAGCCTTAACAACAGAGCGAGAAGTCTGTCCACGCTTATTGCGGCTAGTGTTAACAGTGACACTCCACACAAAATATAGCCCGTGATATGACTAATTGTAACAGTGAGGCGACAAATATTCCACTGTTCATTCAACACAGATATAAAGTTAGCGATATAAAGAGGCTCTGCAATGATACCGACGGCAAGATCAGTTGTCGCTAGGTTACGAAACAACAATTTCGACGGCGGATGCAGTGAAGACTCCCTGTGAAGGGCAGCTAGGATCAGAGCATTCCCCAGAAATGCGGTAACGGACAAAAAAATATTTAGTGCTATTAAGATAATCAGCTGATTGTTTCTTCCTTCAGCCAACTGTGTTGAACAGTGATGGTCTTCAAACGATTTTTGCTCTGCATCTGCAGTAAAGTTTGTCGTCATTGCCATCGCCATTTTATTTTGAAGCTAAAGAAAGCGAACGAAACTTATATGGTGTGATTCTCTGAATGACCAAAGTAACCATGTATATCACAGATATGTAAAATTAATGGCGTCAAATCTCAACGTCTGAGAGCTAACTAATGTGCGCAAAAATCTTTTGCTGGTGGAATACCCTGCTAGTCGACGTGGACGATATGTCTTCTGCCGTCAGTTGGGGACTCGAGAAGGCAGCTCAGGGAGAAGACTCTTGTCCCACGAGCGTTTGTTTCTTTATCGCGATGGCACGCTTCAGGTTAAATTAATTGCTATTTTTGTCACCACTTCTTCATCTTCCTCATTCGTTTACAGAAAAGAAAACTTTTCTTAATCCAAATGACAACTTCGCACTTCGCAGATGAGGGAAATGTTCGCAACAGCTGTATGAAGATTTTTAAGAATACTTGATTAACTTTACACAATCTTTTCTCGTTTTCATTTAAATTTTGGTTGGTTATTGCTAGTCCTCAAATAGGCCCACCGAATTCAATGTCTTTCCCGCATTTTGGCTGTCTTAGAAAACAATTAGAGTGTTGAAATTACGCTTGTTAAGAAGGACTCCAGGTGCGGCACCCTGGGGGGTCAATTAAAACACGAGACTGATGGGCGAGGGCTAAAACATTTCTAAATAATAAGTTCTCTATATTTATTTATTTATTTGTTTAATTGCTTGCTTGCTTGTTTGTTTGTTTGTTTGTTTGTTTATTTATTCATTTATTCATTTATTTATTCATTTATTTATTTATTTATTGATTATCATTATCTAGTTTCCCACATCAAAGTAGCCAACCCTCAACTGTTACACCATCTGTTCAGAATAAACTAAAAATTGGTTACAACCGTTCTTCAACTCAACAAATATTTTTACTATTCAAACGAACGTCTTGTAAATATCGAGTCTCAAAAATTGCCCTTTTTCCCGTTATTTTAAATTAGTAAACTAATGTTTCTTTTTCTTTTTTCTACAAAATGGACTCTTGTTTTAATTTATTTTCAGTTGTCTTAAACTGAAATCACTTGATATTTTATTCTTCAGCGCTCTTATTAAAACATATGTAAAAATAAACAATTTTGAAACGACCTTCTGATGACTGAGACGGATTAGTTGTTAAACATATTTATTGGCGAAATAAAATGTCTTTACAAATACCATTAAAAAGGGTTAGGTCAGGTCTTTGTTTCTGAGAAACACTATAGGTTTGGGCCTAAAAGAAACATGAACTGGTTGTGTGTCCCTGTACTCAATTTCATAGAAAAACGCAATTCTTTAAAATTGATTTCCACCTTGCTACTGCTGTGAGTACAAAACGACTTCAATTTTTGCCAAGATTCCCTGGTGAAAACTCTTTGTTCCCCAAGTAAGTATGTCTTACGGGCGTCAAACCTTAATTTTCGTTATTAATTCTACATTAGGCATCTGGTTTTCTAAAATTAAGCGAACCATTTCAAGAAATTTCCAGCATCGTCCTAAGTCCTTTTCTGTTTTATTCACTTTACATTAACCAACTGCTTTCTTGGAAACAAGCCAAGCCAAGCAAAAGGTGCGGTTGACAAACAAAAGTGAGCGCTTGAATTAACCACGTAATATTTATCACCATAAGCACATTACCTTGAGGAGAAAAACAGTCCTTTCATTATATCTTTCACCGCTTGATTTACCTCTCTGATCTTCCAGCGGTAAATTATTGGGTTTAATGACGAATTCAATAAAACGAAAGTCACTTTGAATATAATAGCAACGGAGACGGGTAGCGATAGCCCTCTTCGAAGAGCAATAAATTGCATCATAGTATATGTATAGATAATCACATGATTTCGAGTGCAATTTGGAATAAATAAGCACGAGTTAATTTTTTCAAAGGCTCACAAAATCACACGAACCCGTAGGGTGAGTGCAATTTGTGGTCTTTGAAAAAATTTACAAATTGCACGAGAAAAATCATGTGATTACTTAATATGCACGTGAATAAGGCGAAATTTCAAAGAAACAGTTCGCTAGGGTAACATCACATGGTCTACATTGGGAAAACAAAATCTACAAGCTAAACAGGTCTATTCCAATTACGTCGGTAATTCCTTTCTCTGGACACCACTTTTTCTAAACAGACAACCAAAAAACAGTGCTTTTCGCAGCCGTTTCCCCTTTTTAGAGCTGTATTTCAGCTTCTCTGCTGTTATTGCGGTCACGAAAGAAAACCGCTCAAAACGCCACCCATTGTTTTCTCTCGCAGCTCTTCAACCTTTCTAAACTTTGCGCCATGCAAAGGTCATGTTTGATTGGCTCAATTTCAGTTCCTTTGTTTATTAACCAATCAGAATCGTCTGTTGTTTACCTCTTTTTTGCACTGAATTACCTTTATTCTGCATCGTGTTTCCTAAAAACTGCATTTCTCTTAGCCAATCATAATCGAGAAATTTTTTCATGTATATTATTAGGTAAAATAACAAATTAAAACAACTAATGTTAGCTGCCCCCACAGTGCACTGTACACTGTGTTTCTGTATCGCGCTCTGTTCGGTAGAACGCTTTGGTTTTGTTGTCCTTGTGCTTGAACTCGGTTTTGGACGGAGAGAGAATATCTTTGCGTTACAGAAGAATGAGCTGACCAAATATAGTATCCGTAGCCAAGCCTTCAGGTTATGCTATAAGTCCACTGAGAACTTTGTCAAACCATTCATTCATTCATTGTTGATTTGCCTTATCACTCATCTTAGAGTAAAGGTACAATATACAGAGAATTAAAGGAAGTAGATGGCGATGAAACCTGAAAGAAACTACGGGGCTAATAGAGAATCCGAGTCTAATAAACAGTAGCAATATGGGCCAGTAAAAATAAAACAAGCTTTACACATTAAAGAAAATGCACGTTTACAGCCAAATTAAGTTAATACCTACTAAGTAGAAATTCTATAAGCGTTTTTTTAAAAGATGTAGAGGAGAAAGAACTAGTTATCTCTGAACTTAAATCGACAAGAATTACTCCGATTTTCAAGAAAGGTTCTAGACAAGACAAAGATAATTATAGGCCAATATCAGTGTTATCTGTTTTTAGCAAAATATTTGAAAAAGCTATGTATAAGCGCCTCTATGGTTATCTTGAATGTCATAATATTCTCTACTTACTTCAGTTTGGCTTTAGGCAGAAGTGTTCAACTAATCACGCACTCCCCTAAGTATAACTGAATCTATTCGTTACTCAATTGACAACAATGAGTTTGGCTGTGGTATTTTCATTGACTTAAAAAAAGCCTTTCATACAGTAAATCATTTTATTCTTTTGCTGAAATTGCATCATTATGGAGTAAGAGGTAAAGCCTATGATTGGTTTCAATCTTATCTATCCAACAGAAGACAATTTGTGTGTGTTAATGGTCATGACTCTGATTCCCTATCAGTCACTTGTGGGGTTCCTCAAGGATCTGTTCTTGGACCTTTGTTGTTTTTGTTATATATCAATGACTTACCTAATGCCTCAAAATTGCTCACCTTTCACTTATTTGGCGATGACACTAACATATATTGCTCCTGTAAGAACCTTAACGATCTTGAACTAAAGTTAAATCATGAGCTAAAAGCAGTTGCAGAGTGGATGAAATCTAATAGACTACCACTTAGTATTCTTAAAACTAACTTTATTCTCTTTCATTCTAAAAATTGAAACCACACAAGTCATTTAATCTAAAGATTGATGATGTGAATATCCAACAAGTTTCCACGGTTAAATATCTAGGTGTTACCTTTGACTCAAATCTAACATGGAAGAATCATATTGATGAGCTCTGCCTAAAACTGTCAAAAACTGTAGGAATCTTCTCAAAATTGAGGAACTATATTGGCATTGATATACTTCTTATACTTTATTATTTACAACTTAAATGGGAGAAACAAGTTGCTGAGTATGCTGAAAGCAACCACAATGACTATCCCTGCTTCCATGATTTCGCCGTTATGATACAGAAACAAGCCACTCTGAAAAACCACCCAAACATCCTTGCAGGGGGAGTAACCACACTTAAAGAAACCAAACCCAAAGAAGTACAGAACAGCCGGTTAACGTTAAGACCAGATGCAAAGGTGTTTGTGTCACAAGCTAAACCCATAGCCTGAAACGCCAGTAGTGCACCCAACACAGAAAAAAGCTGTTTATTTCACGACACGAGAGGCCATGGATCTAGCAAGCTGCAAAGCCTTTCAAAACAAGACCCTGGCAGACAAAACAGAGTGGATTATGAGGGCAGGACTTTGTTTCAAATGTCTTTCACCAGAACACCAAGCAAAGGATTGTAACGCACTTGTTCGCTGCGAGAAATGCGGAAGCAATCTCCACAACACCCTGCTACACCTCGAGAAAAGGAGACCAGCAACCGAGAATAACGGCGGGGAGCTAAGGACAACTTGCAATTCGATCTGTCAGACCAGGATTGGAGGACTGTCATGCAGCAAGATTGTTCTTGTAGACGTCTTTCAGGAGAAACAGCCAGACCTTGTCCATAGAGTATATGCCATCCTGGACGATCAAAGTAACGCGTCCAGGGTGTCACCTCATCTCGCTGACACACTAGGAGCTGACTGTCCCAAGGAGACGTTTCTGTTGTCCACCTGTAGCGCTGAAAAGGAGTTGAAATACGCCCGTAGAGTTACTGGCGTCTTTGTGAAGTCCGTTGGAGGAGAACTGTTTAAGTTACCTACGTTAGTGGAATGCGACTGTATTCCACGCGACAAAAGCGAGATACCGACCCCAGAAATCGCGAAGAACTTTTCCCATCTGAAGGAGATAGCTGATCAGATTCCACCCTTGGAGCCAAATACGAACATTGAAATCCTCATTGGTCGTGATGCACCGGAGCTGTTGAAAGTCAGAACCTTTAGAAATGGTCCAAAGGAAGCCCCATGGGCACAGAAGCTCAACCTTGGGTGGACACTGTCAGGTCAAGTATGCTTAGACAGAGTTGGAGGTCCTGTCCATGTCTCAGCCCACCGAACCGCAATTAACATCCCAGAACGAAATTGGCCACACCTCGACCAAGAAAACCGTGACCCTGCAGTAAACCGGGAGAGCTCTCCATGTTACACAATAACACCCTGCCCCAATTACTTCGTGATCAAAGAGGAGTATGCGGGAGGGGAGCAGATCGCTCCAGATGTTTACCGCACAACCCCACACGACAACGAGGTCAGTCTGTCTCAAGAAGACCATAAATTCCTGGAAATCATGAGTCGCACAGCTCACAAGAATAGTCAAGGCAACTGGGAAATGCCCTTACCTTTCCGCAAAAGTGATGTCATGCCTAGCAATCGGAGCCAAGCGGTGAATCGTTTAAATGGCTTTTTGCGTTCGTTCAAGAGAAATACACACTTGCAGAGAGACTACTTGGCCTTCATGGGAAAGATTCTTGAACGCGGCCAATCAACCCAGGTACCACCTGACCAGCTGCGACCCGCCAACGGAAGCCGACAAGTCTGGTACTTACCACATTTCGCCGTGTACCACCTGAGAAAGCCCAATCAGATCCGTGTGGTTTTTGATTCTTCGGCAGAATTTCACGGAGTGTCACTAAACAAGTAGCCTGCGAACGCAGACGTATTTCCGGCTGTCACTGGTTCCGCCGAAAATAGCGTCTGCGAACTCGAGCTACGAGAACGATTTCCATGACGCCAGCTCTTATAAACCAATCACATTTCACCTTGCATATCCGAAGAGGTTACACGCAGAAATCGTGCGTGGAATCCTCGCAAATGCGTGTTAAAAAAATGGCGGAGGATGCGTTGTGGAAAGTATGCGAAGTTTTCGGGTTTGATAGCCTTAATAAGCATCAAGAGGAAGCCTTGCGATTTCTTTTTGAATCGAAGAGCGATGTTTTTGTAAATCTTCCAACTGGATTTGGAAAGTGTTGTATTTCAGGCGCTGCCCATTGTGTATTCTTGTATGGATGCAACTCGTGAGAAGAACACTGTACTCGTTGTTTCGCCGCTTATTAACCTTATGAAAGACCAAGTCAGCCGCTTAAATTCACGTGGAATAAGCGCAATATCACTCAGTGATGTCAGCTCCGAGTTAGAGATCAGAGCAGTTGAAAATGGAAGTTATTCCATCGTTTACGGTTCACCAGATTCTTGGTTAGGTGAGACAAAATGGCGAAAAATG
Source organism: Pachyseris speciosa (assembly GCA_016490735.1). Taxonomy (NCBI): domain Eukaryota; kingdom Metazoa; phylum Cnidaria; class Anthozoa; order Scleractinia; family Pachyseridae; genus Pachyseris; species Pachyseris speciosa. The sequence goes on along the minus strand of JAEMWC010000032.1, from coordinate 1,478,391 downwards.
TTGTCAAGCGATATTTACCAAAATTCAGTCAGAGCTGTCGCTGTAGATGAAGCCCATGTCATTTGCCACTGGTAAGTTCTGTTCTATTCAATGATTGCCGATGTAAGAGTATTTTCCGGGGCTAGCTTTAATAGTAAGCTTATAAACCTTGTTTTAATATTTCGCATTTTCGTGTCTGATCTTATTGTATTCAAATTCCCCCTAGCTGTATGTTTACATCAGTAGTTCCCAGGCACGTGTTGTCGTATTTTGATCTTAAAGCTCAAGTTATATGTATGTTTGTACGTTGAGATTTCTTTTTTTGATTTACTTATTTTCTATAAGGTAAAATAATTGAACTCGCCCTTTATTCTAGGGGAAAATCTAAAAGCAACAAACATGCAGCCTTCAGAGTTTGGTTTTCTCGTCTACACGAGTTCAGGTCACTTCTTCCGCCAACCCCATTCATTGCATTGACTGCGACGGCCACAGAGGATACTAGGGAAACAATATTTGAAGTACTCTTGATGAATGGTCCCCGTATTGTTACTGAAAGCCCAAACAAAGCAAACATATCCTATGTTGTCCAGTACATGGTGAAAAATGCCAGCCTTGCAGATTATTTGTCCTGGATAAGCAATGAGGTGAAGGATTGTGGCTCAGCAGCAACTAGAACTATAATTTATACCCAGACCATCAAACAGTGTGCTGTTGTCTACTCAACACTGAAGACTCTCCTTGGGGACAAAATTTACAGTTCAGAGGAAAGAAATCCAAAGACCGTCTTACTGGAAATGCTTCACTCTTGCACCCCCCAGTCAAACAAGGAACACATCCTGGCATCTTTCCAAAGTGATCAAGGATCCATTCGGATTTTAGTCGCAACAATTGCTTTTGGCATGGGCGTGGACTGTAAGCAGGTTCACCAAACAGTACATTTTGGTCCAGCCAAAAATGTAGAGTGCTATATGCAAGAAAGTGGCAGAGCAGGGAGAGATGGTGCACAAAGTACTGCTTTCCTGCTTTAACAAGGAATGCAGCTGATGCATGTAGATAAAGATATCAAAGATTATGTGAAAGCAAAGGAATGCAGGTGTAAACACTTGCTTAGTTATTTTGACGTGGAATGTCCTCCATTGGATCCTCTTCATTTATGTTGTGACAACTCCTCTGTCTCTTGCAAGTGTGGTTTGGAGGATTGCAAACCACTTTGTTATCCACTGTCAGCAGCTGAGGGACCAAATGATGTACCACACCAGGAACGCAATGTTTCATTTGAAGAAATGAAAAAAATCGAGACTAAACTGGGCAACTATCATAAACTGTTGTTGACAAGTCTCACGAAAAGGGATGCAAGTGGCAAGTTGAAATACTTCACACATCCTAAATTTATACTAGGATTTTCAGAGTTGCAAATTCAACAAGTACTGGATAATTGTGCCAACCTATTTTCAGTTGCAGACATTTGCTGCTTTGTCGAAATTTGGGATTTGCAGCATGCATTCAAAATTCATGGCATCCTACAGGAAATGTTTGGAGACTTGGAAGACACAGACATTGGTTCGGATGATGAAATGTCTGATGAAGAGGAAGCGTTCTTTGGCAGTGATTGAAATGACCTTGCATTAGATGATGAAATGGCAAATATGGTACTTGATAATCTAAGTTTTTCTCAATGGGAGGATTCAATGGAAGAATCAGTTGAAGAAGCTCAGGTTGACATACCATTTTCTGCTTCAAATGCTGTGGTGAACTTGAGTTTTGATGCAGTTTTGGACAGTTGACAATACGTATGTAAAGAGAAAACTCCACTTGTATATAGAAAACTATAATAGTTAGTTTTTTGTAAACTGCGAGCCATGTTTTTTGGCTTGTGCTCATGTAGGCTACAGTGACACTACAATCAAAACTTTGAATGAATATCAGTATCTGGGCAACTGTGCACCTTCCCCTCCCCTAACCCAGCATGTTATAATAGGTTAATAAGTTAGTGTTACTGTCAGGTTAGGGGAGGGGTAGGTGCGCAGTTGCCCAGACACTGATATTGATCCAAAACTTTTTATAGGTCACATAGAATGAAGAAATATTGACATCACTGGTTTATTATTTCACATAAAACTCAGATATAGAATAATAATTATAGCGGTATTTTTATAGGGTGTGAGAGCAGGCAACTCCAGTCTGTTTCGTGACCCAACATTTTCGAAATTTCACGACAAAATCAGTGGGGTCAGAAAATCATTGTTGCCTTTTCAACATTTTGTTACAAACCCTTAAGACATTTTATCTCCTAAACAATGTAAACAAACCCATAGTTAAATGTTTGGTTCATGTTAACACTTAAAGTTCCACGAGTGACCAACATCAAATTAGTATGAGTACTGTATCACTACAGTTAATGATTACCAAAGGGAAATTGCCTTGATCTTTAAAAGAATTCTCCCAACTAATATAATAAGAAAATGTATTGAGGTCAGTCTGGAGAATTTCCTTGTCGATATTAAGGCTCAAAGTGTTTAAATGCTACAATAATACCTTTGTTTCCTTACATTCCTGGTACTATTTTCTTTGATATTCTGTATATTGCATTATTTTTGATGTACAAAAGATTAATATTCTTACTCATAACTACAGTCATAAATTTGTGTATTCATTTATTCATTTCTTGGTAAACCTATCTCCCAAAATGACACGTGTTGTGAAAATATGTATATATACAAGTAATTTGATCATAATGTGAAAACCGGAAAATCAAGATGAAATCATATACTATCTGTTCAACCAAAACAAAACTTTGTAAATAAATATTATGCAACAATCATTACGCATGACTGTTGGTGACATATTGTATTTTTCTAATAACTGGGTACTGCTCCGAGCATCCATGTTTTTGGCACTTTAGATTGTAATACATGACTAGTATATAAGGTTGATATATATCCTGCATACTCTTGAAAATGATTGATTAGACCCAATTTAAGCCAGCAGGTGATTGAAAATCATGCTTATAAATTGGCTGTCATTGATCGGAACCTTGATTTTGTTGATGACAAACTTCATTTTGAGCTGCATAGCCTCTTGTCTTGCATTGCCAAAACTTGAAACCATTAATTGGGAGCTCATATTGCCCTTAACAAACTATTTACTTGTACTTGTTAAATTTCTCAACCTGGACTGAAAATTCATTCACTCCATGTTTGAATTGTGGGTTTACAAGACCATCAAATAGGCTGTAACAAAAAAAAGACTTTAACAGGCAGCAGTATAGTCGCCATGGTTATATGATGACATGTAAAGTTATTTCAAAGGGATTTGCCCTTTCCACAGTTAATTTTTCTCATTTGCATTACAATGTAATCCAATGTGGAAGCGGGGCAATTTCAATGTCAACAATCGGCCAGTAAAACCTGGTGTTATTCCTCCGAAAGCGTTTTGCAGCAAGCCATTTGGAGCAAGAAAAGCACGACTTGGAAACGTGGCTACTGGAGCAATAGGGCTAACAGCACCAAGAGTGAAAGCGGGAGGCAGAGAAGGGCTTGTAAAAGGAAAGGTGCCAATTCCAGCCGATACTTTGCGATGGACTGCTGTTTACATTTGCATCTTCGAACTTTAAGCTCTTTTTCGCCTCTGGCTTTTGTCCTGACTCTTTAGCGAGTCTTTTGACTCGGAACGGGCCATCATTTTTGAAATCTTGTTTGATTTCATTTTCAATGTCTCCTACTCTTTCCAAAGCTCTCTTATAGCGAAGCAGACGATTATAACATCTGGTGCGGCAAATGGCGGCAAGATCGCTCCCGACGTAAGCGGACAGATCGACTTCAGTTGAACGCAGAATTAATGAGTGAATTGCCAGTGTACTTCTTCCAAACACCTTTATCTTTTCTGCACTGGAAACTTTTGCCTTGCAAAGAAAACAAACCTCGGAAGTTAAAATCTTCTTCGATGTTTCGATGGCGCCCATTGCGAACTCTAAAAGTTCCCGCGGCGTCGCGCGTGTACGCGAGTGTCATATTCTATCGGTGAATTTTAATGGTCAATAACAAAACAAAAGTTTTGACGTCACGGAAATCAATATCTGGCTCGAGTTCGCAGACGTTATTTTCGGCGGAACCAGTGACAGCCGGAAATACGTCTGCGTTCGCAGGCTACTAAACAAGGAACTCTTGTCAGGGCCAGACCAAATGAACAGCCTGCTCGGTGTGCTCGTCCGTTTCCTTCAGGAGAATGTCGCCCTGCTCTGTGACGTGGAACAAATGTTTCACTCATTTTGCGTCAACCCCGAGCATAGGGATTATCTGAGGTTCCTATGGTTCAAAGACAATGACCCCTTGAAGAAGGTAGTGGAGTACCGGATGCTTGTACATCTTTTTGGAAATGTGTCAAGTCCAGCAATAGCAACTTTCGGCATGAGAAAGACTACCGACGACGGCGAGGAGAAGTTTGGTACCACAGCAAAAGAGTTCGTTTGCAATGATTTCTACGTTGACGACGGCCTTACTTCACGCGCAACAGACCGAGAAACGATAGAGTTGCTGAAGAACACACAAGCCATGTTAGCGACAGCCCAACTCAGATTACACAAGGTCGTGTCAAATTTTATTACCGTTATGGAAGCAATACCTATGGACGACAGAAGAAAATGTGTTCGCGACCTTGACTTTCGTCATAACAGCCTCCCGACTCAGCGTTCCTTAGGAGTTCAGTGGGATTTAGAGAGCGACTCCTTTACATTCCATATCACCTTACCTGAGTGACCGTTTACGCGTAGAGGTGTCCTTGCCACCATAAACTCAGTCTACGACCCATTGAGCCTAGCCGCCCCGGTTATCTTGAAAGGAAAACTTCTCCTTCGTCAGCTAGTCGTCTTGGGGAAAAAAGGCAGTGACACCCCTCTTGGCTGGGACGACCCACTACCTGACGAATTGATGCGTCAGTGGCAGTCTTGGAGAGACGCTCTCGTCAACTTGGAAACTGTGTCCGTCCCTAGGTATTATCACCCCAAGAATTTCGGCCGCGTGGTACGTTCCGAAATTCATTCATTTTCAGATGCGAGTAAAGACGGGATTGGAGTCGTCACTTACCTTCGACAAGTTAATGAGTCAGGAGACGTTAACGTTGCATTCCTGTTTGGTCAAGCCAGAATGGCTCCCTTGCAGCCGACAACAATTCCTCGACTTGAACTTTGCAGCGCTGTTTTGTCGTCCCAGTCAGTGAAGAAGCTGTTAGAAGAGTTGAATCTACCTATCCACGAAGTCGTTTTTTACGCAGACTCCAAAGTTGTTCTTGGTTACATACAGAATGACAGCAGGCGCTTTTACGTGTACGTCGCCAATCGTGTTCACATCATCAGAGGCATCTCTGATCCAACGCAATGGAGATATGTTGAGACCACCTTGAATCCTGCGGATCTGGCATCCAGAGGAGTAGTGGCGGAACACTTGAAAGACTCAAGATGGCTGCATGGCCCAGAGTTCCAGAGAGAAGCCTCACCCAATTCACCTTCCACCGTTGAAGCAATCGCCTTAGACCTCCAAGACCCAGAGGTCAGAAGTCAAGCCACTACCTATACCGCAGATGTAGTTACAGTGCAGGGACTGGGCGTTGAGAGATTCAGTCGTTTTTCCAGTTTCACGTCTCTGCGACGAGCCCTAGCAACCTTAATTGACATGGTGAAAGAGTGTAAGGTACCAAGTGCAAATCGCTTACCCGCGAGGACCAGACCCGGAAAATTGGCCATCGTGTCCCGTCAGAAAAACTGCCCAAACGACTCCCACGCCCCCATTTAGTGACGGAGTTAATGCAAGCAGAAATGGTAATGATTAGGACCGTTCAGAATGAGTGTTACACAGACGAAATGGAATTGCTCTGAGGAGTGGAGAAGACCGAAGGTCGAGATAATTCCCGACAAAGAAAGAACCTGTTAAAGAAGTCAAGCCTTTACCGCCTAGATCCATTTGTGGATAGCGAAGGAGTACTTAGAGTCGGTGGTCGCCTTCGTCGCTCTCATCTCAGTTTCCCCGAGAAACATTATGCCCTTATTAGGGCATCATCTGTCTCAGCTTATCGTTCGGCACCAACATGAGAAAACACATCATCAAGGCCGACAAATAACTCACGGAGCAGTGCGCACAGCTGGTATCTGGATCGTCGGTGGCCGTGGAGTGGTGTCGAAAGTCATCAGTTCCTGCGTGATCTGTAGAAAGCTTAGAGGGGTAAGACTCACCCAACACATGGCGGACCTTCCCTCCGACAGGACTGAAACCCCGACTCCTTTCACTAACGTCGGATGTGATGTCTTCGGACCATGGTCAATACAGATCATCAAGGCCGACAAATAACTCACGGAGCAGTGCGCACAGCTGGTATCTGGATCGTCGGTGGCCGTGGAGTGGTGTCGAAAGTCATCAGTTCCTGCGTGATCTGTAGAAAGCTTAGAGGGGTAAGACTCACCCAACACATGGCGGACCTTCCCTCCGACAGGACTGAAACCCCGACTCCTTTCACTAACGTCGGATGTGATGTCTTCGGACCATGGTCAATACAGACACGGAAACTCAGAGGAGGCGTTGCAAACTCCAAGCGCTGGGGACTGATCTTCTCCTGCTTAAACATACACAGTCCTGGAGTCCATGAATACGAGCGCATTCATCTGTGTACTTCGTCGTTTTCTATCCATCCGCGGACCCACTGCTAGAATAAGATGTGACTGTGGCTCAAGCTTCATTCGAGCTAAATCCGAGTTTGATCAAGCATTTCAAGAGATTGATGAGGGAGGACTGAAGACTTATCTTGCTAACCATGGCTTTGAATGGTCCTTTAACCCACCCCATGCTTCCCATTTTGAGGGAGTCTGGGAACGTCAGATTGGTACGATCCGTCGTGTCCTGGACGCTATGCTCCTAGAACTTGGGAACCCTCAGCTCATCCATGAACTGCTCGTTACGTTACTAGTCGAGGTCTCCGCTATAGCGAACGCTCGTCCTATCGCCGCCGTCCCATCTGATGTCGAAGATCCACAGCCCCTATCACCTTCAATGTTGCTAACATTGAAATCTCGCCCACTGCTCCCACCGCCCGGGAACCTCGTTCCACAAGACCTTTATGCACGTCGCCGCTGGAGAAGGGTACAGTATTTGGTGGATCAATTCTGGGTCCGTTGGCGACGGGAATATCTCCAGTCCTTACAGAGGAGACCAAAGTGGAACAAGCGAGAACGCAACCTCACAACCGGAGATATAGTTTTAGTGAGAGACAAGGAAGCTCACCGGAACGACTGGCAACTTGGAAGGGTTGTTGAAGCTATTACCAGCGGAGACGGTGAAGTTAGAAAAGCAAATGTGTTGATCTGCAAAGAGGGAGTACGGAAGACGTACCTACGCCCTATAAGTGAACTCGTCCTAATCTTACAGTCTCAGGACACTAAGAACAGTGACTATGTTAAGAAGGATGTTCTAGTAGCAAGGACGTCGTCCTTGGGCGAGGAGTGTGACAGTTTCAACTTGCTTAGTTTTGTTTCCTTTATCAGCGGGCCCTGGAGCCCACTCTCAGTCTGTCTCAGTTCCCAGGGCTGCTCGGTTACGACATCCTGCGTTGTGCTTTCGAGTTTTCAAGCGGGGTTTCTATTACAGTTGTTTATAATTTTGTCTAGTTTTCTCACCCATCGCAGCACCATCCATGTAAGTTTAAACCTTTCTGTTATCTTATTGTTTTCCTTTATCGTATTTTCTGTCTTCTGTTTTCATTCCATCGTTTTCTGTATTTTATTTTGTATGTAGTTTCACCATACGGCACACGACACGATTAAAAGTTTACACGCTGGTTTACGTAGTCTTTGTGCTTGGTTGAACACTGCGCTAAGAACGCGACAGCATGTTGGTCCCGGTTTGTACTTTCAAAAAGCTGTTTCATATGTCTATGATATTTTATCAATGCATGTGCACCGTCACGTCGCGAGTTAACGAAAGGATCGAGGAAAACCATATTCTCCAAGTGAGTTTGTTCCGCGAGCAATTCATTCGATGTTTATTTCCTGCTTATTTACTGCTGGTTCCAATTATAGTATTTATGGCGGAGATATGTAAAAAAAACATTAATTGTAATTTCGCATGGTATTACACTGGTTTTTATAACACTACTTTGGTTCATTGTATCTTAAAATAGAAAAACATGGCTAATTTATGCCGCCTTTTTTCAAAATAGACTTTTTAAAACGCCTTTCCTGCATTTTTTGGAGGGGGGCTATTTAGTTCCAATTTTTTTGTCTGGAATTTCCTGATCATCGGTCATTACTCCGAAATATCAGATCTTTTTACCGGTCCTACAAGCTCCTTGTAACATCCACCAGTGTCGGTTTATTTGCTGTCTTCTCACCTCTAAATCTAACTAAATCGTTCTTAAGGAGACTAGTGACAGGTACAATCTGGCACCGAGCATTTAGATTAGTCTGGTGTGGCTAGGAAAGCTGTGAGGTGAGAAACTAGTCTTAGTTAATTTGGTCAGAATCAAAGCAGGTGTTTGGACTACAATCCGAAAAAAAGTACTATTATGTCATATATTGCTTCCAGCGAAGTAACTATCTTATTCATTATCTGACAAATACCATCTTGATTTGCAAGTTTCATCCAATACTACTGTATTTAGAATTTACTACACGAACAAATTGAAGATGTGAATGTTTGCCTCCAACCTTGCCTTCAAATGAAATCTCTTTCTGCCGAGAAGGGAATGAAACGTCCATGTAAATCAGCATAAAATGTGTATCCGGCCCCGTTTATTGCATGCCATTGAGAATCCATTTTATTCCTTATAAATGATTAATGTTCTTTTCAACGAGTTTATGTCCCTTGCGAAAACGTCTCTCTCAGGAAAAATGTTAGTTTCCAGTTTAACTTGTTCAAACCAACCCGAACAGTCCACATCCATTAGTGAATAAATAATGAAAATATGCAAATTCACTGTAAATATATCGGGCAAGGCTAGTGAAACTGGCACTCAGTCTTAATCAGTTCATGAAGATCAGTGAAACGTCGGTTCAGATAGCGCCCAGCGTGATCTAACTACCAGCCGAAAATCTGAAGCACAGGAACTTAATGATTCCATGAGTTCATACAAGTAGATGACAAAATGGCTGCCATCACAGGCAACTTTGACTTCTGGAATATGACAAGTCAAGATGCTCTGCAAAACGTATGGCTCAGCGTCAGCAATGGAAAGACCATATCCGCCACTGTTGCTGTGCTGGCCATGATCATGTGCCTAGTTATCGTTTGTGGAAATTTTCTGATCGGTGTATCAATTTGGAAAGATCCTCTTAAGACGCTTCGCTCGTCACCGTCAAACTTGATCATTCTTTCAATGGCCATCGCCGATCTTCTGGTTGGTTTGGTGGCGTGTCCACTCACTGTGTATTGGGGTTGGGCTCTATTTCACAAGCGCAACCCGACGTTTGAATCATTAATATTCTTTTCTGTGTTAGTAAACGTCAGCGTCGGTCATATACTTCTTCTAAGCATCGACAGATTCATAGCTTTGGTGACTCCACTGCAGTACCGAGTCAAAGTCTCAAGTAAACGAATCTGTCTCGCCAATGTATTATGTTGGGTCTATTTCGTACTCTTCGGATGTGCATTTGCCTTTTTGCAAAACAATTACATCATAATGGGACCATCTACAATGTACAATTCTTCTCTATTCTGACCTGCATCTTGATTATAAACTTTGTGACTTTATTTCGTTTTCACAAATATTCACGGGCGAATGAAGCACTCGAAGGTCCATCGGCAGTAAATCCTCGACTGATGCTTCAAAGAGAAAGTGCACTGTGCAAGGCCATCGCCACAATCATCTGTGCGTTTTTAGTCTGCTTCGTGCCTTGGTTCGTATTACAGATACTAATATATGTTTGCATCCCATGCAGCCATAATTTATCGGTGTTGATGTTAGTGTATGCAATCACTGCTGCCTTGATGTACGCAAATTCTGCAGTGAACCCATTTCTGTATGCATGGAGGCTCCCCAAATATCGAGATACATTAAAGCACTTATTAAAGAAACGAATTCGGCGCCATGGTAATGAAAGCAACCAAGTGGAGGATTGCATTCACGACACACGGTTTTAAATGCAGAATCCTCGAGAGCTATTTGAAGTCTAAATTTAAACGAAAATGGTATGTTATTTGCTTTGTTACGTTTTCATCAGATTTTACTGTTGGACTTACGACTTAAAAAACTGTGAGGCAGCTTTGTTAGGCGTTATAACAAACACCTCAATTTAACAGAAGTGATGTAAAAGAAATAGTAACCCAGGGTTTTGATTTTTATTGCCGATAATAATCGGAGACCGTCAAACTACTTTAAACGTTAATTAAAAATGGCGAAACTTTAATTAAAAATGGATCAAAACGGAAGGCAGAAAATATCGCATGAAAAAGACCAGTTGTCTAGTAACTACAGCCTGTTAATGTGATCTTTTTATTCTACAAGCGAAATGTTGACTCAGCTTATATTTCTCACAAAAGATTATCAGCAGTCTACATTAAAGAAACATCAACACATGAAAGACCAACGGAAAATACCAGCTTAAGAGGCAAGCTTTGTTTCCCTGGATGGCAGATTGTTAAGGTTATCCGTGATTAAATGCAGCACAAGAAGGGTTCCCAGCTTTTACTGTTGTATGGTCGTCTTCATAATGAGTTTCCTGTAATCAGATATCAATGACAAGAGGACGTTTTCCGAAAATCTGTAAATATTTAATAAAAGCTTGCTTAAACGGTAGTAAAAAAAGTGTCGTTTTGAAAGAACATGTACCCTAAAATTTAAATAAAATAAAGTATGCAGTTTTTATTTTCTTTGTTTAGTTGTTGTTGTTGTTGTTTATATCATTTACGAGGTACAAAAATCAGCAATAACTACACTTATTAATTTGTACAAAAATATATGCAAAGTTTTTATAGCAGAGATCTAACTTAAGACATATCTGCGTCGTACGCATTGGCAATGTTTTCTAATCTGTTTGACGATCATTGAAACAGCTGTTCTTGATTCTGAGGTCATCAGCACGGAATCACGGAGAGAGAACCAAAGAGAGAACGATTAGGAAAAATCACAGATACAATTTTTTTTTGCTTTTAATAAAGGGCAAGTCATATATGTTGGTTTCTTCTTCCCGTTATAAATAGATGTAGGATAAACAACACTCACAACAACCAATCAACAGAACGGTGAATTTAAACATGAGCAGGGAAAAACACAATATTTCAACTGATCTTGTGGGCTCGATCCTACTAACGGTTTTGTATGAGTTATTTGAGAAACGTAGCAAAAGCTGTTACAGTGTATACCAAACCAATTGACGGAGCTTTTCTCGCCCATTAAAGAGGGACTTGATTCCTCGACATATGTGTGAATTATATTAACAAACAGGGACCATTTGCAAGTTGCAAATTATGCTTCACTAAAGCTCCTATCATGAACATCATCATCACCATCACCATCATTATCAGCGCCATCATATGACCATCATTATCAGCACCATTGTCATCATCATCATCATCAATCAAAAGGGACGTAGAGGAGCTAATATTGTCACTTTAATAAGATCGTGACTCTGATCGTCAGCCCTTATTTTCCTGTAGTTCATTAGCCGGTTTATTGTATAGTATGACGGGATATTTTTACGAAACACGCTGTATTTTCGCAAACCCGTAGGGTAAGTCGTAATAAAAGGGAAGCGTAGAACACCTAAGGTTGTGCACGAATGGGATCGTGGATCGCCCTTTCGTTGAGGAAATGACTGGAGATTCTACATAACATAAAAAAATGAGCTCCAACGAAAGGCTAATCTCTACTTCTTGACATCGTGACGGTAAAAAGACCATTTCTCAAACTTATTAATAATTCATACGTTCGATTGCCAATAAAAAGCGACTAAATTCGTCACGTGCATGAGTTTTGTTACCCAATGAAAACCCAGATGATATCATACGTGTTTTGGATCAGATATCCAAAGCACGCGTGGTTTTCATCTGTGTTGTCATTGGACATCAAGATTCACGTATAAAAACAAAGCCTATACACTGCTAGTTCATTTTTCTTTTCATTTAAAACAAGTTTTACATAGTGATTTGTAAACTTCGCGAACCAGTAGTTAACTACGACATCCATTTACGATGTTTCACAGTTTACATGATTTACCTTATACAAGTCATAATCGTTGTAAAGACCGCCAGGATATGATCTAAACTCGGTGCTTTCGTCTCTCTTTCCAACTGTCATTGTCTACAAATGTTCAAAGCCCATTTTTGTATGTTTTAGAAGCTGGCCTGAACGCCGGCTTCGTCAGCTAAAGGCTGCTCCTCAGTAAAGTTTTAGGCGGACGAAAACGACTCGCTCCGTCCTTGATGTCCGCCATCACCGTGTCAGCTGCAGTGAATGACGCGAAACAAACAACTCTCATAAAATGTATACAGGCAAAGAGTTGTGGAAAATGCGAAAGAATGTATGCGCTGTTGCTCGAGTAAACAATAAGCCATTTCCGAATTACCTTAGACCTCTCTTTCAAAGCAAGGCCTGGTGCACAACCATTCGTATGAAAATGAATTTAATTTGCATGCGAATGAAAACTAATTGTCATATGAAGAGATGAGCACCAGGACTCGCTTTTACCCTGCTAGCAGAGGTTTCTTTCTGGCAAGTCTTTTAGCATGTACGAAGTCTTGTATTTCACGTAGTCGGCTTGTTTACTTCCCCGAGAGAAACCTCTGTCACGAGCCGCTTACATTTTCCGTTGAGCATGCGCTAGATCGTAATCAAGTTACTATAGAGATTATGACGTAAATCTCAAGCAGGCTCATTTTTGCACAGCAAATCAGTAAAAAATAGATGCGCATGAATTGACAAACTCGTTTAAGCCGGTTTTTAACCTGTTTGTCACGTGATCTACCTCCAAAGAATTTGGAGGTATATAAAGCCATGCTCAACGGGAATGTTAGCGGCTCGTGGCAGAGGTTTCTCTCGGGGAAGTAAACAAGCCGACTACGCGAAATACAAGAGACGCGAACGACTTCGTACATGCTAAAAGACTTGCCGGAAAGAAACCTCTGCTAGCAGGGTAACTCGTTTTGTATAAAGGGGATTAGTTTCTAAAGAAACTGTGGTGCTGCGTCGGTGGGGGAGTGAAACATGAAAATTTGGTTTATCAACGGAGTTGATAATGTAAATTGACCACCGTACAGGGATTCGATTAGCTGACGTTTCGAGCGTTAGCCCTTCGTCGCTCCGACAAGGACTCCAACAAGGACTCCAAACACCTCAAAACAAAAAATGCACTCCGCCTTCGGCGCCGTGTTTTCATCTGTTTCTCGCTGTTTGGAATCCCTGATGAAAACGTAGTACGGTGGCCCAAAAGGGTCAATCACAAATCAATTTGCCAAAACACAAAACAATATCTCAAAGCACAAACCAATTTCCAAAAAACACAAATCAGTTTACCAAAACACAAAACAATTTCTCTAAAACACAAACCAATTTCTCAAAGCACAAATCAGTTTACCGAAACACAAAACAGTTTCTCAAAACACAAACCAATTTCCCGAAACACAAATCAGTTTACCGAAACACAAAACAGTTTCTCAAAACACAAACCAATTTCCCGAAACACAAATCAGTTTACCGAAACACAAAACAGTTTCTCAAAACACAAACCAATTTCCCGAAACACAAATCAAAAGACTGGGCACTTACGTCGTGATTATCAGAGAGAGCCTGGAAGGAACTCATTCCCAGGATTTTCCGCGTCCAACATGGCCACTGCTACTCTGCCGTGGACGATTTAACGAAAATGTTCTGCCATAACTGTGGATCTGAAGTGCTAGAGGACTATTTGTATTGCTCTCAGTGTGGAAAAAAGTTGGTTATTGCTGTGCCATCTTTTCGATTACTGCTGTCCTCCGAAAATGTAACGGAAAAGGAAGCAATAGAGTATGGAGGTCCGTTCTGGTTAAAATTAAACGAGATTTATTTTATCGGCTTATTTAATTATTTTAACTGGCTGTTTATTTTATGTCACTGTCTATATATCATTTTACATTTTGCCTTGACTTTTTTTCGTTACCTTTTGTGAATTTTTTTGGGACTACCCCCTCCAAATTATATTTTTTAACACTGTACGAATTATTTTGGGCACCCTTTCCGAATATATTTTTTCGCACTGTTTATGAATTATTTTTGGTTACCCTCCGCGAATTATTTTTTCGTACCGTCGAATTAATTTTTGGCTCCGTTATACATTGCGTGCCTGTGACTTGTATGTCTAACGCGAGTTCTTCCCGTCGTGATGAGAACGTTGACTATTGCACAAATAACTCGAAATGCAATACAAGAAATCTACCGAATAGATCAAATAGTCTGCTCAAATGAGCCACCCTTCAGCTGTGCTAGAGGTGACCTCTCCTCAAGTTCTACTGGTAATGAAACGTCCTCAAGTTCCACTAGTGCAGGAGGCAGTAGTGATCGGCCTTTCTTGTTCACAGTTTGCGATGCGAGAGACCGGAACGCACTGACTGAATTGAGAAGGAGGTTCCCCACACTTTCAAGTTCAAATGGTGCTGTAGCACTGGGTGTCTCGAAACTTTGGACCCTAAAATTAATAAAAATTTATACTACGTAATGTACATGCCATCGGCTTCCCCTTGGGGTCGACCCCCGGGCTAACCAGGGGATTGTAAAATCAGTGAAGCAAACTTGAGGACTTTCCTTGGGGGGTCGGGGAATCTCTCAAGACAAAGTCCCCTGGGTTAGGTTTTCTCAGCTGAAAATTCCCCTGACATCCTTTTCAAACTTGTGAATTCCCCCACCCCTAATCTTTGATCGTAGAACAATGTCAAGATTTACCCCTACCCTCGGGAAAAGAATCCCGTCCATCTCCTTGTATTCCCCCACATATCTCCCTGATAGGCCCGGGGGTCGACCCCATGGGGAAGCCGATGACATGTGCATAATTGCTGCAAGCCCTCCAGAATCTGCAGGGGGAAACAAAAACAGCCCGTGAAGGTAATTACCTGCACTGATCACAAAAATAATACTCAGCATTCGTATCCATTTTTGTTTGCTTTATAAGTGCACTGTGAGTGTAAACCAAATTTATCTACAATGTTTTAAACTGGCGATTCGGGTGCGATGTGTTATGTTTTCGCAATCTGTACAAAAATATATAAATATATAGCGTCACGTTACAGAAACGGGATGGGAAAAACAATGAACTCGTGCCTTAGAAATTACATCTACGAACAGATCGATAGCGGATTCTTGTTTCACTGTTGTTTGACCATATTTAAAAATTGACTGCTGATATTGACTAATGTCCGGTTTCTAGAGATTGGGAAACCGTCATCCAACGCACCATGCGCTAACTAAACTTGGCTAGAATCGCTTCTAAAACATTGTGGATAAATTTGGTTTACTCTAATAAAACAACCAAACATCAATACGAATGCTGAGTATCATTTTTTGTGATCAGTACAGGTAATTACCACTGCGAGCTATTTTTGTTTCCCTCTGCAGATTCTGGCAACGACATTATCGACGAACAGCGAACAAGACGGCTTGTAGCAATCACACCGTCTTAATTTTTATTGATTTTAGGGTCCAAAGTTTCGAGACACCCAGTGCTACAGCACCATTTGAACTTGAAAGTGTGGGGAACCTCCTTCTCAATTCAGTCAGTGCGTTCCGGTCTCTCGCATCGCAAACTGTGAACAAGAAAGGCCGATCACTACTGCCTCCTGCACTAGTGGAACTTGAGGACGTTTCATTACCAGTAGAACTTGAGGAGAGGTCACCTCTAGCACAGCTGAAGGGTGGCTCATTTGAGCAGACTATTTGATCTATTCGGTAGATTTCTTGTATTGCATTTCGAGTTATTTGTGCAATAGTCAACGTTCTCATCACGACGGGAAGAACTCGCGTTAGACATACAAGTCACAGGCACGCAATGTATAACGGAGCCAAAAATTAATTCGACGGTACGAAAAAATAATTCGCGGAGGGTAACCAAAAATAATTCATAAACAGTGCGAAAAAATATATTCGGAAAGGGTGCCCAAAATAATTCGTACAGTGTTAAAAAATATAATTTGGAGGGGGTAGTCCCAAAAAAATTCACAAAAGGTAACGAAAAAAAGTCAAGGCAAAATGTAAAATGATATATAGACAGTGACATAAAATAAACAGCCAGTTAAAATAATTAAATAAGCCGATAAAATAAATCTCGTTTAATTTTGACCAGAACGGACCTCCATACTCTATTGCTTCCTTTTCCGTTACATTTTCGGAGGACAGCAGTAATCGAAAAGATGGCACAGCAATAACCAACTTTTTTCCACACTGAGAGCAATACAAATAGTCCTCTAGCACTTCAGATCCACAGTTATGGCAGAACATTTTCGTTAAATCGTCCACGGCAGAGTAGCAGTGGCCATGTTGGACGCGGAAAATCCTGGGAATGAGTTCCTTCCAGGCTCTCTCTGATAATCACGACGTAAGTGCCCAGTCTTTTGATTTGTGTTTCGGGAAATTGGTTTGTGTTTTGAGAAATTGTTTTGTGTTTCGGTAAACTGATTTGTGTTTCGGGAAATTGGTTTGTGTTTTGAGAAACTGTTTTGTGTTTCGGTAAACTGATTTGTGTTTCGGGAAATTGGTTTGTGTTTTGAGAAACTGTTTTGTGTTTCGGTAAACTGATTTGTGCTTTGAGAAATTGGTTTGTGTTTTAGAGAAATTGTTTTGTGTTTTGGTAAACTGATTTGTGTTTTTGGAAATTGGTTTGTGCTTTGAGATATTGTTTTGTGTTTTGGCAAATTGATTTGTGATTGACCCTTTTGGGCCACCGTATTTTTGATATGTTACGTCTAACCCGCGAAAGAAGATCTTAAAATTAAGAACAACAACAACAGCAACACCTTAATAAAGAAGACTATAGCAGACGTGTCAACGGAATATGATGGCCAGTGCGAGGTAGATGAGGTGCTAAAATGGGATTTAATCAAAATGCAAATCAGAGCAGTTTCAATTAAATACGCTGCTACCAAGAAAATGAATTTTAATAAAAAGGAACAGATTTTAGAGAAAGATATTTTGACACTTGAAAGGAAACTTGATGAAAGGAATTTACCTGAGGAAGGTCGGAAATTTTTTGAATCGGAACTAGCAACTAAAAGACAGCAGTTAGGAGATAATTGGTTACAAAACGCAAGGAGCTATCATGAGATCTAAAGTGAAGTGGTATAATGAAGGTGAAAGAAATACATCATATTTTCATAGTCTGGAAAAGCGACATTTCAATAGTAAAACTATCAGAAACCTTAAAACTGACAATAATTCATGGGTCTCAACAGACCAAGAAATTCTGCACGAAGCTAAGGTGTTTTACGAAGCTCTATATTCTTCTATAACAGAACAGAATCCCCATAACGAGTGCGAAAACCTTTTCTTTCCCGATGATAATGACCTCAAACTAAGTTACAATCAGACATTGTCCTGTGAGGGACCCCTGACACAAGCTGAATGCCTTGAGAGTCTTAAGAGACAATGGAAGCGGGCAAGTCTCCCGGGACGAATGGCTTGCCTGCAGAATTTTACAAAGTTTTTTGGAATGACGTTTCTCCTTTTCTGCTTGCGTCTTTAAATTTATCTTTCTCCAAAGGGTATCTTTCCATTTCTCAACGAAGAGGACTAATAACCCTGATACCTAAGAAGGACAAACCCCAACAGTTTTTAAAAAAACTGGAGGCCAATAAGCCTTTTGAATTGTGATTACAAAATTGCAGTTAAAGCTATAGCAACAAGAATTAAACGTGTTTTACCAAATATAATTAATAACGATCAAACGGGTTTCCTTAAGGGTAGGTCAATCGGCGAAAATGTTCGTTTACTAAATGGTATAATAAGCTACTCAGAACATAACAATATTCCTGATTTGTTACTGTCTGTCGATTTTGAGAAAGCTTTTGATACTTTAGAATGGACCTTTTTGGAGAACACCCTTTCCTTTTACAATTTTGGCGATTCTTTAATTGCCTGGGTTAAATTACTTTACACAGATATTAGCAGTAGTATTCAAAACAACGGATGGTCCTCAGATTTCTTTCCACTTAGCAGAGGAGTTAGACAGGGATGTCCCCTATCCCTCTACCTTTTTATTTTATGTGTTGAAATACTGGGAAATGCGATTAGAAATCACGATCAAATCAAGGGGATGAGCATACTAGCTAGATTCGGAATGTAAAATTAGCCAATATGCAGATGACACCGCTTTAATTCTAGACGGGTCTGATACCTCGATGCAGCAGTCCTTTAGCGTACTTGATTCGTTTGCCGAAATTTCCGGTTTAAAGGTTAATTACGACAAGACAGAAGCACTTTGGAGCTCCTGAGGCTCAATGCGTCTGAGCAATGGAGTGATCGCCGCTTTCCAGCACATCACATGGTCTTTCAGTAAAGTTAAAGCTCTTGGAGTTTGGTTTTCAACTATTAAAGAAGAATCTGAAAGTTTGAATTATCAAGACAAAAAAGAGAAAATGTCCAACATAATTGAAAAGTGGCAGTTTAGAATGCTAACTCTCCTGGGGAAAATAACCGTTATTAAAAGCCTGCTTGCTTCACAGTTAGTACACATAATGTCTCCGCTTCCCACATCAGATGAATATCTCAAGGAAATAAACAGTCTTCTATATAAATTTTTGTGGGATGGTAAAAATGATAAAATCAAGCGAGTACATATGATTAATGATTATTCAAATGGTGGACTTGAAATGTTGGATATTTGTAGTTTTAATTGTGCTCTGAAAGCCAAATGTGTTCAAAAGTATATGGATTTCAACAGTAAAGGGACATGGAAATTGTTTTTAGACTTCTTTTTTGGGAAACATAAACCTAAATTACTCTTCACTGGAAACCTTAAACCGGATGACATCACTTTCTTACAAATAAAAGATCCTTTTTTCAAAGAAGTAGCTGAATGCTGGTCCCGCCCAATTTTTCTCAGGCATCAATCTCGTATAATTCACTAATACGTCTTGATAATAAACCCCTGTATTTTTCAAGCTGGGCTTCGGCTGGTATTTGCACTGTTAGTCATCTCCTAACGGAGGGTTGGAATTTCTGTTCATTTGATGAATTTAAGAGAAGGTAATCTCTGAAAAAAAATTTCTCCTCTATTGCAGTGTTTATCACTGCATTTTTGTAAAGTAGCCTATAAGATATTTATAAAACAAATCGCTTCTCAGCCACATAAAAGCCAAAACAAGTGGCTCTCGGATTGTAGAACGTACGGTGTTGATAAGATAGATTGGTGTAAATCCTACAATCTAGCCTTCTTATGTACTCGGGAAACCAAACTAAGAACCTTTCAATTCAAGTTTCTCCACAGTTTCTCAAGTCAAGTTTCTCTCTTCAAAATAGGCATCTCACAAAGTGACCTTTGCTGTTTTTGCAAAGGTTCTTCAGAGACTCTCTTGCACCTTTTCAGTTGGGAATGTCCGTACGTACAATCCTTTTGGAATGAAGTCAAAATCTGGATATATAGCTTTTCTTGTTTTTCAAATGTTAACTTCTCATTTCTATCATGCTTAGGCTTAGCAGAGGATACTTCAAATCTCCTTTTTCACCACCTTCTTGTGATAGTGCTAGACACTATATTTACAGGTCTAAATTAATGAATTCATATCTTTCAAGAGAACCCTTTACACGGGGTATCCAAACCTGTTTTAATGTTGAAAAGCGCTATGCTATTCAAAATGGAACCTTAAGTAAATTTCGAAAGAAAAGGGGAACCTTTATTTCCGACGCTTTTTCTGGTGGATGGTGAGGGGAACAGCAAACCCAATGTTTAATAAGTTTTGAAAATAGTATCACTGTATTTTTGTTTTTGTGAAAGTTGTAAGAGAATTGAACATTAGTGTTAGTTTTTTTTTCTTCTATTAGTAAGAAGTAGTTATTATGGACCTTGTAATTAATCCGACGCGGTTGTGTGTGTGCGTATGTATGTATGTATGTGTCTGTATGCATTTTCAGTGTACTTCTAAGCATTAAAAAAACAAATTTAAAAAAAAAGTCATGCATGAACTGTACGAACTGCGGAAATGAAATCAAATGAGGGGTGAGCGATGCTCTAGCCAGCTGAGCTATGAAGCCACTGACGTTAGGAGCAGCATCATTCTTCATTTGATTTCATTTTCGCAGTTCATGTATGATTTATTTCATATATCATTCACACTCATTTCTTTCACGGGAACATATGAACCCACAATTGACCTGCTCCTGGCGTCAGTGGCTTCATGGCTTGGTTGGTTAGGGCATCGCACCGGTAATCGCGAGGTCACTGACGGGTTCAAACCCCGTTGAAGTCCTGAATTTTTTTCAGTCTTCTTTTTGCCATTGCATAAATTGCGTTCACAACTGCGAGGATCATTCTTCATTTGATTTCATTTCCGCAGTTCATGTACGATTTATTTCATATATCATTCACAAAAAAGTAAAAGTGTTAAGATTTTTCAGGCTGGTTGGAAGATTTTGCCAAAGGCCAATGCAACTACAATTGAAGACAGCCACTGTGAAAAACATATTCACAGTGATATCTGGCCAGTGATGTCTGGCCTTACTACAAAAATTGTAAACTAGAGAGCCGGAAAATTAAAGATTGACTCGAAAAAAAAACAACAACAACAACAGCAATAGCAAACTTTATTTATCCTGGAAAGACCAATCAGCTGACCATACAATCAGCTGGCATGAATTAGTGTCCAGCAATCTAATTACAAATCTCAAATTAAATCAAATGTTGGCTTGGGGGGAGAGGAGAAAACCTCTCGGAGCAGAGTAGAGAACCAACAAACTCAGCCCACTTATGACGCCAAGTCCGGGAATCGAAACCGGGAGACATTGGTGGACGGCGAGCGCTCTCACCACTGCGCCAACAATGCTCGCAATTAGTATACTTAACAGAGAACATCAGAGCTGAGGCTTACGCAGAGCCTAAGATATCACCAAATTTTTTAGATACTGAGTCATCGTGAAGTGATCTCCACTCACTTTTTTCTCACTAATCTTCAAGTAATGTACAGAGGGATGGACGATGCAAAAGTTCTTGACCTGAGTAATTAAATTAAGAAGATCACATTTTGTCAAGAGATGAGCCAGGAAACCCCTTCAAATTTCAGGGAGAATTTGAACCAATGCAAATAAGGATTTTTCGCTGACATGAAACTTCCCGCGCCACTTGATATTAAGTGAAGTTACATAACTTTCATTAGCATGGAAACATAACATTGTCAAAGCGTGCCACCTTATCGATTGTCATTTTCCAGATATGCTTCTCCATTAGGACTCGATCTGCTTAAGAAGGCATTATCAATACACATCAACCGTCAAATTCTTAGCTTTGTGATCAGTGCGTGTTTAATAAACATGGTGCAGAATAAGCCAATCACAACCGAGAGCCATTTAGCAAAGTAAGCAGCTGACAAAGCAGACAGACTTTTCTGAAACGAGAGGATTTTTGCGAAAAGCAATATTTACCCTTCAAACCATTTCAAGCGTTATTTAATTTTACTTTCAATTTATTAACGAGCTTGGTCGATCTCATTTGTCGTATCTACCAAAATTAGTTTCCGCTTTTAACAGCCATATCTCATTCCGCCTTCTTCATCAGCTTCCTATACAGTCCACATACCACTTTGGGGGGAAAATTAACTTCAAAGGACAGTACAATCGGCGATAGTATTTCAAGAAGGCCACAAGACTTTAGAACATGGATTTAAGTCTTACATCAAAAACCTAGTGCTAGACCGCCTGGTAGTGAGAGCACACACTTTCCAGACAGCATATCGAATCGATCATTGGAATAAAATATGCTATCAGCAAAGTCAACATATCGCCGACAGCCCGAGCTTTCAACCGACAAAAGCCTGTCAGATGCTAAAGAGTTCGTAGACGTTCATTTACCTTGATATCTGATTTCCATTGTTTCCATATCTCGTTGATGCTACATATGTGTTTTATGACTTTGTATCATAGATACCGTTCGCATTTGAAATAGTGGAATACAATTATCACCTGATCATAAATTTGCAATTAAAAGTTTGTCTGTATCTCACGTTTCTCACATATCGACCAAAACGATCTACGTATTGGCGAACACAAGTTTTCTTCCCGGGTTTTCTTCTTTCTACAATTAAGAAAGCAACCACTTACAGGATACTTATAAGGGCTGGTGATCAAAGCCAGCTGAAATCCTACACTGTATGAACTTAACTTTAATGAACTAACAATCGAAGAGGAAGAAATGGACACAGGAAACGCGAGTTTGTGCAACCCTCCTGATTTCTCAAGCTTCGTGGAAAAGAAAAGAACCATAGCATTGGTGGTCGGGATTAGTATGGCGGCCATATCACCTCTGATTGTGGCAGGAAATTCGTTAATCATCATCGTTATTTGGAAAGATCCTCTCAGAAACCTTCGCTCCTTCTCTTCCAGTCGGATATTATTCTCAATGGCTGTCGCTGACTTTATGGTGGGCTCAATCCTGAGTCCTCTACATGCTGTTTGGTCGCTGCTTAAAGGCTTAGGAGATGAACCATCTTTCTGCGTGGGCGTGCCACTGGCGATAAATGCGGTATTAACCAGTGTATCAGTTGGTCATGTGTTGTTACTGACGATTGAAAGACTACTGGCCCTGGTTGCACCGCTGCAGTATCGAGTGAAGGTCACCAACAAACGCGTTTCGTTCGTGGCCATCGTAATTTGGGGCTACGCGTTAGTTTTAGGAGTCTTACACGCGACGCTTTCGGATCACTTCATTATATTCAGCACAATTTACACGGCCCAAGTTCTTATAGCAGTTGGCTTAATCATCTGCGCAAATATTATGATTCTGGATCATTTCCGCAACGATTGCACCAGGAACGAGAGCAACATGGCGTCGACAAAAAGCCAACGTTTCTTTCACAGAGAGAAACGTCTTTGTAAATCCATAGCTTTAATAGTATGCGCATTTTTGTTTTGCTTCACCCCTTGGTTTATTATTGACTCAGTCTTATATTTGTGCATGTTATGTCGCTGGAACCTGGACGTCCTTATGAAAGGACTTATGCTTTCGTCAATCTTTGTTTGTATCAACTCTGCACTGAATCCTTTCTTGTATTCGTGGAGGCTGAACCGGTTTCGAGAGTCGCTCAAGCATTTGTTATCCAAGTCCCGACATCAACAGACGCGCACAGGACCACACAGAACCATCCAGGAAGAACATATAGAACTCGAACAGTATGATACGAGATTGTAAACGTAGCCTTCAATTAGCCAATGTTCTTTGTGCACTGTAAGTGCGCAAAGGCGCGCGCGCGCGTAGCCCCATCCGCAAAAACCAACCTAGTTTGGACTTATTTTGGTACGGCTTATCCCTTATGGAATATACTGTCATTCGCCAGTAAACTTGGGAATTGTTGTACGTCTGTTTGTAAGGCAAAGTACGCAAAGCATAACTTCACCCTGGGGTCTAAACAAGAACCTAGCGTGCAAACTAAAAGGGGACGAAGGGAACTTATGTTAATAAGGGGAAGCACGCAAAACATAACTTCACTCTGGGGTATAAACAAGAATATAAGAGCGCAAACTGAAACGGGACAGCGGGAACAGCACTAAGCACGCAAAACACAACTTTGCAATCTTATGAGAACAATGCATTCCAGCTTAAAGGTGTGGTGGATTCTCCCAGTTGTACTAGTTGTGAACGCAGTTTTGCAGTTGCAAAAAGGAAGCCTAAAAAAATTCGGTATTGTAGGGGATTTGAACTCACTACCTCTGCGATACCGGAAAAGTGCTCTACCAACTCAGCTAACAAGCCAACGGGGAACTGCTACAAGCCTCAATTTTTCCAGCTGCCAAAGTTGCGTTCACTTCTGCGATTACTACCATGATATCTTTAATCTTTCACCCGCAGTTCAAATATATGACTTACATAAATCCACACAGAGAACATAGTCTTGTTCTAGAAGTTTGTTAAAACATGACCCCAAAAGTGACATTAATGTTGTACGACATTGCTTCGGAATAGTGTAGGTTCATTTTTTTCGACAGTTTTCAAAACTGAAACTTAAGCCCAGTACCCTTCAGCTCGTTCATAACCTCGTTCTCAAACCGTTTATCAATATCTGGCGTAAAGTAATTCTTCCAGTCCCCAACCTCTCCCTTACGTAACAGTTTAACTTGACCATCTACAGAGAAAGTTGTCATGTTTTTCAACATTCCTTCAAAGCTGCATTGTTCGGCGATTCTGTTTATGACCTCCTCAGTTACTGGTTTTTCAAGAAAATCTGCAATCAACTGGACATTGCTTGACAAATCCTATAGAAAAACCAACCTTGAATTTAACAATTGTAATGTTTTCAAAGTAGGCCGAGGACTTCACAGTAAGTCCCAGCTTCACTTTAAATTGCCCAAAGTGAATGGGCGACTTCATTTGCTGGTTGTTAACAAATAACGCAACCGCTGCCCATTTATCAAGAGCACCAGACTGCTGAGCTCAGGAGGTCAAACAAGAGCACAGCAAAGGGGGTCCTGGGGTACTCGTCACCCCCCCACCCACCCCCTTTGTAAGCCTTTTTTAAGCAAACAACTTACAATATTCAGAGATGTTATTACAATACTCAGGTGGCGAAAACCCCATGATGGTATCTGAGCCTGCAAAAGCCATAGTGTGACCAACCCCCTCCCCCTTTGAGAAATCCTGGCTACGCCCCTGTCAAATACCAGATTGGAGCACAAATCAATGGCAATGGTGATATCATGCAGGTCAGTTGTGTACAGTGTAACATCTCCCTCAGTTCAAATGATTGCATCACTGAGAGTGACTTTTAACTGTTGCCTTTGTAACCTCAAAATCTAAAACTTGAATGTGACGTCAAAGAACACAAAGAGTAGGGAACGTATTAAGGTGTTGTGGACTGGCCTAGATGGAGGCTGCTGGGTAATGGGTTAGGCACCTGTCCTTACAAAAGTCTCAGTTGGTTTCTAAAACAAACAGCCATATGGCTACCCTGCTCTCCTAACGGAGGGAAAAGCATGTACACCCACCATAAATATAAAAGTAACAGGGTAAATAAATGTGTTCGGTATGTCTTCATTACCATCACTACTGCAAGCTCAACCACCATCACCATCAATCATCACCATCATCATCACCATCACCATCATCATCACCATCAATCATCACCATTACCATCACCATCACCACCATCACCATCACCACCACTACCATCATCATCACCATCACCATCATCACTACACAATTACTGCTTTTCTTTGCACTACAATTTCTGAGAAGATTGTGAGCTAGATTACTTACATGGTGCATTTTCAGCATATTTCTTCAATTATACCTTAAACTAACTACATCACAGTACCTCACTTGTTTTGCCAGTTTTAACTATCAGTTACACTCTTTTTGGCACAAGTTATTACCTTTTAAAGTCCTTGTATTTCAGGAATAACACATTGGGATCATAGCCATCGTCACCACAACTCCCATCATCATCATCATCACCACCACCACTGCCATCATCACCACCATCACCACCACCACCACCATCACCACATTGCTATCACCAGCACTGCCATCATTATCATGATCATCAACATCTTCACCAGCACCAGCACTACCACTGCCATCATCACCACCATCACCATCACCACCCCCATCACCACATAGCTATCACCAGCACTGCCATCATTATCATGATCATCAACATCATCACCAGCACCAGCACTACCACTGCCATCATCATCACCATCACCATCACCACCACCATCACCACATTGCTATCACCACCACTGCCATCATCACCACCATCACCACCACCACCACCATCACCACATTGCTATCACCACCACTGCCATCATCACCACCATCACCACCACCACCACCATCACCACATTGCTATCACCACCACTGCCATCATTATCATGATCATCAACATCATCACCAGCACCAGCACTACCACTGCCATCATCATCACCACCACCACTGCCATCATCACCACCATCACCACCACCACCCCCATCACCACATTGCTATCACCAGCACTGCCATCATTATCATGATCATCAACATCATCACCAGCACCAGCACCACCACTGCCATCATCATCACCATCACCATCACCATCATCACTAAATAATTATTGCTTTTCTTTGCACTACAATTTCTGAGAAGACTGTAAGCTAGATTACTGACAGGGTACATTTTCAGTATATCTCTTCAATTATACCTTTAACTAACTACATCACATTACCTCACTTGTTTTGACAATATAAAGAACCATTTGAAACTCTTTTCGGCAAAAGTGATTACCTTTTTTAAGTCCTCATATTTCAGGAATAACACATTGGGATCATCCTTATGTTTCCACCACCCAAGAACATGACTCTTCCAGAGTCCATAGTACACTATAGACCAAATAAATAACACGAGAATAATTACCAGTATATAAATACATTTTAAAACATATAGGAATGTAAGTAAATAAATAACTGTTAACCCTTTACTCCCTAACAGTGACTTATAGATTTTACTCATCAAAGGGAGACCCCTTAGGGGTTAAAGGGTTAAAAATTGGTAAATAAAAATAACCAATTACTTAATAACAGTCTGCCTCTGATGATAGTTTACTTCCTCTCCTGAGGCATCTCCCTTGAGGTACATTGGAGAATAATACTGAAAGATTGTGTAAGATTGCTGAGAAGTTTAGCCGCAAGGGCAACTTCCATGCCATGATTACCATGTCATACCATGATATACACCATACTATACATCAAACGGCCAATGAGAATACAGGAAAGCCATTGTGTATTTGTCGGTATTCCACTGAACCTTCCCATCATGCACTGCAATGATTGCATGAGGTAAATATGTATTTTCTATGACAGGGTATAAAATAGTTATATTTGCTTTCTCATGATATACCATGGAATATCTCACTTGCCACTTGTATTTTCTTTGCCTTCTTTGTCTTACAAGATTGCCTTTCTTTTCTTCAAATGGTTGTTTCTAATGAGCATTAAGAACAGCTGCTAGACACTAGCCTACCTGGCTGAGACAATGCCCTCCTAGGAGGGCAAGTCTTAACGTTTATTTATAATGGTTGTCATAGCTCTTTTTCACAATACAGCACCCTGTTGAAAACCCTTTCAGACACATTATGAAGACCCCATGAATACCCTTGTACTCAATCCTATCCCCACAGTGGCTACTGTTAAGTACGTAAGATTGGCCAGTTCTTAGTTAACCTTACCTTTGCCTTCCACAAATAACTTTGCAAAGAACTCCCATGGGCCGCTATATCCTGAATGCAAACCATACTCCTTCATAAATTCATAAAATGACACTGCAACATCCTTTGGATTTCGTGCAATATATATATACTTGCATTGAGTTTCAACACGATCTCCTTTAGGTATGACATCACATGTGAGGTGAGTGTGAAGAAGCCGAGGACTGGGGAGAGCTCTGGCATCAGGCCGATCAGGGTCAAGACCACGCTCCAACATTGGAACCCTTTCAAATATCTTTCTTGAACTTATTTCACCATTGTTATACAGCTGCCACAATATCTCTTGCATCCAGGTTGTCCCTTTACAAATACGTTGACCAGTGTTAATTAACATAATACTGAATATACATCAGCTTCAATGTTCATAAAACTATACTGTTGTCTGCAAATAGATGGACAAATGGATAGAGGGACAGGCAGGCAGGTGAGCTACAAAGCAAGCGAGTGAACAAAACCAACTAAACTAAAAAAAGAATTATGGCCAAACAACAAATAAAGTTGTTGAGGCTCATAAGCAAATTAAGATGCCAACCTCTGGTGATCTGAAATCTGGAGATTTTTTTCATCAGGCCATCAACACCGCCCCCCCCCCCCCCCCCAACCTCCCCCAGACTTAACCCACTCACTTACTTCCATAAGCCCACTCCTTCCTCACCACAAAAAAATGTGTCATGTGTAGATGCATAAATTTGTAGCAGCTAGTCTTGAACAAAGCGATTCACAGGTCTAGCTGGTTTATTGCGCTTCAATTGCCCTGGTTAATTCCAACAAATTTCTATTCAAAGAATATGGTTTGTACTATTTGACTGGATCCAACTGTATTATGCAATTTCCACTTGAGAATCAGTGCCTAGCAGGTTGGATTTCAAGACAGTAAAATCTCTCTTCCAACATCAACAAAACTATTATTTACATTTTATTTTTTATTTTTCTTCCCAGGTTTATGTACTTCATCTTTTAGAATGTGAGACAGTTTTCTTTCATTCCACCTTTTGCATTTGGGACGATTTTCTGCCACTCCGCCATCCCACCATTCCTCCCCATCCACCAGATCCAGCATTCCTGATTTTAGGGTCGCCCAACGATATCATGGTGATCATGTAATTTTAAGCTCGAGGTCAGAAACGGTTTTATACATGCGTGTGACCAGAATGAACACTGAAAACAAGCCCATATTTAGGAAGAGTCCGTAAGTGTCTTCTACCCCATACCTGACTTTGGGTAACTCACAACAAACACGTCATCAGCTCTGGTCTGGAAATTCATTATGTACTCGTTAAGTGCAGCCGGGTCTGCAGCGAAGAAATGGGGAATCGGAACTCCGTCCAACAAGAATGAGCTTGGTGAGGTCCATTCGCCTTCCCGATGTTGGAAAACTAGAAAACTCTTACTGTTCATAGGGGCCTAGCGAATTCTCTTGCGCATTATGCATTAAAAACATGCATTGATTTGCATTACGTCTTTTCACCAACAAACAGTACTCGTACCCAGTGTCCTCGCTCCTCATGAGCAGCTTCCGCAGGCTGGTGACTACTATTCTCCAAACAGTATGAACAAAAAACGCTAAAACTTGGCTAAGACCTTTCTAATATCTTGGTGTAATCACTAAGCGAAAAGAATGCAAAACAAATCAACAAATTTTGACTAATTTGAAATACCAGGAGCTCATCTCCTGGACTTCCTTCCCTGCTTTCTCCAGCTTTCTCAATCAAGCAGTAAAAAAGGACATTGCTAAACCACGAAACAACGAAACGAAACAACAAAACAGTTTTTTTTTCTACTTTTTTCTTGAACACTGAAACTCACAAAAACCAATAGTTACCGATGTAAGCAAGAAAGTCAAGCAAAACGATTGCGAAGCCGCAGGCGTAAGAGCCGAAAGAGACCTGGGGTCTATTTGCAGTGCGTTATGTTGCAAATCTAAAGACTCATGTCGAACAACTCGTGAATGCACAGGATAAAATGAGACATATTTATATACACTACAAAAGATTCTAACGACCTATGGTTGCTGTAAACCTTTCTGGGAACCAATTGTTTGCGCTCTTTAGTTAGACGAATAACTAATGATAGAAATTGGCAAAATAAAATTTACAAAATTTATAGTAAACGAAGTCGAGAAACGTTCAAAAATAGGATTTCTGGAGCAATTAAGAACGTCACCCGAGTCTAAAAAATGAGGTCCGTTTTTCTTCATGTTTCAGCCACAAAGATCACTTCCGGCGTTTCTGCGCAAGCGCTAAAAACATAGCAACTCACAACAAAAAAAATGGCGCTTGTTGTTACGTTTTCAAAAACGTCGATTCACCTTGTAATTGTGTTTTTGAAGTCTGAACAATTAATATGTTAAGAGAAGTGTCTATAAGAATGTTTGCAAGTTCAACAGCGAGAAGGTTTTAACATGGCCAAACTAAACTCCAGATGTTTTAAATCCGACTGTCGTGTTTCCCCGTGGCTGCTCCATACTAAACTCTATAATTTTGAGTGATACATTTTGCTGAAAAACTCCAGTACGGATATCACATACCCCTGAGACTTTGACAGGTAGTTTATTTCCCCTTTTCCACAACATCTCAATTTCTGGACATTATTTTTTGAATGATGAGCGATTTTAGTTTAGTTACTTGCGTGACATGAAACTGTCCGCAGAAACCTTTTTTACTCTCTTTCTTATAGTACTGCCCGATACTGTCTCTGTTTCAAGTGAAGTATTTGCAAATAGTTTTAGAGTTAAATACTCTATCTGCAGACTTATTTGGGTTCGCAGACCATGGGAATATGAATTACTCTAGACGTTGCGCATTCAGGAATACCCAAACATACCAACGCGAACACACAACGAATATTGAACTTCCAAACAAATCACAGTGGTCCCAGCCAAGGTAAGCGGGAATTCCCAAATTACAAACTTCAGTCACAAGTTTGGACAAAAAGTTAGTTCCTCTGTCAGAAAGCAGAACTCTTGGAGCACCATGCCTCGCAATGATCTCATCAACCAAAAGACGAGCTATTACGCTGGCCTCTACACTTGGGACTGGAAAGCCTCACACCATCATGTCACTGAGATAATCACTAAACACTACAATATACCGATTCTGCCTATTAGAAGGCCTGAAAGGACCAAACACATCTACTGCAACCCTGTCAAAAGCACTTTCTACTGGAAGTGGCAAAAGCGGTGCCTTCTTAGAATTTCTAGGTGATTTTCTCATTGAACAATCAACACACGATTTACACCAACGTTCGACATCCTTGAACATACCTTGCCACCAATATCTTTGCTTAAGCTTATGAAAGGTTTTGTGAACGCCAAAATGTGCGCCAGCTATGTGATCATGAACATTATACAAAATTTCATACCTCATGGATTGCGGAACTACAAGCTGGGAAAACGATTCACAAGCACTACGCTTCTGATCGCGATCCAAACGATAAAGCAAACCATCTTGCCCTATATAAAAATTGTCACTAGACAGAAAAATCTTCCTCGCTCTTTTATGATCAACAGGCAAAGCATCGCCCATCAAAAAATCGATCACCTCACTTAGCGCAGGATCGCGCCTCTGCATTTCACGAACATTAACAACCTGCGGATCTTCGGCCTGAAGTGAACTCAACTCGGTAGAGTCATACGGACGCCTAGATAAACTATCAGCATTGCCATTCTCTTTCCCAGGACGGTGAACGATATCAAAATCATACTGCTGAAGAAGCAGTGACCATCTAGCCAAACGACCTGTGGTATCCTCAACATTCATAAGCCAACGCAATGAACTGTGGTCAGCAAAGACCGTAAACTTGCGGTTATGCAGATACGGCTGAAATTTCTTAATTGCTTCAATCAGAGCGAGACATTCGCGCTCAGTCGTTGAGCAGTTCTTCTCTGCATCATTAAGACCTCTACCATTGTAAGAAATAACGACCTCTTTACCATGCTGATTTTGCGCAAGGGTAAAACCTATACCAGTAGAGCTCGCATCTACATGCAACAAAAACTGCTAAGTAAAATCTGGATATGCTAGTATAGGGGCAGAAATCAAAGCATGCTTCAGTTTGTAAAATGCATCAGCACAAAGTTCAGTCCAACAAAACTTAACCCCTTTCCCAGTCAATGCATTAAGAGGACTGGCGATATCAGCAAACCCTTTGATAAAGCGTCTATAATAATTTGCTAACCCTAAAAAAGCTCGTAATTCTTTCAGATTAGTTGGGGTTGGAAAATTCTCTACTACATGCACTTTACTCGGGTCAAGACCAATCTCCTCAGGAGTCACCACATGGCCTAGATATTCTACTTTCTGCTTAACAAAGCTGTACTTCTTCGGATTGAACCTCACATTGACTTCACGAAGCCTTCTAAACACTTCTTCAAGATGGGCTAAATGCTCCTCAATCGACTTTGAGAAAATAATAATGTCATCAATATAAATCAACGCAAACCTATACTCACAAGACCTCTAAGAATATAACCCATAAGTCTTTTGAAACTAGCTCCAGAATTAGTGAGACCAAAAGGCATAACTAAGAACTCATAAAGACCATTGTGCGTAACAAAAGCAGTTTTATCACGAGACAAAGGGTGCATTTCAATTTGCCAATAGCCAGATTTTAAAACAAGAGTGGAAAAATACTTCGTGCCACACAAAGTACCTAAAGTATCCGAGACTAAAGGCATCGGGAAGCTGTCCTTTCTCGTGATTCGGTTCCCTAAAATCCACGCAAAACCTAAAATCACCATGTTTCTTCTCAACTAAGACAACAGGGCAACTCCAAGGCGAAACGGACTCCTGGATTATTCCCTTCTGAAGCATTTCATCTACCTGACGATCAATTTCCTTTTTACAGTCCGGCGAAGTACGGTAAGGCCTCTGCTTAATTGGCATAGCATCTCTTGTGTCAATGACGTGTTGTACGAGTGAAGCTCTACCTAATTGATCATTCGGAAAAGCAAAAACATCCCGATATTTGCGAAATAAAGTTTGAAAGTTCACTTTATCGCCGTCACTCAAAACACTATCTGACAAATCAGGAAGGAAAGAATAATCACACTCCGGAGGCTGTTGCTCAGGAGAACCTAAAGACACAGCGGAAACGCCTAGCTGATTGGCCACTCCAAGCTCGAATGTCGCTATGTCGCTATCAACTTCTTCAAAATCTGCCAGTTTAGTCCTACGGAGTACCTTAACAGGTTGAGCGGAAGGATTTACAAACCTAACTGGAATGGTTCCACCTGTAGAAACTCTCACAAGCTCCGACGCAGCAAACACTGAGTAACGATGGGGCGGGTTAGACCTAGGAGTGACTAAACCAAACAGTTCACTCACCTCCGCCAACGAACCAAGTTTGGCAGTAACTACAGCTAGCTTAGTCTACTGTTCTTTGTAAAATAGTCTATGTCTCTGACCAAAAGCCATTTAAGCCCCTGGCTTTGGCCCAGTTTATGATTACTTTGTATAGAATTTTGTGTGGAAAAAACAACAACAACGACTACACTACGATTTCTGATTGGGGTGGAATCACAAAAGAGGAATCGGCATGCACTGAACAAACAAAAGAGTCTTGCTACTTTCATCTCCCTCCGTATCACTACTATCATTAACATGACTAAAAGGCAAAGGATCCTCCTCGCGAGAAAACTCAACTACACCCTTCACAAAATCAATTTTGGAACCGAATTTCTGAAGAAAATCTCTACCAATAACAACATCGTACATCAAATCTTGAATCACATAAGTTTCAAAAGGAAATACATCAGATTCGATTTTGAAGTGCAGTAGAACCTTGCCTAAAGTAACCAAGCGACTGCCATTAACAGACGTCACACTGCCACAAGGGGAAGAATCAAGAAGAGAGTTACAAATGTAGCTTGACTCAAACATTTGTCCCAAACATCGGCACTCACTGCTGTAACAGATGCACCCGTGTCAACAAGAGCACGAAACTCTAATGTAGCTTGACTCAAACATTTCGGTCCCAAACATCGGCACTCACTGCTGTAACAGCTGCACCCCTGTCAACAAGAGCACGAAACTCCAATCCTTCTATAGCCACACGGATAGAGGCATTACCAGCTGCAAATGGGTAACAAATAGTATCAATACTCTTAGGCACATCGTCAAGTAACTCTTTACTCACAAACTGTCCCTTTGCAAACATCTCTTCAGAAACAATTTCACTAGAAGAATCATCAAAACCTAACTCACTTTCGCCGTCAACAGTTTCTATATCATTTACAGCTGGGCAATTTAGATCCACTTTACCACAAGTGTGCTCAACAGGCAACTCGTCTCTATAAACAGGAACAACGTGGTCAACTGGGTACGCGCGTTCATTTTGAACTACAGCCTTGGTGGCTACTTCACTTTGTTCTGGAACATCAACAATAACATTTCATTTAACTCTGGCGCCGACTTGTTTAACTTCACAACGGCAACCTTTTTAATCTTTTGAGGGATTACCTCACTCGAGCGCTCCTCACTTTTACAAGACAAAACAGGAAAACTTGGCGAACCAGCGCCAGCTTGAAAACACTTGCCTTGTTTTTCACATCTTGTTGGTCCGTCGACCATAGTCTCATATTTAGTTATGACCCCTTGCAACGACTTTAATAACCTCAGTCAAAACATCACTTTGTGGGTTTATGTGGTGAACACACTGTTGACAAGAAACACTCGCAGCAGAACTACCTGGCGCTAACACTTCATAGTCAGATGGGATGTCATTGGAACTAGGTCTAATAGGAAGGAACTCTGTAGGTTTTTGAGCAACAAAATCAGAAGGACACGACTCACTGAAAGCAAATTTATCAGTACAGCGCGAACCGGCCGAAAATTGTTGTTTCCTACACTGATTGTTAGGCGCCCCCATCATGGGTTTATTACGAGGCAAGACAGGGGCGCTGGTCCGTTTCCCTGGTTAAAGTTCCAGCTATAATCACTTTGACTTTTGAAATGGCGCTTTCTATTGTTATACCAAACATTGTGTTGAGGGTCCCTTTCGGTACAACTTTACACGACGGTTATAACTCACATGCCCTCTTTTACCACAATTATAACAAATACGATCGCTACGAGTAAGGGACTATCCTCGCGACTGGAAACCAGAATTTCTACGCTGCGCAAACTTACACAAATCGGGAGCGCCACCAGGAGGAGGTCCCAGTCAAGGTCACCAGGAATTCCCAAACATGCCCACAGCGAGAAACCACTACAACAATTAAACTAGTAAACAAAATAATCTGGAGCTCACACAATTCATGTGTGGGAGAACCTTGAACCTTAAACAACGGGAATAAGAATTATAAACATCAGCTTCATAACAATATACACTGCACAGAAATAGACTCGAACACAAGCGCAATGTGTCCGTTGTTCTCGCTATTCTTTTGCTTAGCACGCTAAATTAGGGATACAATACTGTAATTTTCGCAGGCCCGAGTTTGGGCTAATTATAGCCTCTTGTTTCAGTTGGGGATCCAGCAGTCTCCTGATACTTTTTTCCCTCGAAGTTTCTTTCGGGAGTTGAATTGCATATTTTGTTTGCATCAACATTCGAACCGATTTCCTGTCGGAAGTTTGGAATTTATTTTTAGACGAATTTGTAGCATCAAACCTATTTCTTCCGATCAAAATTAAAAGATAAATGCTCCGTCTGTCGCTAAACGTGGAATCAACTTTCCTCCAATTGAATAAGGCTGTCGAGAGGATACTTTGTCACGTATCCTCTTCATGGGGTTCCTCATGTTATCTCTATTGGTCGGCGGTATTACTGTTTCGCACTTGCGGTTTGAAGCGCTACTTTAATTCGAAATTAAGGTCACAGTCAGTTGTACGGATACCGGTTTTATGCTTGTACTGAGCTGTAACAACCACACAGTCAAACTGCAAGAAAATACAATAAAAATGCTGAAATCATAATTTCAACGGGTAATAAATGACCTGCTGGAGAATACACTTACAATTCTGTGGGGTATTCCGCACACCGAAACGCTCCGCACAACGATTTACATGTCCGTCTCACTGATGGAAAGGCGAGCGCTTTAACAAGTTACGCCGTATTTATATAGAGGGAGCTAAATACTCCCCAGACCGTCCGTGTATATAATTTGGCGCCAAAACGATATTAGGTGACGCGAAGAGTTCATCACTGGAACTAAAAATCTGTTCACAGCGGGAAGAGGAAATCAATTACCGTATTACAAAATACCAGCCTCAGCTCTGGAGGCCTTGAGAAGAAGCTATAAAAATCTCAATATCTTGTGCGCGTGGACGAGAAATTCGGTTTGGCGCAGATGAAGAAATGAATTTCAAGAAGGTGTGGTGTTCAGCCTTTACCACTGCAATAACCATTTAAGAGCCCCTAGCAGGTCACAAGGGAGGTCCTTTCAGTCTTGTTCTGCGATTTGCTGTGGAACGCTATCACCTTTTCTTTCCCCTCTTGTGAACTGTGCTCTAAAGTTAGATGGGTCAAGCTGTCCACTGTGTTGAAGGCCAAGACAGGTGCAATTGGCAGTGAGCATTTCAACTGACAAATTTGTTG
>JAEMWC010000032.1:1427500-1435000 GCA_016490735.1 Pachyseris speciosa | reverse complement strand
GCACAGAAAACAAAATTTTGAGTTTTGGGGTGGCATGTCTAATTCACAGAACCAGCGGAACCTATGGAACTGCCTCTAAAGTGCGTAAAACAGAAAATACATGCCTAGTGAATATGATTTTAAACCTCCCCAGCAGGGTATACATTTCTTCGAGAAAATACAGTGGAACCCTGCTCTACGAGCACCCACTTATAACGGACAGTTTTGATCTCTATCCTGACAACTCACAAGGTAATCAATAATTGAGAGTAAATAATTGTTTTTGATTTGTTATCAGACTTTTGAACCAAATACAAAGAATGAAAGCAACACAAAAACGCAGAAAACATTACCTGTGGTTTGACAGCAAAAAGCTTGGAGAAATACGAAGGAATATTGTTTTTGGATGTAATGAGGAGAAGAACAAACAGTAGGTGGGTGATTTAGCAATACTGGGAAATTTGATTGAAGTGTAAAAATAGGTATTTTTATTTAACAGTCTCTCTGTCTGAGAATAGTGTTCATTTCATGCACACTGCACGTTAAGGCAGCACTGAATCGTAACGCAGGCTATACTGCTTACTTTTACCTTAAGACGGGGCTCTAAAGATGCATTTGGACTAAACTGCACATGGCCCACGCGATATCCTTTTCAAAATGACAACAGTTGTGAAAACCAGTGGCCTCTTTTGTATGAAACAAAACAATCGGTAAATTAAAGAGATACGGAGACATCTACATACCCTGGGGAGTTTTAAAACCATATTCACTAGGTACTGTATGCATTTTCTGTTTTAAGCTGAGTTTAGAGGCGGTTCCGTAAGCTCCACTGGTTATGTGGGTTCCGTGAATTAGACGTGCTGGTTTTTGGGTTGAAAAGTCTCACTGCCCCCTCGCCTTCTACCTTTCACTTTCTCTCCTCCTCTTTTCTTTTGCTTTTCTTGCCTTGCTTTCTTTTTCTCTTTCTGGGCTTCCTTTCAGTGGGAAAAGATTTGGGGAAATCTTAAGATTAGATGGAAGGAAGTGCAGGTGGGTAGTGGAACAAGTTTTCATTCAGATTTTTGGGTCAGTGTCACTTGGTTTTTTCACGTTTGCTCCAGTCTGTTTAACAGAATCATGTTCATTTGGGTATGGTATGAAAGATCTCTTCTAGACTGCAAGCAGTCCCTCTTTCTTTCCTTCATCGATCTTGTGAGCAATAGAACACAAAGTGTGGGCTAGTGGAAATTGGGGCAAGTGGAAGTCCGCTCGCTCATGTTGACTTCTGCTTGACCCAATTTCTGCTTGCTTGCACTTTGCAGTCTATCGCTCTATTTGCACTCTATCGCTCAAAAGATTGACGAAGGAAAGAAAGAGGGACTGCTCACAGTCTAGATCTCTTCCCCCTTACACATGCTACAAGTAAAAGTTGTCTACAAGCGTTAAAACTGATGATGTCACAAGTGGTACAAGGGACGTGGTTCTGCACAGCTGGTTTTAGCCGGTGTGGTAGTCAATGAGTTAATGGATGGGGCTGTGTGAAATTTTTTTCAAAATTGTTACTATTAGCACATGGCATTTTTTGGGTTTACCTCGGTGTAAACACCTGGCGAGGTTTTCTTTGTTTTATGAGTTATTGTTTTGCTGTACGCCATTGTTTAGAATGTTTTGTTTCCTTTGTTTTACGTCACTCATGAGTTTCACAGGTTTTTACACCGAGGTAGAGCCCATTTTTTGTTTCTGCTTTTGCAGGATGTATATGTGAAGGTGTTATTAGCAGGAGAAATCACAGTTCAGTTCAACTACAGCCGAATAGTTCAAGAATTTTCAGTGCTGTGTGTGTACAGCGCTTGCCAATAATAACAAAGGCCAAATCAGACTTAGAAATAGCTTATGAGGAACTTCAGGACCAGCTGGAGTTAGAACACAGTGCTTTGTCTCAAGATGAAGTTGAGTGGAAAAAACTTTTGCAAAGGAAGAAAAAGATGAAAGATGATGACGATGATGAGAGTATGGCAATTGGAGCATTTGAATCAGAGAGAAAGGTGAGCCTGCAAAGAATGTATAGTGAATCAGAATGGTCTGCTTGTAGTGCACCTAAGAATATTGTATTTTACATGGTTTTATCTGTTCTATGCTCTATCTTTAATTGGATTAAAGGGAACCTCCACTGTTATGACAAATTTACCCTAATTTTCTTTTGAAATATTTGGAAATAGCATTTAAGTACACAGAAAAGTGGATATCATAACCATCTATTTTAGTGTTTTAATAATGGTTGTTTTTCATGTAAATTATATTAGTTTCGTGTTTTCAAATATGAATATTTTTACAAGGTGGTCTGTCTTGTATGGGGTCATTGACTCTTTTGCAGACCATCCCTATGGCTGTTTCTTTTTTCTCTCTTGCACCATTTATGTAAACTCTGCCATTAAATTGTAATAAATAAATTGATTGAATTAATTTTAAAAATTCCCATGTGCCACCAGTTTGGATTTCATGGTGTCATTTGGTTGCCTACTCATGCACCGCTGATCACTTTCTGTTTCATCTGCTACCTAAGAATTGCTGCAACAAAATGACATTATGAAATTCAAAAATAGCAGTACAGCAGAAATTTAAAGGTAAAAAAAAATACACAGGCAATAATGACATCCAGTCTTTTGTACACCTAAACGTAATCCACATTTTAAAATAAAATGGGAAATCCAGTCAGTCAGAGGTTCCTTTTAACCATACATGTACATTAGCATACTTCTTGCAAGTACTTATTCAGACAACTCTTAATGGAAGAAGCACAGCCAAGTTGTCAAGCTGCCTTATTTGAAATCCTCTGGAGTTCTCAGGTTTAAGTCACATTCTGATCACTACCAGGGGTTTCATGATAGGACTGTCTTCTACAGACTTTTGTAACTTCTGTGACAGAAAACCAATCATCCTTTTTGGGTAGTTCACATTATGTAGTGCCCAATTTCTGGCAGATTTCTGGAAGAATGAACACTGGGTGACTCTACATGTATAAGATATCTGCCTGGGACTTAAGTTTACAACACAGGCACTAGTCTACTTCATTTTGTTTACAAGTTATCTATTTTCAGTTTTTCTTTTTCCCCTTTTCCATTTGTTTCTTTATTTACATTGTTTTAAATATTATGCATTTTAGTTCCTGTCTTTACTTAACATATTTTATTTGTTTTATTTGTTTATTTATTTATTTATTCATTTATTTATTCATTTTTTCATTTATTTATAACAACTTGAAAATAAAACAATACTGAATTATTTACAAATGGGTTACAGCAGAGAGGAACCCAATCCCCATTTTAAAAACTGTACCCCAGTATCAATATTCCTGTGTAGCAAAATGCACAATACAATTACGTGGCGGTGTTTTGATTGGGCAATGCACAATAGAAGGCATGTGGCAGTGTTTTCATTGACCAATGCACAATAGAAGGCATGTGGCAGTGTTTCATTGTAGTCCAAAGTGCAAAGTATTGCATCATTATTGCACCATCAAGAGCCTTGAACTACATGACTCATAAATATCTTTCTGTTCAGCCTTTATGGTGGACTGTCTTGCTTGGATTACTGAGGATGTTGCAATATCTTTGTAAAGTTATGAAGACTTTAATCAGTAGAGTTTGTCCACGTGAAAAGGTTTGCCAAATTTAAGACACGGTTGGAAGCCTTGCACATGCTGTGAGTATCGACTCGAATAAGAACGTTGTGACAGTTCTATATTTAGAAAATCGCAAAGTTGTTTTGATGTAATCTGATCCAGATGATATCATAACTCGGTCGCAGTTGTGAAGACTTTAATCCAGTAGAGTTTGTCCGCGTGAAAAGGTTTGCCGAATTTAAGACAAGGTTGGAAGCCTGGGGTTGGAAGCCTCGCATGTACTGTGAGTATCAACTCGAATTAGAACATTGTGACAGGTCTATATTTAGAAAATCTCAAAGTTGTTTTGATGTAATTTGATCCAGATGATATTACAACTCGATACCTGTGACAGTTCTATATTTAGAGGCAAGTTTGCAAATTTTTGGTTTTCACGTGACGCCAGGAAAAACCTAAAATTAAACATTTAGATTTTTTACCTTCATCAGGTAAATGACATTTTAAGGTATAGAGCAGTTTGAATTGCGAGGTTTTGTTTACAATGCGTGACATCTGGATTGCTTCTAAGAAACATGTCACATACACGGAAACTATTCGCCTCGTGTTTTCAAGTTTTGAATAGCCAATATGTTAAGGGAAGTGTCCAT
Organism: Pachyseris speciosa; assembly: GCA_016490735.1. NCBI lineage: Eukaryota > Metazoa > Cnidaria > Anthozoa > Scleractinia > Pachyseridae > Pachyseris > Pachyseris speciosa. Next base: position 1,430,773 of record JAEMWC010000032.1, on the reverse strand, counting down.
GCGAATGCTTTCAAGCTTAGCAGAGAGAAAAAATGTTTTGAGAGAGCCAAAGTAAACTCCAGATGTTGCCACTTAATTTAGAAGTAAACAACAACAGCTGACAACGAATATGGATGGCAACTCTCAAAACAGTTTAACGAGCTTTGCTCGTACGTGAACAAAAAGGCCTTATGTTAACCCAAAAACAAACCACTAGCCGGATAGTTTCGAGAATCAGAAAGCGTGCGTCCGGCTTCTTCAGCACGAAAGTATCCCAAGTTAATGCCCATAGAGCATCTTGTTATTATTATTATTATTATTATTATTATTATTATTATTATTATTATTAAATACACACATATGCATCTTAAGCAATTTACAGTCTTGTCCACCTAAAATATTCGAATAGTTTGTTTGCTGTTCTGTGATGCTAATAAGCAATATACATTATTTTTATGTAATTTGTGTAGTAAATCTTGTACTCCACTGCAGTTAGCCTAATTTTGGTAATGAAAACTTTTTTTCAGGAGTTTGAAGAAGAACAGGAAGAAGAATGGAAGAATTTTGAACCAGCACCAAGACATACAGAAGCTGATGAACTGAATGACCTGAAATCATTACAACGCAAACTTCAAGAAACTCTTGTTCTGTTGGTGAAGAAGCAAAAAGATTCAGCCAATTGGGAGGCACCACATGAAGAAGTTACAGGCACAAGTGAAACCCTTCGACAGGTTTGTTGAAAATCAGCACCTTTTGACATGCGTTTTGAGACGTGTGTTTTGAGGGAAAGGGGGGCACACCCCTTTTGTCCTCTCCCCCATCATGGATATGCAAACTTTCACATGGTTGAAATATCTTATGAGATATTTGCAGCAGTACTGAATTCTCTCTCTCTCTCTCATGATGTGAGAACAGGGCCCACTCAGTAAGTTTGCAATTGCAGTGGCTCACTTCAAGTCAACAAAGGGGGGTCCAGGGGCATGCCCCCCCCTTCCTTCCCCGGAAAATTTTGAAATTAAAGTCCTCTGAAATGGCTGGAAGCGCATTTAAAACTAACATGGTGTGATGAAACTTAATCAGTTTTCAGTAAAATGTTAAATAAAAAAGTAACTTCGATTTTTTTAGTATTGCTTGCTTTTTACTGTTGAAAAGTGGAGAAAAATGGCGGCTTTTCCAGCTTTTCTTACAATAAACAGAAAACTGTGCTTTGAGAATTGATGTTAATGTATTGCATGAAAAACTATTATCCTGCTCAATCTTGCAGAATATCACCTGATTTTAGCCAACTCGACCTATTGCCATGTCGGCTAAGTATCAGGCAATATTTGGTGCGATTTTGTAGGATTATTGTTAATTATTGTTGACAACTAGATTTTACTTTCCATGTACCCGTGTACATGAGTGTTCAAGTTTACTGCACCTCAAACAATGTTATCATGGATCTTATCTCCTGGACTGTTGTCTTTGTAGGTTGCATCAAGGAGCTTAAGTGAGGCTTGTGGCAGAGCTTTAAATGTTCAGTTTTTCAGCAATGCACCCATTGCTGTGATGAAGAACTACAAGAACACATCCAACAAGGTGCACTCGATAGTATGCGTATTGGTCGGGCTGGGATCAGTACAAATTATAAGCACTGAGTAACATGTATATACTTAGACAAGCATAAAAGCAGAGCTCCACAATTATTTATTTATGGTATTTTTTACTGGCATTTATGTAAGTCTGCATATTGTAATGTTGAATAGCACTGATACAAATGACCATTTGCCAGTGCACTGGCAATGGCAACATTCCATAAGGACTAAGCCACACCAGAGAAACTCCAAACTATTGGAGCAAGACGGCATTTAGCACCCATGGGGCTACACATGGAGCTTCGCTATGCAAAACCTATCAATGTCAACTCTGTGTGTTCCTTTACAGTGTGCAACTGTGTTTGTGCACTTTTGTGCTGTCGAGGTAGCCCGTCAATAGGTTACTTATTTGGGTATTGGGTACAGGAACAGCACCAGAAGACAAAACTTCGGTAAGCCGAGCAAAGCACACACTCTCCCACTCCAGGACTCGCTCAACTTGCTGTTTTTCTTTCCCTTGCTGTCGCTCCACTCACCCAATACCCTACTAATCAGCTTATTCACAGGCTATCAATTTAAAAATTTTTTTTTTTTTTATCAGCAAGTGGGTGTTTTGAGAGCTAGTTCTGGGACCAGGGCTCGGTTGTTCAAAACGTGATTAACGCTAACCCAGGATTACCCCGTTAGGAGTTAACTGAAGCTTTCATCTCGCTCCTTGAGAAGGTTTTGTATATTAACTTTTAAAGTAAAGTTAAATTCCAGTCAGAACTTGGGGTGAAAATCTTTTGGAAATGTTTTATTGAACAGCAACTAAACTGGACGGTAGACGCTAAAAAATAGATACTGCTCTGTTCTCTCTTTATCGCTATCGAAAATCAACGTTTCATTAACATTTCTATTTTGTATTTTTAGGTGTTTTTCTACAAAGTCAACTACGTTTCAGGAAGCGTGAGATTGAGTGAAAAGTACTTTGACCACATTTGGATTACAACAGAGGAAATGAAAGACTATGTAGCGCCAGAATACTTGAAGACTCTCAAGAGATTTCTTTCCTAAACGATGAAACAAATACAAAACCATAACCATACCGACCACGTAGATACAACGTTTTGCCGGCTTGTCTTCGATCTTAGTGAAAGTCTTAAGAGAGGGTGATTAAAATCTTAATGTTTTAAAGAGCCAACATACACCCCACCCCCCAATACTCACAATGGCGTTATACTTAAGGGAGGCAGTCTTACATGTAATTGGCGTCCCTGAAACTCGACGGAATTTTAGATCCGAATTTTTCATTTGACGATCATATAACTACCCCTGTATCTGAATGTAACACACGCCTTACACAAATTAGCCGTGTCAAACCACATTATCTTGATAAAAGTTCACTGTTAACTGTAATCAATCGATTTTTCAGTAAAATGTATTACTGCTCGAACGTTTGGGCAAATACCACAGGCACGAATGTACAGAAATTGCAGGCTGTTCAGAACTTTGCTTGGCGAATTGTCAGCGGCGCGAGGAAATACGACCATGTAATTATAATTATAACCCCCCAGTCTGTCTTGGTAGCCCGTTGAAGTCACCAACTTTATTACCGTCAAGCTAGCATGGCCTTTAAATGCATGTCTGGGCAAGCCCCTAAATATCTAAAGGAACACTGCAATTCATTATCCAAATGGTCGAGAGAGCAGAAAGTAAACCACAATTTTTAAAAAGATAA
>JAEMWC010000032.1:1422500-1425000 GCA_016490735.1 Pachyseris speciosa | reverse complement strand
ACGTTAAGCTTAGACATAAGCTTAAATGTCGTAGAAAAGGAAAACAATCCTGATAGTTTGGATAGGTAATCGCATGGGGCCGAGTAAAATTAAGGGCTAATATCAGTTGTGTTTTCACTAAATTTCCTGAAATTGCCCTCGTCGCGCAAAAACATAAGACATACGAGGACTCATTGCGATTACGTGTTAAAAACATAAGGACAAACGTTTCTTTCAGTTCTTAACACTATAGAAATACTGACGTCGAAAAAAATGTACAGTCAGCCAAGCGGAGGAAACACTCGTTCGCTTGCTAGCAAAACAGCAAACAAACAATATTCGACTAGCTACTTCTTTGTGTCCAAAACGAGTAGATTGTTATTTATATCCAGTCGACAAAGTTTCATTCCTGAGCAAAAGTAACAACGGTTAAACCTCAAATGCTAAGCTTCAATTTATTTAAGTTGTCCTGAGTTGACTTGTGTTGACCTGTGTTGTCGAGCTTTCTACGAATCCACTAAAGTAAAAACACGCATCTACAAAAAATAGCAAACGGTTTGTCCAAAGAAAGAACTTCTTCCACCAAGTTTGAGCTACTCGTTCCTCCCATTAATGCTGGTGAATTGTTAAGTCAGAGCTGAAAGATGCCGCCGTAAAGTGAAAAAGCCCTTGAAGCATTAATATAATTTTGTTTTTCAACCACACAATCCGGGCGCTATACAAGTGGATCAGAAATTTAAGAATTTCCTTCCTTGCTCTTCCATTTTATCAGTTGAAAATTCACCTTCCCGAGTATCTTTTCAGTAGTTCTTGATTTTTGTGCCTTTTACGCGAATTAAAAGACAGAACTTCGAAGATGAAGTTGTTGTCCTCAAAATGAAGAAACCAACTGAATGTGAAATCTCGAGCCGCAGAAAGCGCGCGAAAAATTAAGCCTCGTTTTGGTTTGGGTGTCCTAAACCTGGCTTGAGCCTGCGATCCAATCGAAAACCAGTACCTGGTCAGCGGTCAACTTCAAAAAAACAGCTGACCTCAATGAGGTCTTAACTTGAGCCCGCGATATGGTCACGTACTACTGGTCAGCGGATACCTTGTTTTGACAGGTGTCAATTGGCCATAACATTGACGTCCAATATCAAAAGATGTACACAAAACGCGGATAACAACACACAATTTATGAGACATTTCACATCGCATACATGGAAGGGCGGACGTACGGGGTACGTACGGACGACGTACGTACGGTGATCAAAACCAAATTTTCTCGATTAGATGGGTTACCTTATTTTCTTAACAATGGTGCTCCGCTTGGCGGCCTTTCGGGCCGCCGGAGCTCCGCTATAAACAGTGCAAGTCAACAGAGTGCGAATTTTTCATTCGCTGATAACTATTACAAACAAATCAATGGTGTAGCGATGGGCACAAAAATGGAACCTAGATACACCAATCTTTTTGTAGTTTACGTCGAGCACCAATTCCTCAATCAGTACAACGACCCTAAACCTGAACTCTACGGTCGCTACATTGACGACTGCATCGGCGCAATTTCCTTTAGCGAGGCGGAACTTAATCAATTCATAACCTCCGTTAATTCCTTTCATCCTGCTCCAAAATATACCTGGGAAATTTCGGCAACTTCGCTGGCTTTTCTAGATATCAAAGTTTCTATCAGTGGCCACGGTTTATGTACCAGTGTGCACTACAAACCCACCGATTCTCACAGTTATTTGTTATATTCATCTTCACATCCATCTCATGTCAAAAACGCTATTCCCTGTTCTCAATTTCTTAGACTTAAAAGTCTATGTGTCAGTTCTTCGAGAAACATGGCTATTCTGATTCTGTGGTTCAATCGGGCCATCACCGCGCCCAGCAATTTGATCAACAGTCAGCACTACAGACGTCACAAAAGGAAAAGAATGACAGAACTCCATTCACCCTCACATTTCACCCTCATAATAACCCTGTTAAAACCATAATTCTTAATAACTTTAAATACTGCAAAATGATCCGGAAACTGCTAGAATTTTTCGCAAGCACCACTGACTTCATTCAAACGCGACAAAAATGTAGGTTACTTTCTAGTCAGAAGCGCATTCAAAACAACTGAGCAACCTGGCACCTTAAATGCGCGCGCTCGCGATGCAAAACTTTTCCTTTCATTCAAAACACTGTCAAAATATCGGGCCCTAAGCGATCTGTTAAGATCACTGATCGTTTGTCGTGTACCCCTGCAAATGTTATCTACTGAATAACTTGTACATTATGCATAAAGTTATACATCGGCGAAACAGGAAGGCGACTAGGTGGCCGATTCCGAGAACATCTACGTGATGTTGAGAAAGATGTCAAAGATGCATCCAAACCAGTCGCGATCGCTCGGCATTTTAATCTCCCTAGCCATTCGTTTTTCATTCAATTAATTTATTCCTGAATGAATGAATGACTGCCTTTATTTAAGTGTCAAACTGAAATAGCAGTAAAAGAACCACTAAATGGGGACATTATGAATAAATTAAAG
>JAEMWC010000032.1:1252500-1412500 GCA_016490735.1 Pachyseris speciosa | reverse complement strand
AGTGTTTTCTTTTTATTCCGCTTTGAATTCCGTTACGCTTTCATCTGAAAGTAGTTAGGACTCACGAATGTCTGTCTTTTTTTTTTTTTGCAAACGTTTGCTATCGAAAACTCTTCATTTTCCCTGCTGCTGCTCAATTTTTTTTGACACAAATTAAACTGGCCCAAATAAAGCCATGCGAAGTTGCTCGGTGAGAGTGTGCAACTCCGATTCCAGGCTTGGCTTGGCTAAATATATATATGGCCTTCAGCTTTTCTTTTTATAATCGCTACATACCAGACTGGAATGGTGTTCCATCGAACATCATGCATGCACCCTCTTTAAGCTGTTTTAAGTCCTATCTATTACATTATTTGTGTCAATTTTAAATCAGATGTGAGTGACAAGTATGTAATTTAATTAGGTTAGCTTTGGATTGTATTTCAATTTTACTTCTTTATTTTTAGTGTCAATCTCAAAGCAGGGGTGACTTGTAAGAGACAAGTATTCGATTTAATTTGATTAGGTTAGCTTTGGGCCACATTTAAATGTCATCTCTTAGTTTTTAGAATGTGTGATACAGTAATAGACCACGTATAAGAACCTGAATTTTCCAATTTAGCCTAAATAGGCTCTTATATAAATGGTACTTAAAGCAAATTTAGGCTACCAAGGTTCTTAAAATAGGTTCTTATATTTTTATATGAATTTTATCTGAATATACTATATATATGATAAATATCATCTCACAATACAGTATAAATCATTTATTTGTACCATAGAGAAATGCCTATAGGCAGTTCAGTGCAGGTACAGTATATGTCCTTAACAAAACATAACAAAGAAACTCATTCAGCAGTTTCTACCTTTACACTTTTACAGCAACCCCACCTAACTTAAAATTTTAACCTTAATAGGTTCTTATGTGCAGTGGGCTTAAAATGAAAATTTTAGACTAACAGGTTCTTAAAACCCAGGTTCTTATACATGGGCTATTACTGTATTAGATAATATTCTTTATATGGGAATTTACTATCTCCCAATTATTCTCCAGTCATGCACTTTTTTTGTATCAACTTAGATGTATTTGCATGACAAAGTATTATTAAACTTAAAATTAAACTTAAAGTAAGCTCTTTCTCATCAATGTTCACATCCTTTGGACTTCCTTCTCCTGCATGCAGTCTTTCAATTAATTTTATTCATAGCTGGTCACACCAATCTTGTGGTATGTTTGGATGACATTTGGCACTAATGTTTAATGGGATTTTTGATGTTTGATGAAGTATGTTGTGCAATTTCAAATGTACATGGAGAAATGTTAAACTAGTCCTTACCTTTCTTGCAAAATAGAAATTCAAGTTAAGATGGCTAAAATGGATTTCCAGCACTTTTGCTTTGGTGAATCATTACCTTAAATCCTCATACTACATTGTTAATTACCTTGATAGTGATATCAACCAAATGCCCAATATTTTATTATCAAGTTGCTTAGTCTTGCACTTGGCTGGCCAGAAGAGCAGCTGGATTTCTTTTTGAAAACACTGTAGGTGCATTGATTGATTAGCTTACTGTCAGCAAGAAGTTTTTTGCGATAGTAAGGTCAAGAACTAACTAATCAAAACAAACATCTTGGTCTTAATGCATATCATCTAAATATTTTTATTGATTTCCATGTATCTTTCTTTCATAATTTTTTTGAGGCATACATATATCCAGAGGATACACAATTTCTGATTTCCAACTGTCTCATGGAAGGCTTTAGATAACTGAAATTGCATTCATTATGAAGTGATGATCTGAATCACTATATATCTGATGTCGGATACTGATTCAAAATAGCATTCACCAGGCTTCTCCACCAATTTCTAGTGGCTCTAAACCATAACTAAGTAGCCTACAGTTGAATGGGAAAACAGACCTGTCCTTAGGTATTGCTCTAAGATGTTAAAAAATGTTTTGTTTTAAAAATTTATAGATGCAAACTCGCATTGCAGGTTCTTTTTTACACAAAGTATTAAAGATTATTTTAAAAAAAACCTACCTCAATATTTTTATTTTGCTTTTTAACATCTCCAAACTCAATTTGCAAAGGAATTTTTATTGCCTTACTCAATAGAACGCTTTTTTTGTGGGGGGGGGGGGGGGAAGGTGGGGGGTCCAAATCTGATCCACAAGCAGATCTGGACTGGAGGGTGCAAATATGCAAAGGGTCCAAATCCACTGTGCCACTGGCTCAGATTGCCTTTCCATACTATTTTTTACAGCATTGGGTCTGTAGCTTGAGTGAGGTCAGATGGGTGATATGACAAGCGAACATCTACGAAGCGTCCAAAAGAACACTAGTGGTTTCCCGGTCGCAGAGCACTTTAACTCTCCCGGCCACAGTCTATCTGACATCCTTGTTAGAGGTTTTCGGAAATGTGCTGGAGTCAAGGCCAGACGGAAACAATTAGAAATGGAACTCATTTTTAGGCTCGGCGCTATGCAACCAGACGGCCTAAATAATGTTTTCATTTCTTATAAATGGCGCGCGCGCGTCCTTTTTTCCGCGCGCTTAGCTCTTAGTAACGTTTCTTTCAATTTTACAGTCGCGCAAACATTTAACGGTTTTCACACTGAAGAAGGGCTATGCCCGAAACGTTTGTGTTTTTTCACAAGATGTCACTTTGACACTTTTTTCTCAATTTAATAATTTTTTTTTAAATTTTGATATGACAAGCAGACTATATGTAAATGCCAGTAGAAAAAGAAGGCTTTTGGAGCTCCGCTTTTAGGCTTGGCTAAATATATATATTATATTCAATATGGCCGTTAATATCCGTGATACGGACTATGTACTTACAATGAATTCTTCGGGAAATGAACGTGTCCCTTCGATTGAAGAGCTTTGTAGTAAAATCCCAATATTGTCAGAGTATTGTATAAAACTCGATCACAGCGTAAAACGAAGAAATTTGAAAACAAAATCGCCGATGTCGGCGTGGATCCTTTCACCGTTCCCGATCAACAACAGAGAGTGCCTTCGTCCTATCGAAGCGATGGATTTGCTCAGCCCACTTGGTTCTGGAGACGAGTTTCTACACCAAAGAACAGTTTAAAGCCTAGAAGAGTTTAGAGGTGTACAACTTTTTCGTGTCAGGTGGAAAGCACGTTGTCGTGGGAAAAGTGACACAATGATTCCCAAAGAAAGAATGACCCTTTGATCATTGTTTGGGCGATAGCCGACAAAGACGGAACATTCAAATCAGCTCATTGATTAGGATGCGAGGCAGGGCTTTCGGAATCTTGCTCACACGTAGCAAGTGTATTATGTTAAATTGAAGCATGGACAAGAATTCGCGGTGAATTGTCCTGCACGGAAGTGAAATGCACGTGGTTGTTACCCTCATCGACAGCTTCCCAATTCTCATTACAAAGAGAAAATTGATGCTGATCGCTAATGGCAGCCATTTCACTTCATTTCTTTTTGTACACTCATTAATAATATCAACATTGTTTTTACAAATAAACAGTAACTATACTGGAGAATAATCTCATTTGTCTGTTAGTCCCTTTTTGAAATGTGCATGCTCCTGTGCCTGTAAATTATAGCTGGCTATTTTTGGTTTATACAAGTTGTATTTTCAAATTAATGAACTGGTAACAAGACAGGAGAAACCTTAATTAAGATGAACCTCCATTCCTAAAACAAATTGATGCCTCATTGTTACAATGCACATGTCATCGGCTTCCCTGTGGGGTTGACCCGCAGGCCAACCAGGGAGATATGTGGGGGAATACAAGGAGATGGATGGGATTCTTTGCCCAAGGGTAGGAGAAAATCTTGATATTGTTTTACGATCAAAGATTAGGGGGTGGAGTAATTCACAAGTTTGAAAAGGATGTTACGAGGATTTTCAGCTGAGAGACACCTCACCCAGGGCACTTTGTCTTCAGAGACTACCTGACCACCCGGGGAAGTTCCTTAAGTTTGCTTGACTGATCTTACAATCCCCCTGGTTAGCCCCAGGGTCGACCCCATGGGGAAACCGATGACATGTGCATAATACAGACAAAAATCAAATTTCTTTGGGAAACATGGCACTAACCTTACAGTGTTCTGAATAATGGAAAGGATTATCACCTATCATCACTTGTAAACTTCCCACTCACCACAATGCCATTTTGGATTTTATGACAACCCATAGTCGCAGTACAAAAAATGACTATATCACAAGCAACAATATAAGCACTGTTCAGGCAATGTATTTGTTCATATGAACACTATAACGTGATCATGATGCAAACAATGTTATTCATTTTAATTAAGAGTTTTTAGCAGTAAATGTTGTATCTATATCTATGAAAGATGCCAATCAGCCTATATTAATGACAGTGGCTGTACAACAAAAGGCTATTGTGTTCATGTTGTTACTCCAGCATAAACAAAATCTTTCTACAGCCACCCCAAAAATATTATAGCCTTAAAAGGTATAGGGATGCTGTTGTGAGTAAGGGGTGGTATGGGAGTTGGGGGAGGTGGGCACTCAGCATATCTTTGGCTAAGGAGGTGCAGCCCGGTCGCTATTGACCCTGTTAAAGAAAAAAGTCAGTAATTTTCCTACTCTATTTGAGACAGAATTACAATTTTTGATACCCTGTTTAAGACATTTAACCTAAAGTAACACCCTGTTTTAGACAAGAATAAAATAATTATTACTAGTCTGTTTACAACTTTATGGATTTACTGATATGTTTGTGTTAATTGTGCCAATAAAAATGTAAAAATTCTGTTTTATGGCAAGGTTTCTTTAAATTAACTGCTTTAAATAACCTGTTTAAGACACCACCTTTAAGACAAAAATCCCTGAAAACCGTACCCTATTTGGCCGCACATCCCCATTATAAATAAAGTTAGGGATTGTGTTCGTTGTTTGACAAATGGTGAAACATGATCAAAAGTAGCTAATAGTACTTCGTGTGTTGCCGGCAAACCCGTGTAGAATGACACTTTTCGTTATCCTCCCTGAAATACGTAATCTTTGTCAAAAGGCTTGCTCATCGATGGCTGAGTAAACAAGTAGTCAAACTCTTCTGTGTGAGCTGAGGCATCCGTGCATGGACAGTCCTTAATAGAAAGAGACGCCACGCACTGATATAAATAATCAAAAGCCTCTGTTTCACTTTGTGGAGCAGGTGTAACGTGTTTCATGCTCGTTAGGTTGCAAGTTTACGGTTTCCTCTTGAACTTGCTATGAATCGGGGGTACTTAACTGACTTTCAATCTGTGAAGCAAAATCGGCAGGCTCATTTAATTAACTTAGCTTCAGTAAACGTTCTTGTTCTAGCAGTTCCGCCTGCCGTTTTCGCTCTCCTTTGACCTCTCTGCTCGAGTCTCTCGGGCCTGATTTTGATGTTGTCCTCTTTGCGTCGCGGCTTATACTGCAGAGATCCACAATCGTTGTCGCTCAAAGCTTCATTCTTCAACTTCTGGGCCTTGATTCGTTACAACTGCTGGAACTCGATACAATCGGATTCCCTTATCACGACCACTCTTTCTGGTACAGCCCACAATCAGGTACATGGGCATTTTGAGGCGGCGAAATTAGAAAAAATGCGTTAAACTTCATGTGTTGGTGACTACATCCCATCCGCCATATTTGGCCTTTGGTACCCCAACATGGCGGACGGAAATGGCAAGTTGTACCGGAAGTCACGTGAGTGCAAGGCAAGAATAGTGTTCGTTAATGAGGTGTTTGCCAATGGAAGAGGACTGTTTAGTGTGTTCGGCCGCACGTTGGTGCAAGTGCCTGTGTAGCCTACATAACTTGCATCGCACAAGTCACATTGAAATTTATAAATTACACGTGTTTGGTTAACATTAGGCGGTTTGTTCTCTTCCACTTTTATCTCTCGCTGGATCTTATTGCTGACAAAAACCGGTTGAATGACTGTGTGGGTCTTCAACCGGTATTTGTCAGCAATAAGATACAGCGAGAGATAAAAGTGCAAAAAATACATACTAGTTATGCAACCCTTTCTCGTGGTATACCGTGGAATATCCCACTCGTCACTTGTATTTTCTTGGTATACACACTCACAAAGGCGAGTGTGTATACCGAGAAAATACATGTGACTCGTGGGATATTCCACGGTATACCACTCGAAAGCGTTGCATAACTAGTATGTATTTTTTGTTTTACTTCTAGGTGCTAATAACAAAATACCAACTTTAGATCACAGACTATAACAAGAGTTACCTTTGACTTGCATCAGATCACAAAGATATTCAGATGCAAAGGCATATATAGATTTAAAAACGAGAAGAACAATTTTGTAATCTATTCTGTATTAACCTGAGATTAGGCGAATTGTAGTTTTTTCCCTTCCTCCCGCCGCGAAAAAAAATTCGCCTGATCGCTGGTTAATACCGTTTTTGACCGGTAACCAATGTGAGTTAAACAGGACTGGCGTGATTTGACTATATCTAGGAGTTAGAGTGACCAGTCTTGCTGCAACATTCTGAAGCAGTTGTAACTTTGACAGGTGCACAATTGGGACTCCAACAAGTGGACTGTTACAATAATCATTTCGTGCCACAACTATGGCCTGTACTAGTGCTTTAGTATATATAGTATATATAGTATATATAGCATATATAGCATATATAGTATATATAGTATATATAGTATATATAGTATATATAGTAGATGCGTCTTATATTCTGGAGATGGTAAACCCCGATTGGCATACTGCATTTATATGACATGTCCGATGCGAAGATGTGAATCGAAGTATGTCCCCAGATTCCTAACAGATGTAACTGCCGGAATATTAGCATTACCAATGGCAATATGATCAAATTTGACTTTCTTAAAGTTGATATGAAGTTCCAATCAGGACTGAGGAATTCGGTCTTATTATCATTGAGTTTGAATTTGTCTACTGTCATCCATGGGCACTTTTCATTTGAATGAAAAAACCGGGGAGAATTTTCGGTTAAAAAAAGGGAAAATTTTTCTCAATCAAAACGGAACGGGACGAGCGTGTTCCTTTTGCACTGAGTCACTCTTTAAGAGACTGGGTATTAACCAAAACACCACCAAACCGCGCGTTTTATTCATCAAGGAGCATGGAACTTGTGGGACGCCGCATATGGTACAGGATTTTTCGGTCATTCCGGTAAAACCGAGAAAAGAGGAATACCTCAGAAGGTATTCCTTTCTTTCCGAAAAATGTCCATTGGAAAAGTCTGTTCCATTTGATTTACCATCGGAACAACCGATTTTTCTATGCAAAAGGAAAGCGGCCCAGATCTTAATCGCAGACACATTTCTTGAGTGCGAAGTGTGGGAAAACATTTCCTATGTTCATCGCGTTGCTCCGTTTACTGCCGGAACGTGAGTCGAATCTTTGAATTTGGCTGATTCTCTTAATAAAGCCGGATCAAGTGTTGGATGTTCCATTTTACTAATATTAAGTTTTCAGAAAATGTACCGATTCCCGAGATTTTCTCTGCGAGCGCCGGCGTAAACACTCTATTTCTAACCTCGGTCATTTTACCTGTACTGACACCTGCGATTGGGGGTCCCAAAATCCACATTGGTAATAAACGAAAGGCAGTAAACTACAAAGACAGGCATGATACATTAATTTAAATTTTTTTAAATTGCTGGAAACTTAGACTGTTAACACTCATAGGAAAAATTATTGTTCGTAAGAGTTTAGCTGCTTCACATTTATCCTATATACCAGCGCCGTTGGTAATTGACAAAAGATTTCTCAGAGATAAATCAAATAATCTACGACTTTATGAAATAACAAAGGAGATAAGATTTAACGTAATATTTTTATTAACAGTTATGATAAATGTGGGCTCAAAATGATCGACATCTTTTCTTACAATAAATTCCTTAAATTAGCATGGGTAAAAAAGTATCTTGATGCGAAAAATACGGGGAAAATGGAAACTCTTTTTTGAGCAAGAGCTCGAGAAATATGGTGGAAAGCTTCTTTTCAGTGATAACCTCAATAAAAAGGATACTGTGGAAATTATTGATGTTAACAACGCACTAATCCGAGAAATTCTGTGTATATGGGCAGAAGTTAATTTCGATTGTTCGGTCCAATCGGAGAATCAATTTCTGGAACAACCTCTATGGTACAATTCATTAATCAGAGTAGGGAATAAACCTTTTTTTACAAAAAGTTATTTTCGAAGGGCATTTCTAAGGTAAAAAACATAAATGAGCGACCACAACAAGTTTTTCTCTTTAGCCGAAGTATCGAATATCTACAACATACAAATACAACCATTAACCTTTTTTGGACTCGTTTCTTCAGTTCGGTCCATCAGAACTCCTGCGACAAAAGAATCAAGTGAAACAAGACATGAAGATTTCTATTATTAAAAGTCGGAAGGCCAACAAACTGGTGTATAAAAAGCTCATATCTGTGAAAGCTAATAGTCAAAAAAAAGTCAAATAAAATTGGATGCCAACTGTGAACCGGACAATTGCTTTAAACCTGATTGGAAAAACGCCCATAAACTAGCTTTTCGCTGTACTAAGAGCACTAAATTGGCCAACTTTCATTATAGGTTTTTACATAGAATATTACCGACGAATTGTTTTTTGACAAAAATTGGCCTTAAAAATGCCGATTCTCACTGCACCTTTTGCGGAGATTTCCCTGAAGAACTTTCTCATCTCATAATTCTGGCATTGTGAAAAATCCACTTCTTTTTGGGATGATTTTTAAAATACTGTGGTTAAAGGAGAATGCCATCATCCCAGATACTTACCAAAAGAGTATGACTGTCTTACTAGGTTTGAAACCAGAATGCTCTTCACGTCATAATATTTTACTCAATTTCTGTTTCCTAATTGCCAAGTTTTTCATTTGGCGCTGTAAAATTAGGGAAACTCCTCCAAACATTAACGGTTTTCTCCCCCTGCTGCCTTCTCAATATAAGATCGAATCGTACACTTACACCGAGGAGAATAAGAAATGGGATCCTTTGACAGAACTTTTAAACTAAAATTAGACAGAAAAGTTGGTCTCACAGTCTCCCTTTTCTCCTTCACATTGAGCAATTAAAATAAATAGACATATGTACATACAAATATACTTGTAACAGTTCCGTCTTACCGTAATATAAGATACCTTTTCATCAATATACTTTTCAAACAGGTTGTATTTAGCGGCCGTATACCTGTACTTTACTTTTCTCTCTATTTTTGTTTCAACGGTTGTTTTTTTTTTTCTTTTTTAAAACATGTAACTGTATACCTTTTTTTGTTATCTTTAGTCCAATTTGTTTCTTTCTCCCTTACTTGTTACAATGTAATTAACAACGGTGTAACTTAAGCTATACTGACTTTGAGCGCATGATTGTCATAACCGGGCCGACGCTCGCTGAAATGATTGAAACCATAGTAACGATGTTTCCCACAAACAATTTGGCTACAATTTGTATGGTAACTGATCAATAAACAACTCTATTCAATAAGTGTGTCTTTATTGTTTTCAGTAAAATTATGCAAAGAAATTTAAAGGTTTTAATCAGCGCATAATGCTTTCACCTTTGTGTTGTCAAGTTGTGTAAAACAAAAAAACTCCAATCAAATATTATTTTCTACTTGTCAGAGTTTATTCAGTTCTTAAAAAGGTGCTCCATTGTTTATTCATCACATTTACAGTGGAATCACCGAGACAGTCATGCAATTTCGTTACCTTCTCGCCTTCCTTTCTTTGCAAGGTTGTGTCACTCGTGCACTTTTTCTTGTACACGAACAAGCCTGAAATTCCAGAGGGAGAGCCATCTTCTAAAAAGGAAACATACCTACGAAAAGTGTAGAAATTGTCAGTGGCGGCACTATGTTTACAAAGTCTTTCATTTACCTAACACAGACTTTGAAACCATAATAACGATGTTTTTTCATAAGCAATTTGGCTACAATTTGCATGGTAAATCAATAAACAACCCTATTCAATAGGTGTGTCTTTGTTTTCAGTAAAATTGTGCAAAGATTAAAGGTTTTAATGGCATAATGCTTTCCACCTTTGCGTTGTCAACTCCAATAAAATGTTATTTTCTACTTGTCAGAGTTTATTCAGTTCTTAAAAAGGGGTTCCGTTGTTTATTCATCACATTTACAGTGCGGGAATCTCCGAGACAGTCGTGCAATTTCGTTACTTTCTCGCCCTCCTTTCTTTGCAAGGTTGTGTGTCACTCGTGTACTTTTTCTTGTACATGAATAAGCCTGAAATTCCAGACGGAGAGCCATCTTCTAAACAAGGAAACATACCTACGAAAAGTGTAGAAATTGTCAGTGGCAGCACTACGTTTACAAAGTCTTTCATTTACCTAACGCAGACTGAAAAATGTCTTCCTTTAAGCCTGGTGGAGTCGATTGGAATCAATAATGGCACCTGTAATTGCGACGTTATAGTTCTTAGTTATCAAGCAGAGTGTACAGAATTATCTTCGGGCAATGTAACCTACCTATTCGAGCCACAAAGTACTTGGTCATCTGGTCGAAATTCTCTCTTCCTCGCTGCAGTGAACAGAACGCCAGGCTACCATTACTACATATTTCTGGATGATGACGTGAAATTCATCTTTAACAAATTCACACCGCCTGACGTGAAGAAGAAGCCGCCACTGCAATCATTTCAGCAATGGCTTTTAGATTTTGAGCCCGCTGTGGGTGTTGCAGATTATTCACATCACGGGGCAGCGTGGGCTTTCGAACGACGAAAGCTGTTAGGCAGCATTACAAATGACACATCTTTAGCTCTGCCTGTGGCGTGGTATGATGCCTGTTTCAATGCTTTTCACCACAAGGCTATCGCTGACATTTTACCATATGACACACAATACGATAATACGACTTGGTTGATGTCCCAAGTTGTCATCATAACGCTTGTTGAATTGAAGTTTAGGGGCCAAGCTCTGCTATACCCACCAATAACTGCTCGTAACCCCAAACATCGCAAATATCCACGTAAGCGAGGTAGTCTTCTTAATGAAGTCATGCGAACTTGTATCGAGAAAGCCGAACGGGATGCACCTACTTTTTATCAAAATTGCTCTCTGTTTAAGGAATTTAAGGCGAAATTACGGGATCATACGGTCACTTCGACAACATTCTGCATGAAAGTGATCCCCCATCTCCCTACTTTGCCGTACGCACATTTCAACCGAACGTCAGCAGGATACAAGGACAAAACGACAGATAGTGGCTAGAGTGCGAGGGAAAGGTTTATATTGTAATAGACCGAATACAAAAATGGCTACCTTTAAATTCTTCTTTTGTTCGTATTCAAAATAGCCTCACTAACGTCCTTTTTGAGATAAAAACTCTGAAGGATTTGTTATCCCGAACGAGGTTAGGGAGGCTATTTTAAATACGAACAAAAGAATAATTTAAAGGCGGCCATTTATGCGTGGGGTCTATAGAGTAGATCAATTCCTTTGTTAGATGTAATCACACAGAAAAACACTTGTTCTAAAGGGAATACGCAAGGGCGCGCGAACACTTGTGTAGAAGACCGTTCAGTTGCTTTCATTCTCGTCTCCAGAGCCACTTGTTTGGACTTACCGTTACGAGTGACTCTGGTTGCAAAGGAAAATTCGAATTTTTTCATTGGCTAATAAAAGCTGAATGCGCACCAAGAATTAAGTGATAAGTTACTGCGCAATTCCCGTCATTCTCGTCCCCAGAGACGCTCGTTTGCATTTACCGTTACGAGTGAGACCTATTTTACGCAAATACGTCTGGATGTCAACCAGCGAATTTCACATTCTCACCAACTGATCGAAGTACTTCTTGGTTACCTTGCTTAGAAACCTCAAGCCAACACCTAGTACCTTCAACTTTTCATTTGATCAGATACAATCGCATTCAGTGGCGAAACTACAAGAACACAACTGCTTTAAACTTTGTCTGGTCCACCACGAATGGAAGAAGCTGGAATATCAACGATTTTCCAAACCCTGTGGGCAAAATACACAGGTAGTCTCGCTTCTGTACAGGGACTGCATGCAAGGCAGCTTTTTGTTCCCTTTTCAATAGTAAATTTTCTAATTTCAATGAAATTAGTGTCTCTTTTAAAGCTTCCAAGGCAGCCATCATAAAAGCCAAAGCTGGACTGTCACTCCCTCCTTAAGGATACACATCTGAGCATGAGCAAATACATTCTTGGCTATTTGACATGCGCTATCGGATGTCAGAAAATGTCTGACATCCGGTGGGTCTTTGCTATCAGAGTCTCTCGTTTCTCCTACCATGTGACCAAAAGAAACGAGGACTCTGGGAACGAGAATGATTTGCTTTTAGCAAAGTATTCCGTGTACTAATTACTTGTGGCTATATCTGACCCATATATAAAATTCAGTAAGTGGAATTAGCAAGTAAGGGAGGAAGAACTGTATTAGGCAGCGGCTACCGACAAAGTTTAATTTTTCTCCTGCTATATAGTGATTAGTTGTATTTTTGCATTGTTTTAATCTTAAATTATAGAGGTCTATGAAAAAAGTCGCTTTCGCAGCTTGTGAAGTTTTCCTGCCAGAACATTAAATTAAGGCAGTTCGAGATTTTTAACATATTCGAGGAACGTAATTAACTTACTATGCTTTTTTTTCCTTAAGTAGTGGGAAACGTTTCTATCTGAAGGGCTCCATACTTCCATTCTCTTTGATCATGTGTTGTCAGAACATGGCTCCTCGTAAGATTTCTGATGCTGTGGAACTGGTGCGAACATATTGGGCAGCCTTCCTTCCCAAGTTAGTCATTTTTATATAATCGTCAAACCTGTAGTCATGGGACAAAAGAATATAAATCACACAAGCTGCTTGATTTGTAGACAAAGTAAAACCGCATGCCCCGTCATCAGATTTGCGATGAGATCGCATGTTTTGAAAAAGATGAATTTTTAGGGTGGACGAGATAAAAAGTTTGGAGGATGATAAATTCCGCTAAAACTTGACAAAGACTGCCATTAATTTGCAATTGATGTTCACTCGGCCTTTTATAAGGGTCTTGTTCATATTCAAAATGGCGACACGGATTCAAGACCTTAGCGCTGAGATAAATAGGTTTAATATTGGCATATTGGCCGCAAGATCTTATGAGTTTTTGCTGATTGGTTTTGGCTTGTCTTGTTTCGTCTGCACTATTCTTGATACCGAATGTACGCGACTCGTGCAGTGTGCCAAAAATTTAAGGTCGCCCGCGAGTACAAAACAACAACAACAAGGGTTGTGTGGCCTCTCTTTAAATTGCGTTTTTGAAAAGTAAAACGTGGACCGATTTCTTAGACATCTCAGCAGCCGAAAGAGGAATGTCCTTGAATAATAGCGGAGCACCATTGATAAGAAAATATGGTAACCCATCTGATCGAGAAAATTTGGTTTTGGTCACCGTACGTACGTACGTCCGCCCATTCATGTATGCGCTGTGAAATGTCCTATCATCATCATCATCAATCATCATCATCATCATCATTTATCATCATCATCCAACATGGCGGCCATACTCCAGTTGACCTATTTTACAGCACACATCTTTGATATTAGACATCCTTGGACATCCATGTTTATGATCAATTGACACCTGTCAAAACAAGGCATCCGCTGACCTGTAGAACGTGACCATATCGCAGGCTCAAGTTTGAAGGGCATCGAGGTCGGCTGTTTTTTTTAAGTTAACCGCTGATCAGGCACTGGCTTTTCATTGGATCGCAGGCTCAAGCCAGGTGTGAGACACACAAACCAAAACGAGGCTTAATTTTTCGCGCGCTTTCTGCGGCTCTAAATTTCACATTCAGTTGTTTTCTTCATTTTGAGCAAAACAACTTCATGTTCTTTCGAATTTCTTCGCGTAAAAGGCATAAAAATCAGGAACTAGTTTAAAGATACTCCGGAAGGTGAATTTCCAAGTGCTACAACGGAAGAGCAAAATATTTTTCTCAGGAAGAGCTTAAAACTTGGATTCACTTGCATGGCACTCGGATTGTGTGGTTGAAAAACAAATGATTCAACGCTTCAAGGGCTTTCACTTTACCGCGGCATCTTCAGGGGCACCCAACGAGCCAAATCAACCAAAAGCTGTAGAAAGGCATTTTTAAGTACCTTATGTACCTTAAGTCTGTTTAAAGTGATGTTTTCATAAGCTAGAAGAAGTTCATCTGTTCGGATTCCCTAGCTGAAAGTTTAATTACCCGAAAATGTTAGGTAACAAAATCTTCCTTTGAGAAAATGCAAGCTGAAATGAACTTTCCACGAGCATTCTAGGGAACTATTTTCTTTCCGAAAATGCTAGCTGACGTTTTTGACTGCCGAAAACAGCAATTACGACCTTTCCGAAAATCTCAGGGGCTAAATTTAGAACGATAAGATTAGATTTTCAGCATAAGATAGTTATCGTTCTAAATTTGCTTGATAGTTGTGAACTCTGTAACGGCTACAAACCAGCTGCAGCCCTAGTGTGACACTTGATTCGCGACAAAATGTACCTTTCCCTCCGGTGGAGGGTCGTGTTGTCAGCGCGTGACTTAATTCAAATGGACCAATCAAAAACCAGCTACTTGACCTTGCGTTAACGGCCGTTGTCGCGAGGTCGGTCACAAGCATCTCAGGAAAGCCGAAGAGGCGAACTTCAAGCCAAATTTTTCGTTCTACACGAGTCTTTTGACCACCGAAGCACACGTAGATGGAGTGAAATTTATTGGGCTTTATGGAACTGTTGGTTTTATCGCGATTCGGGACTTTTCCTTTCTAGGAGAGAGCGATTTGTGGAGTGACGTCTGGCCAGCGATTGATGCGATCGATGGAGTGGTCTGCCTTCTACTTCTTTTAGAAGGAGAGACAACGATTTCGAAAAACTTCACTAAACGGCGTCAGAATGGCTTCAAAATCGGCACAAGAGACAAGTACGCGACACATTTGAGGTAGGAAAACTTTATTTCTGATTAGATAGTTATTTACACACTTTTTTTACAAACCCGGCGACTTTTCCATACAATTCTCTATATAAACAAGCTGATGCAGAGTCGAATTTTGAGCTTGGGAAGCCTGTGAGTGATCTAGATCAAACATGGAAAGCCATTTGAAAGCAATGTTGAGAGATGTGGCTAAACGGTCAAACATGCTCGTCCAACACGATGTTGAATGAAATGTTTGATCGTTTTTTGTTTGTTTAAATTTGTAGTCGTACAAATAGACGCGTAGTATGTTGTTTTCTTGTAATGTTTTATTGTTCTGAGTTTTTTACACTGCGGTTAATTCCTGTTGACTGTTCTAAACATAAAATATTGGCGCAAGGAAAGCCATGCGTAGTTGTTCAACACCAGTCCAAAAAAATTATAATCGTGCAGCTCCGCTTTTAGGCTAGGCTAAATCTATATATTATGATAATTTAAATTTTATGATAATCAGAATAGAACTCTTTCTCTAGTAATACTCTACTTTTTCAGTAAAACGTGTAATTAGTTTGTATTTGACACGTTAATTTTTTTTTTGCAAACACCTCAAAGAGGCTAGGTAACAGCGAGGGTTTACTCACAGCGAGTCACATGAGAATCGGAATTGTAGATTTGCCAAACCAGCGACTTCTTTAATGTTGCCTTTGAGACAGCTGTTCTCCTCTCTCGTCTGACTTAATTGTTGCCTAAATGTGAGTGATATACTCAACCAGAAGCCACCATTTTGAAGGCTTTTTTCAACCATATATGTGTTAAAGTCTAAAAGATCTAAGACTAATTAACAATTATTCACCGAAGTGGAGGTGAATAGTGATGGATTATCCACCACTTTCACCAACACTGAGGTGAATAATTGTTTTAGTATATAAGTACTATACCGGCGTCGCACGAATACCACCTACTTGGGGTTTGCAACCATTCCAGTTACCCTATTAGCCAAGATGGGTTGTAGTGTATCCAGGTAATTTATTTACCGCGCGAAATTTTCTCAGCAATATATACGCCAGAGAAATGGCAAGCAACCGCAACCCGAAGAGCCAGCAAGCAACGAGAAACCAAAAGAACCACGAATTCCAACAAAGTTCGTCGACTTCCAACACAACCCAACCGTTTGACGAGGATGCCATTTTGGCAAATCTTAACAGCGTGTTTGCGGAGAAAGAGCGGCCAGTTCCCGCCGGGGGTGAAGAGCTTTCAACCGACTGTTGGGAGTTCCTTTTTGTGAAGAAGGAGGAGATGAAGCCCAGCCAAACTTACTACTCACATACAGGGGAAAAGTGGAGTTGCATGCGTTGTACAAAATGTAGTGGATGTAAGGAGGATGATATCTGTTTGATAACCCACGTTCCTCCCCCTTGGTGGGAGGAGACGGAGGCGGAGGAACCCCGTATTTGCTCAACCCTGGGGATAGACTTGAGTTCCGTTCGTTGTATGAAATGCAACGGCTGTAATGAGGGTAAAATCTGTAATAAAACCGGCGTTTCTCCCCCATTTTGGGAGGGGATTAACGACCTTTCCGCGTGGGTGTGGGATGAGTGGTTGGGGTTGTCGTACAGCTAATTAAAAAAGCGCTGCGCTTAGGTACCAGCGGATTCATACTTCTTCTGAAATTTCTTTTATGGACTATAGAACAGCTTCTTGTATGGAGCGGGAAAATCAACAAGTAGCGCAAGCGGGGGCAGCTATCGAAGAGCTGATTCAAAAACTCCTCACCGAGCTTCGCGAATAAAAATTTAAGGAGTTAACCATCATTAAAATAAGAGAGCGAAATGCTCTTGGATGGGATGTTGTTAATAATGTTATTTTTCAACCCCCTTTGTGCAACAAAGAGAACGAATTACAAGAATATTAGTTTCAAGTAAATATAGACCTTGCAGCTTAAATGGACTTTGTGACTTTTGCCCGAACAAGGGAGACAAAAAACACTATATCGAACCACCTTGGTTTCACCCTGAAGACTATGAAGAAGACTTTTTGAAATTCTGGTGGAGCGGAAACTGTGTGACCTTTTTCTGATGAATTAGCATATGAGACAGGAACTTTGTTGGGTGGGGGGGGGGGGGTCCTTTCGAATGAGTCATTGCGTTTTTGGGGCCCGATGTAATGTGCGGGGTTAAGAATAAAACAGTCTTTGTTTTTGCGCAGATGGGAAACCCCCGTCTTTTTGTTTCAATACACATTCCTGAAGGCTTAACCTTTTTCAAGCCCAAAGGAATGTTCAGCCTTCAGAAATGTAAACAATTCTGCAAAGACGTCTGGCGGCCACAAGTTTTGCTATTTTTTTTTCTGCATCTTTCATTGCTTCAACAAATTCAAAGGTAATTTGTCTGACCTCCCGCTGCCAACTCGGGGTAAAAAGTTCATTTAAAACACAGCAAAACGCATAAACAAACGCAATCATGGCTTACTTATACAATTTTTTTTTAATTCACCACTTTTCAGCAGACAACATTATTTTAAAGCATCGGCTGTTGCTGCGGCGGTTTCCGTTATTTTTTTTTTTCGGAACTCTTCCCGTATTTCTCCACGAATCTGTTTACGTATTTTGTCGACATCAGGCTGAGATGGCTGCGGAGGCGCAGGTTTATTAGGCCTGAAGCGCAGACCGTTTTTACTTATGCGGTAGCGCTCGGTTTCACCCAAAACGGTTCGAAACTCCTCATCCGATACCTTATTGTCGTCAATTGCGATCGAAACGCAACCCTTGATTGAGTCATGTTTCGCAATAGCCAGAGCGTGAACCTTGGCATGTTTTTCAACCTTTTTTTTCCAGCTTTTTGTTGAAAGCTGCCAGTGCTGTGGAAGCCGCCCCGCAAAAGGCACCGACAGCACCCAATGGGGCACCTACAACAATTTCAACTCCCGTAAGAGCAGAGGCGAGACCTCTGGAAAGGAAGGACAACCGAAGCCCCTCCAAAGCCGACTGTGAAGTAGTGTACCACTTTCCTGGCCTTCTTGTATTTTTTTAGAACGAACTTCTCATCGGCGATTTTTTTCTCAATTTTGCTGATTTCTGTCAGCCGGAAACTGTTTGGATCAGCATTTGTGGATGGTAATTCCGTTTGCACATGCAGCTCCGGGTAAAGTCTTGTATAATGCGCACCATCCTCAGGAGGAGTAGTCGGCAACACATTTGCGGACGACATCGTATTACTGAGGCGGATTTATTTTTTTCAATTGATAGACAAAACAAAGTTAAGTTTTTGGCCGCGGAAGTCAAACAGCTCCCCATCTTCACGTTTTACTGAAATAGTTACACTGTTAACACCTGTTCCAGTTGAAGCAACCCGCATATTTTTTAAAATATCACCAAATTGATAATCTACCTTTTCATACGCTTCCCTTTTTTTTCAAATTTTGCAAGGAGTTGTGATTTTTCCTATTCAACAAATTTATGGAGGAGTCCACCAAATCGCAATACACAAAGTAATTTTCAGAGGAGCCAACCAGCTTTGAAATAATAATTGATGAGCTATCAAGGGTACTTGCACCAAGAAAATTTAATAATGGCTGACTTAGACGTAAAGAATGATCAGTCGGGGGTGTAATAACTTAAAATCCAGAAGGCCATTAAGTTCAGTTCTTACTTTTGTATTTCCACTTGAAATATTTTGAAAATCTCTTGCTAAATTTTTGAATTTGTAATGACCAGCAGGAAAAGAACCTTCAACTACTTTACTTAAGAACTTATCTACCAAAATAACTCTTGATCCCTTTTTCAAGTTGTGCCAAGAGTTGTAAAGCGAGCAGGAAATGAGCCCAACATAATTCGCTTTATGGATCGGCTCGTCAAAATAGACTGTGCAGGGGTTGTCTGTTGTGACAATTGTAACCACAACCATTTAATTAAAAAATCTCTAATTCAAAATGAAGTTGTAAGCCGTTGAAATCTAACATTTTTCCGTCTTTATTTTGACGGTTAATTTGATGCAGTTTACAAATTCAGTTTGGTCTGTGCGGTGTGGGGCGATTTGGGGCGATTTGAAAATTTTGAGAATAAGTGACTCGTTCTTGCGGCTTTCAAAAGATTGGAACGCAAGCCAGAACATCACTCGGTTGGCCATCATGCAAATTGTGCTCTTTGCTGACAATGTCACAATGGATGTAATAGTTGTTTGGAATTGGAATGTTAAGCAAAACAATAAAACTTTTGACAGTCTCTTGGTTGGGGATAATTTCGGAAAGATTTTTATCAATGCAAAAACTACGTGTTTGTTTATTTTTTTCAATTATCATGTGAAGGTGTTTTGGTTGTAATTGACAAAGGTTTGTCTATTTCCTTTTTTGTAAAAGCCTTTTTCAAATTTTCAACAAAATTATCCAAATTGTAGAATCCAGGGAAAATATTGTATGAAGACGTTTGATTTCCGACTTTGCAATATACCTCCCCACCATTTTTTAAATTGTGCCATGTATTGAAAAGCGAGCAAGAGAGAAGTCGCACAAACTGAGGTTTCGGAATGGGGAACTTGAAGTAAACAGTTTCCCCGTTTGAAGTCGCGTCAACTGTTAGCATAACCATTTTATTTCCAGCTCATATAAACATTTAATTAAAAATAGCGGCATTGGATATAGATATGGAGGCTTTGTGGAAATGGATGCAATCGCCAAAAGCGCAAAAGGTCGCAAAAGCGGCTGAGGACCAGGCCTGGGCCGCTTTTTTCGCGAAATTTCCAACCGCTGACAGTAGCAAATTTACTGCACAAACAAACTTTGCCGACGACCACAAAGCAACATTGGAAATTTATATCAAAGCGGGGCCTGATGGTGATCAAAAAATTTTTTCAGGTTCAGACAGAAAGTACTGGCCTGAAGCTATGGAAAGGGCTTTGGGATTAGTGAATAACAATGACAAAAGCGGGTTCCCATTCCACCTATCTTTCTTCAAGAAAACTTTCATCACAAGAAAACTAGAAAAAAAAATACCAGCGGTCGATTTTACAGAAAACATTCACTCAGAAATTGGCAAAATTTTGGGTAGTTTGCAAAATATTTATGTTTCACCAACAGAGCTTTTCACCATTCAGTTCAGGAAATGGCTTAAAGGTCCAGATATGTCTTTTTGGCCCCAACAACTAAACTTTGCGGTTTGGTGTGCAACAACAGGTTGTGGAATTTAAAGGGATATTTTAACTGGTTCAGTTTTGGGTGGAAACAAACGGTTTCAATCTCTTTATTTCTTTCATGTTTATTTCACCATAAAGGCGTATTCTTTTTGAGATGGGTGGAATACAAAGCGTTAGCTCACTGCCCGACGCTGGAAATTTTAACCAAAAAGACAATAAATACGACATTCCTTCTTACAAAAGGATTTGCGCAGTGTTCGGTGTTGACCCAAGCACGGACTTTCGTTTCACTTCACCCACGGACAGAACCACGGACTTGGCTATCTTTTCATTCAGTACAACGATGGGGACTATGCACAGAAAGGATGGCACTATCCGATGGGACCACTCTCGAATCAGTCGAATCAACGTTTCAGTGATGAAAGAGGGGCCAACGACTCCAACACGATTCACTTTATCAAAAACGCCCAAGGTTCTGACAAACAATTCGAGTATTTCATCCCCAACACCGAATATGGGCTAACACAGGCAGGCCTTGCACGGTTGAACCAGTCAATAGAGGCTTTTGTGTACTGCATTTTGGGTGCGCAGGTTAATGTTCGCAACAGCATTCTTGGCCATGAAGGTCGAGCAGAGGAAACAAAAAGAGAATTCCTTATTCTTATTGAGGATGCTATCAGAACGCCTGGTATTTCAAAGAGCGTCGAGAGATACCAACTTTCTGTGGACGAGGCAAAGGTTCGTTTGAACCTGGCAGTTGCTCTAGGCACCTGGCTCATGCCGGGCCGAATGGTTATAAACACAGAAAGTGTGGTAGGCTATAATAATCAGCGCAAGGAAGCCGGTCCAGGAATGAAGCTTGGGATAAACAACGACGTGAATCAGGGCACAAAAAAGCGGCCGTCTACCTGATGGCGGGCGGCCCTGCAAAGGTTAAGGTTGCCAACAGCCACCCTTCCAACCCAATTCACAAGACAGCAGTCGAAGCACAAAACACAGGGGCCAAAAAAAGAAAACAACCACCACCAACAACAACAACAACAAAATCAACACCACTAGATACAGAAGAACCAACATCATAAGCCGTTTCTGACGCTGACCATGAAATCAACAAAATTCTCATAGGGTGGGGGCTGTTTTGATAGCAGGTATTGTGTTTGTTTCAATTTCAACCCGGCGGTGATGAGTGAAAAAATTCACTTGTTTTTCTTGACATACCTTTCCACCAGAAAGGCAACTACGGCCAGAATTATCAGCCATGTGTGCTCGGCCAGAAAACCGATTGCCTGCCCGGTGGTTTTGAAAAGGAAAGAAACTATCGAGCCGATCAGGCCGAGTAGAAGAGAAGCTGTTTTTCTGCCGATCTCTTTCAGCCCGTTTCCCACCCCTTTGCCGAGAGCTTTCAAAGAGTTCGTAATCGCGCCAATCACAGCACCAGTTGTGACGCCTGCGGCAAGAACAATTGCTGCCATGGTCACGCCATATTTTTTGAATATCTCTTTGATCCTTTCGCGAAGGGTTAGAGCTCTTTCTCTATCCGCAATCTGCGTTTGCAAACGCGCCAGCTGTTGTTGGTTTTCATCAACTCTTTCTCGTGCAGCATCTCATTCAGAAGGTGAGACGTCAGGATTATCGATTAGTTCTTGATCTTCGTCAATTTTTTATGAATCTCGGCTTCTTGTTCTCGCAGGTCATCGAGTGGTTTTGTGCTGTTGAGACCTTCTTCGAGAGCATTTCTTTCTCTTATTTGGGCCGCGAGTGTTGCACTCAGTTGATCGGCCCTTTCTTGTTCTATTGCTATTTGCTTCTTTTGTTTTTCAAGGGCAGCCACATCGTTTTTCGCTTTTTTTGAGGTTTCCTTCATAAATTTTGCGCCTCTGCCGCAACTCACGCTAGGCTAATTCATTTTCAAGGTTTGACCCTAATTGGTCCGACTTTTCTTCAAACTCTTTCAGCCTTGTGTTAAGACGTTCAATTTCTCTCCTTTTCTCTTCAAGGCGAGCGTAGTGATCCTTTCTGAATGTTTAAGTTGTTTCTCAACTTCTCGCAAACTCTGCTGGGTTTCACGTATTTGTTCATTATTATTATTATAAGAGATTCAGCATCTGGCCCAAGCGCCTTGCTATATGACTGTCAACAAAATATTTAAGAAAACCGCTTCCGTCTTTTTTGAAAATCCTATTTCCTTCACCTTTTGCGCCAAAGGTAACAAGCTCCATCTCGTTGCCAGCTTTTTTTCCGAAACCAATGGGGCCCAATTTCAAAAAGTTGACTGTTGGAAACTTCTTTTTAATCCACTGTTTTGCTTTTTCAATCAGCGATGGTTTGGCTTCATCATTAATAAACTCAGGCAGTAAAGGTATTTCATCAAAAGACGTATCTGGTATCCCGATGTGTTCTTCTTGCGCACCGTATGGCGTAGATGCAGCTCCTGGCTCAAAGTGGCTGGTTGTGTTGACCTCATGTTCATCGTCATCATCACCATCATGGTCAAGTTGGTGGTCAAGGCCAGGTTGCTCAATTCCAAAGTCTCCTTCACCTTCTTCCATCTTTTGCCTGAAAGGCTTTGCTAATCTGCAACAGATATTTATCCAAGAATTAATTTTTAATTGAATATAAAAATTCGGCACAGCATAAAATGTCGGTGCAGGCAAACCTTCTTCCAACGCACAAAGAAAAAACGCTCGGCGCGATGAAAGCCGAGCGCAAGATCAATCGCATAACGTTTGATAAGAGTGAAGCCAGTCCCGGCGAGACGTTGTACGTTTCGGTTCCCAAGCTGAACGAGCACGAGGTCCTCGTTCCAGGCTCGCTCTCCCTGCTGTTCGACATCGACTTGGCCGGGGGGCACGCCAACAACTTCCTCGTGCAAAACGTCTCGCGGGCGCTGGTCGACAAGCTGGTTGTGAAGTACGGGGGCACCCTTTTGCAGGACACGGTCGGGTACGACATTTTCAAAATCTGGAAGGACCTTTTCCTTTCCCAGGAGGAGCGGGACAACATGCTGCTCGAGGGCATCCAGAGTGAGGACCTTTGCAAGATCCGCTTGGGCGCGGGCGACAAGCCCACCTCAGGTGTCCCTGCTGAAAACAAGCTGGAAACCATTTACAAGAAAAAGTACTGGATCCGGCTTGAACACCAGATTCTGTCCGACCATGGAATATTTTACCCCCAAGCCCTTTACAACAACCTTTTGTTCGAGCTGATCCTCGCAAATGCTGATAATGTGGTAAAAGGCTCGGATACAACGAAACTCAACTACAAGCGAGTACGAAGCGAGTACGAAGCGAGTCTTTGGCTGCCGAGGTGGAGAGTATTTACACCTCCGGGACAGAGTTCCTGTACGACCATGTGCATCGGGAAGAGGCTGTCCCTTTTGCAAAAGGAACTGCAACCCGCTTAAACCTCAGGGTCAACCCACAAAGAAGGTCCTTGAAAGGAATTCTTCCCTTTTCATTGAACCTTACACCGCGGGAGCCAGGGACTTGGAAAAGTTTTTCAACACCGACATCAAGTGAGCGTCACGGTGAATGGATCGCCCAATCGGCTGTACAACAACGGCATCGATGGTAAGGACATTTGGGAGGAGGTCAGCCGCTTTTTGATGAAAAAGGAGAATAAAACGCAACACATGAATTTGACGAAGTTTTACACAGGCGACCGGTTTGGGCTTCTCATTGATTTGCGGTCAATGGCGGACCAGGAAATGCACGGCAGCGGGGTCCGACTCGTGAACACAAAAGACGGTGTGCCGCTCGAGATAGAGCGAACCGTCAGCGGATCTGGAAACGTTAATTGCCACGTTTTCACAATCAGCGATTCGCAGATGAACATTCAGAGCCAGCAATTAGATTCTGTCCAGTATTCATAACTGTTCGTGAACAATCATGAACCCGGCCAACATTCCTTTCAGCGCTTTGATGATCGGCCCAACAAATTTGGGCAAATCCCAGTTCGTCGTGGACCAGCTCTACGGGCCTTTCCGCGGGAAGTTTGACTTCATACTGCTGATCTGCCCGACGTTCGCGCACAACAAGACCTTCCACCGCATCGGCGAAAGTGATCCTCGAATGGAAATTGTGATTTGCGAGCAGCATGAGGTGGAAACGTGGTTGAAAATCGTTAAAATTGCGTTCGCGGGGACCAACACCCTGATTATTCTTGACGACTACGCGGCTTCGAATGATGTGAAGGGGCGCACAGGCGAGCTTGTCAACCTCGCTTTCTCTGCCCGCCACCTCACCATTAGCGTGTGGCTGTTGACCCAGAAGTACACAAGCATCACGGCGTCATTCCGGGAAAATGTTGCAGCAGTCGTTCTTTTATACACTCCCGCAGTCAAGACCACGAAAAACATCTTTGAGGATTTTTCTGGCGAGCTTTCCGCAGAGGAGTACAAAGCCCTTATTGCGCAGCTGAAATCGCGGAAGTGCGCTTATATTGTTTTTTTCTATGCGACACCCTTTTGCAATCGAGCTTGTGGAACCCAATTAAAAAAATGAAAATAGCAGATCAATGACAGAAGAAGAGAACGTGATTGCAGAAGTCTTGAATCTCCTGGAAGCCGAGCCTGCAACCAGCGATCCCGGCAGTGTCATGCAAAATATTACTGCCGGGCCAGATATCCCCTGCGCGAGCAGCTGGCTGTGCTGGTGTCTACTGGCAAGTGCAGGGAGGCCATCGGGGTTGCGTTGACGCACGAGCAGGTGAAGCGCCTCACCGACAAAGAGGTCGAGAAGTACAGCAAAAGGTACGAGACCCTCGTAGGCTCCAAAACAACAGAAAGCTTGATCGACAGTATCGAATGGTCGTTGACATACAAGACGTCGAAGCTTACCAGGAAGAGCTAAAAAAAGACTACATTATCAACAAAGAGCTCTCCAGCCTTGCTGGCGCCCTTTCATTTAAGTGCGGGCGGCTTCTTGCGGCGGCCAATGCGGCACTGATAACCACGAAGCACATTGTTTTTTCCAAACCGGAAGCTGCCCAGCAGCAGTCACAAATTGCTGAGAAATGCCCACCAAATGCTGAGTAACTGCTTTGCAATACTAAGCATAAAATACTTTCCATTTTATCGAAAAAAAAATTCATTTTACATAAAAGAATATAGTTGTCATCACATTTCGGAAGATGGCTGAGCAAACGTCTGAAAGACAACCAGCCCCGAAAAAAGAAACTAACGACACAAGTCAGTTGCCTGAAAGGCAGAAAGACATCTCAGAACAGGCGACAAACCCAAGCTTGCCTCCTGCAGCAGAAAAAAACCCACGTAAAAAACCCCAAGCGAGTGGCTGCAGGCAAATTGGTTGCCGAAAAAACTCGACAGGCCCGTGAAGCGCAGAAAAAAGCTGCGGCTGAGGCCGCTGTCATAATCGCGAACGACAAAGGGAAAAAAGCCAGGCAGCGCACGACCCAAACTCCTGAAATGGGCGGGAAACTAGTCACGTGGCGGAAGAAAATTTTGTTGCCCCTCCTGTCAAAAATTTCACAAGTTCTGCAACGAAAAAAGTTGGATTAAGAAAAATGGATTAATTGAATATTTGTGGTATGGTATCTATCAAAATGGTGATGTTCAATGTTGCGAAAGCCATTTTATCCGTCGCTGGAGCTTTTTCTATTTCTTTATTTTTGCTTAATCTTCACCATGAGGGTAGTAAATTAATAATGGCTCTTCTGAAAGCTCCTTTTGAAGATGGAGAAGATAATTATGAAGGATGATGAAGAAGAGCCTGAAGAAATTGATGAGAAATTTAATAAGATTTTTGAAAAGATTGATGAATTATAGCAAATTTGCAAGCAAGAAAATCAGCCCGCGAATTAATTTCATTTAAACTTTCACAACTTGGAATAAACCATGTCGGACAACAAGCTTGTCAAAACGATTACGGACGCAGCGGTTTAACTGGTATCGTTGCTGGGATTGGCTGGGTCGTGAAAAAGGTTGTGAAAGAAAATTTCACTTCTGACCCAAGCAAGAGCGCAGCGAACTATGTGCAGTTCACTGGTGTAATGGCGGGCAGCATTGCGCTCAAACGGTGCCTTGAGGACCAAAAAATTCTCCCAGCAAACGTATGATCCCCGCAGCGAATTTAAAAAAAAAGTTAAATTAGCAAATCGTCTTTCAGACATATGGCGACAATCGCAATCATGATTGGTGGGGCGGTGTTGAATGCAGCGACTTTCATCGGGGGAAATTATCACGCCAAGGAGCTTGGTGGAGGCATTGATGCTGCGCTCGACTAAAAAAAGCGCCACGACAAGGCCCTCGAGGCTTATCAAGCGGCTTACGCGAAATACAATCGCCAGCGCACCCAGCTACTTGACTGGATCCAAACGAATGCGCAGATAAAAGCGCAGGCCAAGCAGAACCTCATTAACACCGACTACGCCTTCAAGCTGTACAACCAAGTGCATCCCGAACAACGTCTTCCCCCACTTAAAGAACCAAAGTTCTCCGACTTCTACCAGCCAAGTGCGAAGTAAAAACAGGGCGAGCTTCTTTTTTTGGGTGCCGGCACTCTTGCTGTGGACTGCGCCGCTTTTCGTTTCCTTTGAACTTTTGGGAAAGAATAATATATTTACCTTTCAGGTAGTTTCCCTGAGATGGAGGCAAGCCTTGCAAAAACATACTATAGCCCGGGCGGTTACTGGAAAGGATTGGCAGCGATCAAAAAACTTGCCGAAGCTGCAAAGGTACCTCAAGACGGCGCAAAAAAGTGGCTTGTGAGGCAGGCGCTTTGGCAAATTTATCTTCCAGCTCCGCGGCGCATACCTCGACCGAGATTCGATGTTTCCACACCAAACAAGGTGCACCAAGCCGACCTTCTTTTTCTGTCGAACGACAAGCTTCCGAGAGGCCGCAAAGTTTTCAAGTACGCGCTGACAGTCGCCCACGTTGCCAGCCGCTACAAAGAGGCCGAAACCCTGACCTCGAAAGCTCTCACTAACACCGACTCCCGCCCACTCCACTTGTCCCACGCCAGCAAACGTTTTTTTGTCGACCTCGAATTCCTCTCGTTGATGTGGTTTCACAACATCCTCCAACTTCTCGCCGCTGATCGCGAGATAGTTGCTGTCCGTGTCCATCTGCAACAGTTCGAAGTCTTTGCGGCTGACGTACTTTGCAAGGAAGTCGTAGTAAAATTCCAACATCCGCAATTTTGCAAGTTGGTACACTGCGATTCAAACTTTGAAGGGGCCTCGTACGCCTCGCCGATTTCTTCCAGATCCTCGAAGAATGGGCTCTGCAGAATTCTGTCGACGGTCTTCTCTTTTTTCGTGTAAATCACTTTCGTTTGCCGCTCCACTGCTTCAATCGTTTTGCCGTACGCGCTGTTTCCCAACTTCTTTCCATCCCCACGAGTTCTGCTGGTTTTTTCCAGATAGTCGAACATGTGTTGGGGAACAGCTTCGGCCGGCACTTCCGTGTCGATAAAGAATGGACACATCTCCTCGAACTTGGGCCATAGATGTTGGGGAATCTCGATGTCCACTTCTGCGAAGCCGAACCAAAATCCATTTCGGAGTCTCCACAAAAAACTTCCCACCGCTTTGGTCGGATTCTTGTAATGCGAAACCTTTTCCTGTCCACAAGGCATGTCCTGCATCATTGCCGAGAGATACAACGCGTTGGCATCGTAGCCCAGGATTTTCCGACAGAGATGGGGTTCGAAAATTGGTGGTCTCGGATTTTGGTTTTCCTCTCTTCGTGGCACCGAGTGAAAACAATGCTTGGCCCACCGACCACCGCCCCTTTCAACATTTCGTAGGCTTCTTTCCTCGGTGTCCAGAGGTCCGCACCTTTTTCAACTGTTCCGCGAAGGAGATAGTGCATGCTGACCGGGGATTGACACTGCGTCTTTCAAAATATCGATTCCTTTCTCGGTGTAGAATGCCCGCATTTTGTTCAACGCTTCCAATCCCGGCACCACGTCCAAGTTGTTGTAGTAACGCAGCCAGTCGGCGAAAGTTTTCATCCCCATTTCTCGAAACAACTGGTTGCATTTCCCATGCTCCTCTTGTGTTAACACAAACGTGTTGTGCAGTTTGGAATACCATTCGGAATGGGGTGGAAGACCGGGAAAATCAAGTTTGTCTGGAAAATCAAACCAGTCATATGGAAACCACGATTCTCTCCCTCACACTCGAAGGCTTTCACCCATTTGTCATAATTCGTTCCCGGCCCAATGTAGTTGACAATGTCGAGAAATCGAAAATTGGGTGAGGAGATGCACATGAACTTGTTGGCCCTTTTTCACACCTTGACGTTGCTGTTTTCTTCACAAAGTTGTTCCGCGAAATGTTTTCTGACCAAATTCAAATCGTAGTTGCCAGAATTGAACCCAAGCGTCGGAACTTGATTGCACCAGTCCTCAATGAGCCGCTTTGTGTTTTTGGAAGAAGCTCCATAGTGGGAAGGAACTCCCCTCTCACACCCTCCCGGATTTTTCTTCCACGCCGTTTCAACTCTTCCATGAAACGTTAGATGAGTGTGGCGGGATTTTTGTCGCAAATGTGTGTGGGCTCTCAGTCTGCAATGGAAACGGAGATTGGCACGTGTACATTGTCGATTGTGAGGGTTGGTGTCTGCTCCTTCCGACGACTGCAATCTCCGAATGCTTCGAAGTCGTAGATAATTGCATGGGGATAACTTTTTGTGAAAGATTTGGGAGAAGATCGCTCCGCAAGGGGCCAAGTTCGCACCCCCACACCTCCATAACTTTGAAACCAGTCGCACGAAGTTGCGCAGTGCGTTTTTTGGTTGCTTTCCACCGGTCGATGTGTGTGACCCCGCTCTCGTCGAGTGGCTCGTCTCGGTCTTCGGGGAAACACCTGCGACACCCGTGAAACCAACAACCGTGAAATTGGAAAATTGTTTTGGTTGTGGGGTCGTACCCATCCACATGACCTTTCTCGATGTACCTTTCACCTCCATGCGCACAAAGTGCGTGGTGAATGTGGGTTCCTCGTTTTCGCGACTCTTCTTCCAGCCAAAGGCATGCTGTGTTGGAGAAATTTGTGTTCTCCGGAAAGGACGCTTTCTCGAAAGCTGTTGCTGGTTTTTCAACTGGTTTCGACCAACAAACAACTTTTGTCTCCCCATTTTTGCACCTCCCGTTTGCGTGGCGATGAAGGTCCCCAAGTCTTGTGAATCTCGCGTTGCATTGGGCGCAGTTGTACACACGCGCAAGCTTTGTGATGTCACGGATGAAAAACACGTGACCTTCAAAAATACCAATTGTCAGAATGTCTTTCAACCGTTTGTTTGGGTTCCGTCGGAGATGCCAAACGATGACATCGCTTTCCTTTTCAGGTTCGCAAACACAAATGCCAAGCCACTGTGAAACGGGCAACCCCTTGTTGAAATGTCTTTCAATCTCATCCAACTCATTCAGTTCAAGTCTGTTGGTGGGGAGTTGAGGTTGAAGTAACTCTGAGCCAACTTGCGAGCAGCGGTGGTACTTCTGTCCGACCTTGCGCCGCGATGCACTGCCAAGCAGTGCCAGAAGCACAGTTTATCACGAAAAGTATCGAGAGTGGTCATTGCGTGGTTTCCTCTTGCCAAATTACGCAACCAGCTTGGAAGCGAACCCGTTCCAAAAATGGGTTGACGATCCAACACAACTTTCAAATCCACCCGATGAAACTTTTCGAACACCCATTTCGTGTTGGGGAGAACAATTTTCAGCTCCAACCGTTCTTTTTCCTTCTTTTTCAACCATTTTTCTGCGTCTGACAAGTTATGAAACCAAGTAGATCCAGTATCAACATTGTTTTGATGTTCCATTTTTGTGTTGTCTTCAATGTTGCGAAGAATGTAAATGTTTGTGTGTCTCAAGAAAAATGAGGTGTGAACATTGTTTCGAATAAGTTCCATAAACTCTTTCGTGTGATCACGTCCACAGCCAGCTCCTGCGCCGTGGTGTTCCACTCAATGAAACGCCCTCCGCGCTTTCCGATCTTTTTATCAAAACCTTTATAGTCGCTCACGGAGAAAGAATCATTTACCCACTGCCTGGGGGGACGTGGAACTGACCCATCCCACTGGACTGGTTGCTGTCTGGTGGGAGTAGGAACTGGCCGCTGTCTGCGGGGTGCGGGGACTGGTGGCCTCTTTCTGCGGGGAGCAGGCACGAGCCGCTCTTTCTCGGCAAACACGCTATCAAGATATGCCAAAATGGCATCCTCGTCAAACGGTTGGAACTTTGTTGGAATTCGTGGTTCTTTTGGTTTCTCGTTGCTTGCCGGCTCTCCGCGTTGCGGTTGCTTGCCATTTCTCTGGCGTATATATTGCTGAGAAAATTTCGCGCGGTAAATAAATTACCTGGATACACTACAACCCGTCTTGTCTATTAGGGTAACTGGAATGGTTGCAAACACCAAGTAGTATACCGGCGTCGCCACGAATACCACCTTGCACCACAAGACCGAGGAGCGGAGCGACGAAGGTCTTGTTGTGCAAGGTGGTATTCGTGCGACGCTGATATACTACTATATACCACACAAGCTGAATAACCAGCGGACCAAAACATTACTTTATGTAATATAGGCGAATAGTACTTGCTAATCACCTCCGAGTTAACCAATCAGAGTGCGCGAAAAGCACTATTCACTAGTGTGGTATATACTAGCATCAGATATTATGAAATATTTGCTATTCAATACTCAGTGCCAATTCAGTTCATTCAATTTTATTTAAAATCACACAAATACAGTGCATTAGAGAAAGTTATATTATTACAGTAGTGTTACGAACATCAATATAAGGAATGCAGTACAATAAGAGAAAAAAAAGACACCAAAATAATTTACAATTCATTGTTACTGCGGATATCTAAGAAATGAAGAAGAAGAGGAAGAAAAGAATAATTAAATACTATGTTAATTGTGTGGAGTTTGGGACACCCAGATAGCCGAGTGGGTGTCCCAAAACTGCCATTGTGCCATTGTTCTCTCTCTGCACTAAATCACTGATTGCAGTCTTTAAAGATGCTAAAACAACTGTGTCAGGAAAACGGCTGCTGTCCTTTTTGTCAGCAGGGAAATTCTCAGGGGTAATATATACGAGACGTACTAAAACAAACAGGCTGCTATATTAAAAATATTGCAGTGTACATTATGCAACATTTTTAATATTGCAGCCTTTTTGTTTTATGACGCTTAATATATATAGCTCTTCTAAAAAGGCCTTGTTTTACTCAAAAAACGCCAATCTTTAAATACTCTAAGGACCCAGCGCCATTTCCTCCGAGAAGAAGGAGAAGAAGAGGATGACAAAAGACGTGTTGAGAATGAGTTTACGCAACAGGACAGCAGAAAGAAGAGAAGGGCAAAACGCTTGTGAGTGACAAACGTGACAGGGCTATTGCTTTCGTGTTTTGTCGTAATCTTCACTTAACGATGTTTTCTGGTCTTAACAAATAAACCTGTTCAAGGAAAGTGAAGTGTGGCGGAACTTTTGTTCAAACAAAATTGTCCCTTTTGTCAAACAAGGTTTGCTGTCTTCTTTCGTCTCCTGTCCTGTTGCCTAAGTTCACTAATATCTTCCAGTGGACGGGGTTGAAGTTTTGCGATTCCCTAAGAGAATCTATTAAACTACAAAATCAAATGGAGGGAAAGGGTTGCTAGGTCCGTGGTGACCCAACAGTCACCATGACAGTGGGATTGGTGCAGGTGCACTCCCTAGTCTACGGTGGCCCACAAGGGACATGCTGCAAATTAAAAAGTTGCTGCAAATTCAATATAGTTGCTGCAAATTCGATAGAGTTGCTGCAAATTCGATATAGTTGCTGCAAATTCAATATAGTTGCTGCTGCTATACCCGGTTTCAGCGTCGTTATGTACATGTACAACTGCTTCCCCATGGGGTCGAGCCCTGGGCTAACCAAGGGGGTTGTATCTTGTAAGACAAAGTCCCCTGGGTGAGGTGTCTCACAGTGGAA
Source organism: Pachyseris speciosa (assembly GCA_016490735.1). NCBI lineage: Eukaryota > Metazoa > Cnidaria > Anthozoa > Scleractinia > Pachyseridae > Pachyseris > Pachyseris speciosa. The sequence continues at coordinate 1,380,543 of JAEMWC010000032.1, read as the reverse complement.
AATCCCCCCTGACATCCTTTACAAAGTTGTGAATTCCCCCATCCCCTAATCTTTGGTCGTAAAACAATGTCAAGATTTTCCTCTAACCTCATGCAAAGAATCCCATCCATCTTCTTATATTCCTCCACATATCTCCCTGGTTGGATCAACCACACAGGGAAGCCGATAACATGTGCGTTAATTGTGAAGCGTTTTAGTAGCTCCACTGACACCAAGACAAATTACATACTTGTGCTCTTCAAAGTACATGTGGATTATCATGTATACTCCATCATCCCTGTTTAAATAGGTTAGGTTTATAAGCATCTCCGCCAAATTGTACCACCCTCAAATGAATGCCAAAATGAAATAGCTGTAGGCTGCATGTTTGAGTCAACATCTTAAGAACGGTTTTGACAGGAGCAAGTGGCTTTCTGTAGTTGTTTATGCAAATGGTATATTCTTTACGTTTTAAGGATATGACAAGTTAAAACCATATGGTTTCCCAATTCATGGATGCATCTGTGGATACAGCAGAAGAATAATATGGTTGGAAGTTGACAGATCCAACAACAATCCTAAGATCCCAGCAAGGTTTTATTTGGATGCTATCCAGAATGTGGGAGGTTGTCCAGTGATTGTAAGATCTGATTGTGGCAGTGAGAATGCTTTAGTTGCTGCAATGCAGTCTTATTTTAGAGCGGATGGAGATGATGAGTTTGCAGGTGCAAAATCTCACCAATATGGATCTTCACCTGCAAACCAAAGGATTGAAAGGTGGTGGTCTTTTTTTAGACAGAGCCACTCAAATTGGTGGATTAATTTCTTCAAGGACATGTGTGATTCTAGGATGATAGAACTTGGCAATGAGTTTCATATGGAATGCCTTTGGTTTTGCTTTTGGAGGGTAATCCAAAATGAACTTGACGAAGTGAGGGACCATTGGAACAGTCATTGCATCAGAAGGTCATGCCATGATACAGTTCCAGGGGTACCTGACATCCTCTACTATCTCCCTGAAAACAATGGGGCTGTTGATTGTCTTGTATCTGTATCAGGAGCAAAAGTTCAAGAAGTAGAACCACATTGTCATATGGAAGAAGAAGAGAATTTATATAAGGAATATTTTGAGTATGTCATGGAAACGAAAGGTTGGGATTATCCACTGAATGAGGGAGATGCTTTTAACCTCTTTCAGAGTTAAACCAATTACAGCATTAAGTTGTCTGTGTAAAGCAATGAATACTAGTCTCATGTGCCACTGTACATGTTGGGATATAGTAGTAGTGTGAATGAGAGAAAACAAAAGTTATTATTTCCCTGTACATGGCATTACACAGTACCGGTAACAAGCCTGGGAAATAAGTGAAATTTTATTACTGTCTCAATATTAATTTTTCTTTTATTTTGAAAATCACTCTGGTAGTTAGAACTATGCACAATATTATTGTAATGCAGTTGAAGAAACAGTAACCAACAATAAAGTTCTTCATATTCCTTATATAATATTTAATTTGCAAATAATTTCTAACCCTATCCTAAAATATTAAAAAATATGTACCTGCGCTGGTAAGTAAGTGAATACTCTGTGCTTGTTTCATGCACTGTCAAGATACTAACATAAATCAGCTGTCTTTATCCCAATGAATTAAAAGAATTTCAATATTTGAGTATTTACATCACATTTTATAATGAGAGCTACATATCAATGATTAGACAATGTTGAATGACCATGACTCCTTATCCTGCAGCAGGGCTGCAAATTCCTCAGCCAATTCATTGTAGCAGAGAAAAGTTGATGGGAGTTGTAATGAGGGCCCAGAGGTGTGTACAATTGGTCTGCAGCCTGTCCCTTGCAATGTTGTGAATGTGATTTCAATGGTGTTACAAGTAATGATATTGCTTCCAGTTAAAAACTGCAGCAGGGTTGACAATTCACCTCCATCCAAGTTCCTCGCATACTTTTTGAAAAAATCTAAACTACTCTGTTCAGCTGTTGTTGTGGGATTGGCTGATAAAAGTTTAATCACCTTCTTAGCACTTGGCTTTTTTGCACCATAAAACTCCTCTAAATCCTTGAGAGTTTGGAAAGATGGGAAAACCCTCAGGGCACTGACTATTGGGGCAAGGCAGTCCATTATGTAGCATGGTTTTTGAACAATCTCCTGATGAACTAGCTCATACATTAAGCATTTTATATTCTCTTCAGAAGGACATTTGTAGCACGAAAGGGAACTTAAAAAATCCAGAAGGTCATCATCACTAGGATCAAAGTCAGCTCCCAGGGACTTATCTACAATCTTTTGGTCTTCCACAGAAATGTACAATTTGAAAGACTGAATCAAAAACTCTGGAGTTAAACTTTCTTCTCCAAAAAGCATTGTACAAACAAATGCCCAGCAGAGGCCAATTGGGAAATACTTTGCTACAAAATACGCGTACACAATAACACAACCAAGTGCTTCCCATTCTGATCTCTGGTAATCATGTCGAACACATGGTACTTTTTCAACCGCACCCACCGTAAGAGAACTGAAACATTCCAAAAGCTTGTCAATACTTCTTTAATTACCCCTTGTCCTTTTCTTTCTTCTTCCCTCCCATTGTGTGCTATGACAGTTATGTCTAGATTGTAGTGTAATATTTCAGGATCTTTAAATTCTTGTAGCATGTCATTCTTCAACAATGCCCTATGAATAGTCACTTGCAACGTTGGTCCTGTCCCTATTTCTTGCATTTCAACTTGACATGTAGTTCCTGAATACAAAGCAAAAAGACCAACTGTTAATTTGGGGGAAGAACTTGAGCTCTACTCCATTAGGGGAAGGGGAGGGGGTGTAGGAGAAGAGGCCTCACAAGAAACAAATGTGAATGTATCAAAGCAGTTATTATGCTATTAAAGATCATTGCCAATATTAAGGTGATTTGCAGTCAAACAAGGCTCTTAAACAGGACAGTGAAATACATGTACACTCAAACCTTATTTTCAAAGGCCTTGGTAAAATATCAAGTACTTTTTAACTGTAAAAATATAGTAACATGTTTACCTAGAGTCAAAGGCTCTGCTCCTGCACTTGAAGAACGTGCAGCATCTGCTGCTAAAGAGGTTGAGGTTGATGGGTGTAATGAATCCCCCACTTGCAGAACTGTGTTGATCAAAATAAAGAAAAGGAAATAAGAACACAAAAACAACGAGGACAATAGTTAAAACCAACACTAATAATGTATAAGAATAAATTACTACACTTTAATTAGCAATCTGGGCCAATCGTATGGAAGAAAAGAGAGGAGACCTACTTTATTCATACCTTCAACAGTAGAAGAAGATGAAGATCCTACAGGTAAGTTACTTGTCTCCCACCAATCCTCCTTGCTGTTCAATCCTGGATGAAATGGAAGGGGAACGTGAAGAACAACTTGGTACTGAACTTGGCAGTGATCTTGAGCCTGTATTTTGAATTTTGTCCTCCACTCCAGTGGGTGTAAACCCTGGTGTAACATCACATAATTCCAGGTCTATATCCGAATCAAGTTCGCAGAAAATGCTGTCCTTGTAGTCCGAAGAGGAGCACAGATAAAGAGTAATTTGTGAGTATGGTTTGTCAATCTGGTCTTTGTATCTCTTTAGAGTGAAAGGCTCTTCAGAACCAGGCAAAGAGCTCACCAGGTTTTTATCACCGTACAGCAGGTGGTAGAATGCCATATTGCTGCTTGTTACAACATTCACAGGAAACTTTTAAGATTCCCAGTTGGGAATTACATGGGAAATTTTCCCATTATTGGGGAAAACCTGGGACAAGAAATTCCTTTTTTGGGTTAATTTTGGGAAGTAGCTGTCTCCCAGCATCCTATAAATGGGTTTTTATTGGAAAATACACTATGCTTTCTCTTGTATCCCAATTTTGGGAAAATACTGTGAATGTTTACCCATGTTATTCCCAAAATTGGGAAGAAAAAGGGAACATTTCCCCAAGTTATTCCCAGACTTAAAAATAAAATGGGAACATTTTTCCAACCTATTCCCAGACTTGAGAATAAATTGGAAACATTTCCCAAGTTATTTCCAGACTTGAGAATAAAATGGGAACATTTCCCCCAGCTATTCCCAGCTTTGAGAATAAATTGGGAACAGTTCCCCAAGTTTTTCCCAGACGCGAGAACACAAAAGGAATATTTGCCCATGTTATTCCCAGTCTTGAGAATAAAATGGGAAAATGTCCCCAAGTTATGCCCAGACTTGAGAATAAACTGGGAACAATTCCCAAAGTTATTCCCAGATTAAGCACAACATAGTAATATTTTCCCAAATTATTCCCAGACTTGAGAATACAAAGGGAACATTTCCCCAAGTTATTCTCAAACTTGAGAATAAAATGGGAAAATATCCCCAAGTTATTCCAAGTTGGGAATAAAAAGGGAACATTTTCCCAAGTTATTCCCAGAGATGATAAGAAAATGGGAATACTTTCCCAACAAGTTATTGCCAATTAATATTGTGAAAAAGGGAAAATTTCGGGAAAATTGCTCCAAGTAATGACGTGATACCCAAAATTATCAATAAAAGTGAACATTTGCCCAAGTTCTTCCAAAAATTGTTAATAAAAAGGAAAAATTCCCCCAAAAATTGAGAATAACTTGTAGAATATATGAAGAGATATAGCCCAAGTTACTCCAACTTAACTCCAACTCCCATGTTCTTGCGCTGCAATCACAAGCAGATATGTCTTCCCTCGACCAAGCTTTCACGCTCGAAGAGTCCGCCTCCCCGCGGTCAAACGTCTGAGCATGCGCGGGAAACAGCTAGGAATGGATTATTGTTCGATTCGCTTCCATTGAGAGAATGTACATGTTCTTGCGAGCTGGAACGAAGGAATTTCCGTTTTATTTCGATGAAAAGGAGGAAGAAGACTGACATGTAATGTGGGATGTAAGTATAAGTGTACTTTCATTTGTCAGAAATAATGAAAATCTCCCAATTTGTTTGGTTGCTCACCCGACTATTCTAGCATAAATCGTACTTCAGTTGCTCGTGACCTTAAATTTCATCTTTTCTCTTTTTTCAAAACATATATAATGTTCACTCGCACACAAGCGACATGTTAACAACAACAAGATTTATTGCATAAGCCCAGTTCTACAAGCACGTGGAGGCTATGATAATGTATTATAATTATGCAAATTAATCATGACACCTCCCTTCCTTTAAAACAAGATAAACCTGGAATGAATGGTTAACTAATCATCAAGCAATAATCAATAAAATGAACTTTGCTCAAATGTTTGCATTGTTTGCTGTAACAGAACAGTTCAGTTCATAACATAGTCCTTGTATCTTGCTGGCAATCTCACAGTACGGCCACTGGAGGTACACTTTGCTTGTGTCGGCAGAGGGCTGCTTTCATTGGCAACAGGCAGGGCCGAATCAGCATTACTAACAGGAACCGCGGGTGTGTCAGAGACAGGCGGTATCACTGCTTCATCTAGGGGTGGTCCAGTACTCACTACTGGGGGCTCATTTGTTAGCAACAAATGTCGACGATTGCGACGGTATGCAGTGCCGTCAGGTGTTGAGACTACGTAGGATCTAGGAGCTGTATGCTGCGCAGTAACAGTTGCCGGCTCCCAGGTCTTTCCCATTCGTATACGCACTGTTTCATGTGGCTTGATCTCAGGTAACCGCTTTACGCTGCGATCGTAGTACATCTTCTGTTTATCCCTACGCTCTTTGAGCTTGTCATAGGCATTGTGAACCACTCGAGGCTTCAAGAGGGATACCGTAGAAGGCAACTTGGACTTCAACATGCGACTCATCAACAATTGTGCAGGTGACTCCTTTAGTCCTGAGACTGGAGTGTTCCTGTACTCCAGGAGAGCTATATACGGGTCATTTCCATCTTCAAATGCTTTCCTAAGCAGCTTCTTGATGGTTTGTATCGCCCTTTCACTCATCCCATTGGACTGTGGGTATCTGGGACTTGAGGTGGTGACTTGAAATCCCCAATCTTTTGCAAACTGATGAAATTCCTTGCTTGAAAAGGGCATGTTATCAGCAATAACTTCATCTGGGATTCCATGCCGGGCGTACATAGATTTCATACCAGTTATAACAGAACCAGCTGTCTTGTCTCTTAGGAGACAAAGTTCAGGGTACTTAGAATAATAATCAACAACAAGTAAATATGACTTAGAGTTCAGTTCAAATATGTCTGCACCTAGCTTCTGCCATGGCCTCTGAGGGACTTCATGGGGTAATAAGGGCTCCTTCTGATTCTCTCTTTGGTACTTTAGACATACAGAACACTTGGAGATCATTCTTTCAATTGCAGTAGGCATACCGGGCCAATAAACGACAGCTCTAGCCCTTGACTTGCATTTCTCCATACCAAGGTGACTCTCATGTATGCAGTTTAGAACACCCTGTCTCATCTCTTGAGGGATTATGAGCTTCTCACCAAGGAATAACAGACCTTCAGCTTCATGAATTTCAGCTCGCAAATTCCAGGAGTAGGCAACGGATGCAGGTAATTTGCTTTTGTGGGATGGCCAACCATTCTTTACAACTTTACTTAACATCTGAAGGATTTCATCTTGAGCTGTTGCTGCTTTCATCTGGGCAAGCTTCTCTTTAGTCATAGGAAGATGTTCCACGAGGCTGTGGACGATTACTTCCATGTCATCACTTAATTCTTGCTCCGAGGGTGGTTCATCCAAGTAAGCTCTTGAAAGTGTATCTGCAACATACATGTACTTGCCAGGGACATAGGTGATGTTAACTTCGTACTTCTGAAGTCTGAGAAGCAGCCGTTGGAGCCTTGGAGATACTTTGGTCAGCGGCTTCTTGTTAACAGACACTAGAGGCTTATGGTCTGACTCCACATCCACTGGCCGCCCATACACATAATGGTTAAATCTCTCGCAGCCAAATACAACTGCAAGAAGTTCCTTCTCTATTTGGGCGTAATGCTCCTCCGCTTGGGTGAGGGAACGAGAAGCGTAAGCGATCGGGTGTCCATCTTGGAGGACACATGCCCCAAGACCAGACTTAGAGGCATCCACTTGCAATTTGACTGGTTTGGTGGGGTCATAGAATTTCAGAAGAGGCTGACTAGAGAGGATGTGTTTCAGACGCTCTACTGCTTGAGTATGCTCATATGACCAGATCCACATAGCATCTTTCTTTAGAAGATTTCGCAAGGGCGCAGTAATTTCTGACTGATTAGGAATGAACTGGGAGAAATAATTCACCATCCCTAAGAACCTCTGCAACTCTTCTTTGCTCTGAGGCAAGGGCAACTGTGTGATAGCACGCACTTTCTCAACATCAGGTTTCAGTCCTGATTCAGAAACAATGTTTCCCATGTACTTGACTTCACTAACTTTGTATTGCAGCTTTGCAGAGTTGAACTTTACATTTGCTTGTCGAGCTCTTTCCAGAAGCTTAAGCATAGTTTCATCATGTTCCTTCTCATCTGTAGCTGCAACAATGATGTCATCAAATATGACCTCCACACCATCAATATCTCCAAACAGGGCTTCATTCTTCTTTTGGAACACCTCAGGTGCTGAACTTATGCCGAATGGCATACGCTTAAACCGATAGCGGCCGAAGGGGGTATTGAATGTACAGAGGTGGGAACTTTCTTCATCTAAGGGCACCTGCCAGAAACCATCTTTTTCATCTACAATGGAGAAAACTTTCTTGCCACTGAGGCGACTTGCAATGTCCTCTGCTGTGGGTATCCTGTGGTGCTCTCTCCGAATAGCCTTGTTGAGATCTCTAGGATCCAAGCACAGTCTCAAAGAACCATCACGCTTTTCAACAATGACTAAGCTGTTAACCCATGGGGTGGGTCTGTCAACTTTCTGGACAACATCTTTCTCCTCCAACTCTTGAAGTTTCTCAAGTAGGGAATACGGTATTCTTCGAGGCGGGTGAATGACGGGCTGAACGGAGTCATCCAGCTCAATGTGGTACTCGCCTTTCATGCAGCCTAACCCACTGAACACATCAGCAAACTTGTCAACAATTTCTTCTTTTGTGCGAGGGGCCTGGGCAACACTTTCTACTCTTTTCACCAGATTTAATTTTGAGCACGCCGAGAGCCCCAAAATTGGTGGTGAATTAACAGCAGCAACGAAAAATGGAAGGCTTTCCTTTAATCCTTGAGCCTCACAAGCCAGGGTGACTTTCCCTTCGGGTTTTACCTTGAAATCTCCATACGAAGACAGAACAACACTGGTAAAGGTGGCTTGTTCTGGAGTTCGGAGTAGACGCTGAGTGGCAAAACATTCGCTTCGGCGCCAGTATCCAGCTTGAATTTAACAGACGATCCACCGACTGTTACGGTGGAGAACCAAGCTGAATCAGTAGCCACACCGGTGACTGTTCCGATAAATAACTCTTCGGTTTGGACTTTGCACTGTCGACCAATGGCGCCGTCTTGGCTCGGAGTCACAGTGTGTACTCGAGAATTCTTCTGTGGGCACATCTTAGCGTAGTGATGTTTCCCTTTGCAGATGTGACAGTGTCTTCCAAACGCTGGACACGATCGCGGGTAGTGCTTTGTTCCACAATTCTTGCAGTTAAATTGCTGCAGCTGGCGCGATGTTGTGGCGGGCGCTGGCTTGGTTGGTTTGTTTCTTGGTTTTACCGCGTGAACGGGGATCTTCTCCGAAGTCTGCACTTCCTTTAGTTGTTTAGCGCTAGCTTCTGCCGCTCTGCAAAGACTCGCCGCTTTCTCAAGGGTAAGATCAGACGATTCACGAAGCAATCTCTCTTTAAGACGAGTGTCACTTACACCAAATACAATTCGGTCTCGAATCAGGCTATCTTGCTGGGCGCCAAATTCACATGACTTCGCACGAGTCTTCAATTCGGTGATAAACTGATCGATAGATTCGCCCTCTTGTTGTTTACGTTCCCAGAACTTGTATCTTTCGAACACAGTATTCTTTCTCGGATTGAAATAATCTTCAAACTTTTTCTTCAGGTGATCAATCTTGTTAGGATCTTCACCAGTAGCGAATCGGAACGTATTGTATATCTCGAGCGCTTCTTCGCCGATTGTGTGCAGCAGAATGGCACACCGCACCTTTTGATCTTCTTCGATCTTTCCCGACGCCGTCAAATATAAGTCAAAACGTTGCACCCATCTCCTCCAATTCTCGGCAAGATTCCCTTCAAGCACTAGAGCTCCTGGAGGCTTGAAAACTTCCATATCCCACTTCTGACACCATATAATGTTCACTCGCACACAAGCGACATGTTAACAACAACAAGATTTATTGCATAAGCCCAGTTCTACAAGCACGTGGAGGCTATGATAATGTATTATAATTATGCAAATTAATCATGACAACATAAAAGTCATCTCATTGAAAGTCTAAATTTGGAATAAGAAATAAAAATTAAACTCACTTATCACTGTCATCACAATATCATTATTTTACCCAGCAATTAAGCTTAAGTTTTCAAATTACAGTGGTGGCAAATTGAACAAATGTCAGCGTGCACATGTTGTAGTTAGGGCTTATCAGTTGTTTTACTGCCACTAGAAAATTCTCTGTATTTTCTACTTTTGTACTGGCAATAAGTGCTCCGTGGTTTCCGTGCAAGTGACTGTCTAACATAACAATATTTGCACCGTGTGCTACAAAACAGATTGTCATCTCGTTTTAAAATAATGACCATAGCTGATAGTTCAGGTTCCCGAGTTAACCGTTGAATGTAAAATGCTGCTGAGGACTGGGGAATATCTTGATTTTCATTTGTGAATGTTAAGTCAAAAGAATCTTCGGTTTGAATTTGACCCAAGCTTTGTCTTAAGTGCTCTGCAGCAGCATCAACAGAAAAATTAATGGCACGATTGCCCGTCAAAGTGTCATGCATTGCATTCCCCCTCATGATACAGGACATCATAACAGCAGCCCACACAGGGGAAATTTGCACTGGGGATGGTACATGCCCTAAGTTCATGTGATATGCCTTTGCTAGGTACAATGCAATAAAGGTGCAGGCATTTGACCCTGTTCTTCCATTAAGTGTAGCCTGGGACACGGAGTGTGGAAAGAATAGAAATTTTCCACCCGCAATGCTTACTGATGTTATATTAATTGTTTGATTTGCTTTTTGTGTTTGGTGGCATGGTGGATGTTGTTGTTGTTGACTTTGCTGCTGTTGTTCAGATGATCTTGAGGTTGAAGGCTGTGGGACATTGACATTTGCCAGAACATTGTTCACAAACTTTTCCCATTCATCTGAGTCGTAGAATGTCGGTTGTTTGGAATTGTTTGGTGCTATGTCTTGGTCAGGTTGTTCTTCAGAGGCTAAATTGGAAGAATCTGTAGTGTTGTTTATTGAGGAAGATTTTGTTGGAGTAAGTAAGCTTTCATTGAAGGCATCAGCAAGGGTGGTAATTTTCTTCAACAGAGGCTTTGTACAAATTGGACAGTTATTTAGGAGGAAGCACTCCTGGTGAAAAGTGTGACAGCAAGCTAGTCTTAGTACTTGATCATTGTCTTGAGCTAATGCACAGTTGCTGTAGTCACATAAAATGTCTGGATTTGGATATTGATAGTTACTGTCCAGATGTTTGTAACACAGAGGAAGAGACTTTGTATCAACAGTTTGATCAAGTGTATATAAATGGAACTTTGGTTGTCTTTGTCTTTGACCCTGACTGGTTAGGTTTTCTGTAACCTGTGTAACAAAAATGTTTGCAGTAAATTATATGTATATAACAATTGTATGCTTATTTTGAAGAGCAGAAGATAGAGTCAAAGTTGAAGTTGAGACAGTGACTGGTCATACTGTAATCTCCATTACTGAAATCAGCTGGGAAATTATATGACAAAGCCAGTAACCATCAGAGCTTTAATTAAATTAGACAGTGGGAGTAATTTGAAAACATTATCTACTACTATTACAATATGTTTTTCTTGTTCTTGTTTTCAGAGCCAAATGGAATGTTAATTCTCTTATTCATTCCATTTAATTGTGATGTTACCCAAGCTGCTTCTTCAATCAGTATTTATTCATTGTTAGGATCTTTCTGCTTGACAATTCTGACTTCAATGTACATTTAATGTATTGATGAGTAGAAGTCGATTAAACAACTCGCGACTCAAAATTGAAGGGCTCGGGGCAAGAACGTCCTCCCGGTTTTTGGTCGATTTTCGATGTGCTCAAAACAAACTGAGATTTGGCATGTGGACTTCATTCCAGTTTAAAAACATTGCTCTGTATTTGTTTTGGTTGATTTCCTCTTCGTTTTCGAGAAATAACGTATGCAAAAAACCCAAGTCAGCTCATTCCCTTGCGTATTAATATTCATGCGCGAATTGAATTACCTTTAGGGCACGTGAAATGATTGACGCTTGGAAAGTATTGTTTGATAGTGTGACGTAGACTATACATTTGGCGGTTAAAACATCGATTTAAGTTTCATTGATAGGAAACTTACGTGGCTGTGAGGTGTCGATTGCTAGCTAACTTTAATGGAAACTCGCCAGCCTGGTGGTCGAACGGACGTCATTTAAGTCTGTCGATCGGCAAGTCAGACACTTCTGAAAGAAGCCAGTGGTGTTTCTCTGTGCGTGCCAAACACTGGAACAAATCGGTGTTTCGCAGTACAGAGTACTGAGCCAGGCGGGACAGTCTGAAAGCAACTCTCGTCTTAAGAGCGGCCCGCAGTTGAGAGTCTTGGCCCATTTGCCAAAGGTTGCCGTGCTAGAAATTCGGAAATAAGAGTTGTTTTTTGACTTAGGCGAAAATATGGGATGTTTGAAGACGTGTTACGCGCGCTCGAAAGGATGTTTTTATGCCCACAATCCAATGCGACCACAGAGGGCGCTGTCTCCTTGAAAAGTTCTCGCGAGGACTGGAAATGAATATTCGCTCGGCTGCGGTGGGTAAATTTTCACTTCGGAGCGGGAACATTACGGAGAATTCATCTAAGAGTGGGAAATCGGCAAGACGAGCAGTCAGTCCGTTTTCGATGAGCTGAGTATCTTGGAAAACCAGTGCAAGGAAAACTTTCTTTGCCGCACGCAGCAAATTTTCAAAGCACAAACGACGTGACAAGGTGACAGCGTCCTCTGATAAACATGCTGGCGTATTTTAACATATAAATCACTTTTGCATCGAGTACCTCGGTTAGTTCGCTTATATGGAGTCTTGTAAACATCATCAAAAAGTATTTTCACGCGAGATTAACGGCAAAAAGCATTTTCACCCCAGATAAACAGTTAAAATTATTTTCACGCGAGTCGTGTGACAGCCCATTGTGTGCGATCGAATTTCATATATACCGGGTATGCAAATTTTCGGCAGTTTGAAGCTAAAGAATATCTTCAGAACTAGTTAGGCATGTTGTCCAAAGTCTTGACCTGTCGTCATTTAGTTTGATTTTAATACCATTTTCGTTCCATATTTTCCATTTGACGACGAAAATGAATCCATTGCCGACGTTTCTCAACCGCCAAAACCACGCAACTTACTATTCTGAAAGTGCCGTTTAGAAATGAAAACCGATGGAAAATGCACTGTTTGCAAGATACTCAGCTCATCGAAAACGGACTGACTGCTCGTCTTCCGAATTTCCCACTCTTAGATGAATTCTCCGTAATGTTCGCGCTCCGAAGTGAAAATTTACCCACCGCAGCCGAGCGAATATTCATTTCCAGTCCTCGCGAGAACTTTTCAAGGAGACAGCGCCCTCTGTGGTCGCATTGGATTGTGGGCATAAAAACATCCTTTCGAGCGCGCACAACACGTCTTCAAACATCCCATATTTTTCGCCGCAGTCAAAAAACAACTCTTATTTCCGAATTTCTAGCACGGCAACCTTTGGCAAATGGGCCAACACTCTCAACTGCGGGCCGCTTTTAAGACGAGAGTTGCTTTCAGACTGTCCCGCCTGGCTCAGTACTCTGTACTGCGAAACGCCGATTTGTTCCAGCGTTTGGCACGCACAGAGAAACACCACTGGCTTCTTTCAGAAGTGTCTGAATTGCCGATCGACAGACTTAAATGACGTCCGTTCGACCACCAGGCTGGCGAGTTTCCATTAAAGTTAGCTAGCAATCGACACCTCACAGCCACGTAAGTTTCCTATCAATGAAACTTAAATCAATGTTTTAACCGCCAAATGTATAGTCTACGTCACACTATCAAACAATACTTTCCAAGCGTCAATCATTTCACGTGCCCTAAAGGTAATTCAATTCGCGCATGAATATTAATACGCAAGGGAATGAGCTGACTTGGGTTTTTGCATACGTTATTTCTCGAAAACGAAGAGGAAATCAGCCAAAACAAATACAGAGCAATGTTTTTTAACTGGAATGAAGTCCACATGCCAAATCTCAGTTTGTATTGAGCACATCGAAAATCGACCAAAAACCGGGAGGACGTTCTTGCCCCGAGCCCTTCAATTGCACTGTTTATACCTATTAAATGCAAACTAGAAGTCAGAGTATTTTGACTTACAGGTGCATTAAACCTACCTTCTTAGACTTTCCAATATTTTCAGCAACTTTCTGAAATATATTCAGCAGTACCTCAGCAACTTTGCCTGTATAATTTTAGAAGTCTACAATGAATTCCTCAATTCAAGACAAAACGTAACAGATGTCTATAGCCACAGGCCTTTTTGGGCAATTTAACTACATGTACATGATTAGGATTTGTAGCATAATAATAAAATAATATCAATTCGTATAGCACATACTAGCATGATGGGTTGATCTCATGCCCTTTACACGAACATATTCTACAATTCTAAAAATTAAGAGGTAAAAAATTAAAAGAAAAAGAATTACAATACCATGATCTAATCAGATAAAAGCTAATCTTAAATACTGTTTGTTAAGCAGTCTCTTAAAAGTGTCTGCATTTTTCACATTCCTTATCTCAACTGGCAAAGCATTCCACAATAATTATTTAGGTGCAGCCTTTCCGAATGCACAATCACCCAAAGTAATGCATGTTTTAATGCATGGGGCACTTCATGTAAGTGCATTAAGTATACAGTCAGGTATTTCAAAAAGACATTTTAGAATGTTAAAAACATGAATGAAATGGTTAAGTGATTTGTTAAAATTATAATATATGAATATTTTTGAAAAGTTGCAATTGCGTAACAGAATTGACCTTGCAACTACAAACCACATGGTGATATAAAACATTACCTGCAACAAGTTTCATGTTTTTTTCAGATTGCCCTCTAGTGTATGGCCTGACAAAAGAAGAATGAAATTCCATTGCAGTGTCTGATGCAGCCAGAGAAATTGCTGTGTCATGTATCTCACCAGCACTGTAATGTGTTGAGATGTGATTGTGTAACAGTGAATGCCAGATTTCTACCTTCTTTTCTGTTATTATGGAGAGCCAGTTTTTCTTAAAGTTGTAGTAAGTAGGAAAGTTGATCTTTTGGTGATACAGGTCACTTAACATGGATAGGGTTGATCTGTCATAGTGATGGCGTTCCCAGATAATGAAAATAATTGCAAGGCGAATCATGACATTTGTGTACATTTCCAGATTACCAGAGCAAAAGATGCTATCATATTGAAAAAATACAAGTGGTAAAATTTCTTCAAGTAAATTTAGTAGATACAAGAACTCAAGATCTTTGCAGAACTTAAACTTTGCCAGTACTTTATGTCTAATTAGCAACCATCCACACAAGGTTCCTGTAACTATGAGGCTTGTCCGAAATGGTTTTGGCTTCAGTGGGAAGTCACTACCAAAAACTTCTTATAAAGTTTTGAAAAAACTGTGTGGTGGCTTTGAATGACATCTTCGTTTATATTCAAGCAGACATGAAAAGGTCCTTGTTCTGGAATAAGGGACAAATAAGGCTGGTTTTGGGAACTGGTTTCTGGTAGCTGAGCAATGATTTTTTTGGTGTAGTACCAGGTTGGCCAATCTCCAGGAAAGGGAATAATAAATGTTTTGCAAAACTCATGAAGGTGAAGAGCAGAAAGGAATGTGTGGCCTAGTGCAGCTTTGTAATGTTCCATGTGTTTCAGGGATGCCTCAAATTCATCTAATAACATGCAAGTGCTCAGGGTAAGAAGTTCTTCCTGTTCCCTGCCATTGTATACTCTAGAAATTAGATAGAAAATGGCATTATTAAATACTGCTTGCATCACTTATTTATTATTAATTGTTTATCTATTACCTGTTGCAGTGTTTGAACGTGATGTACATGTACCCCATTTTAAGTAGGCTGGTTAGGACAACTTACTGTTGTTTGTACAATGAACTTTCCCAATTACATTCCCTACAGCAAAATGTTTGTAGTATATGTTGAAAGAAACCAGAAACCCTTTAGTACTATTATCAAAGGGTTTTGCTTAAAATTTTCATGAAATTTTTTGAGTCTTCTACACAGACAGCTACAAAGCTAAAGATGGACACTCGCAGCAGTGAGAAAGTACATGTAACTCATAGTACACCTGAATTGCTTTATCTGCCTTTGTATGTCTTGTGCCTTCAGCTGTTGACAATGCTCAGGAAGAGAACTTAGGAATGATTTGTGGTGGCTCTTAAGACCTGTAGTAAACACTTCTTGGAGGTAATGTTTCACAATACCACCTCTGCAATCAGTCTCTCTCCCTCTGTAGGTGATTTTAGTAACACTGTGGACACTTGTTGCATTGGATTTTTTAATGGCTGGTATATCCAGGTGAACATCAAGGAGTGCAGAAGCCATGTGAGTTGCTTTGGACAACTTCAGGTTGTCTGGCATCCTGACTGTGTGAATGTTGTGAAAATCGTCAAGTAGGAACACCATAGATATACCCTCCTAACAAAAGGAACTGAATAGTCAGTTGATAATTTAAACTTATAATTATTATTATGTAGCTAACAGTCAAACTTTGCTAATAAATTGTCTGTAGTTCAAAATTTGGTACTGATAATTTCCTAACTGTCATTGATGTCTTCCATTTCTACTACAGAGGGTTTGACTGTATTCAAGAAAAATAAAACTGTTTCTCTCTGTTACATGTATTTTATTCTATGGAAATGGAATTGTGTTGGGAAAATAACTAGGTGTTTATACCTTAACTGCATGTTTTATTTTTTGCTGTAACAAGCTGGGATACTGCTGTCGTAAGTTGATATTGTGCCTATCAATGGATCTTGGCGCAACTGAAAAGCCAAAGATAGGGCCACTGTTTAAGCCAGCTCTTGAGAGGCCATGCTGGTGCATGTACAGAGCCAGGTCTTTCTGTAAGGGACATGACTTTTGCGATCTAGGCAAAGACAAACAATGTTTGATATTTCAGTGAACTCATTAAAGGTTAACATTACTTTCTGTCTCATCCCTAAATACCTAAAATACGTAAT
The DNA here is from genome assembly GCA_016490735.1 of Pachyseris speciosa. Taxonomy (NCBI): domain Eukaryota; kingdom Metazoa; phylum Cnidaria; class Anthozoa; order Scleractinia; family Pachyseridae; genus Pachyseris; species Pachyseris speciosa. The sequence continues at coordinate 1,364,207 of JAEMWC010000032.1, read as the reverse complement.
AATGTGAAGAAGGGCAACTGTTCTTTGCTCTTGGAGGTTTTTCCTGTCTTTTGAAAGCCTTGAGTCATCTCATAGTATTGAGCTCAGAAGAATGTCAAACAGGCCAGGGGCATGAATCTCTGAGAACTTTCTCATGTCAGCTTTGTTGTATAAAGGTTGTCCATTATTTTCATAGTGGCTGCTGAGTGCCTTCTGAAATTTCTCTACCAGGTTTTTGAATGCAGACTCTAAAATAAAATTTAAAAAAAAAAAAAAAAAAAAAAAATATATATATATATATATATATATATATATATATATATATATATATATGAAAATATGTGTTAATTATAAACATATTCACCATATTAAGAATATTCCTTTTACCGTGTGTAATATATAATTATCTAAAGTAAGGAAAAGGAAAAAGTGGGCATAATAAGTTTGCAGATAAAGGGAAATAAAAGAAAGTGTCCAGTTGCTGAATGTCCAAGTTCAGACAGTATTCATGGAAGTTTCCACTATGCTTTACCTTTTTGTAATCGTAACACTTGACGAGTGTCTTTGTCTTCCTCTGGAGCCGGTCGGTCAATTACATTTTCCTAGCAAATAAATTTAATTTTTGTATATTTATTCATCTGTTGATTGGTTATTAATTGTAAAGAGAGGAAAGTGCAGTGAAAGTCCAGTGAACACTTAGTTAAATTGTTTACCTTATTTTCTGATGCCATTCTCTTCCGTTTCCTTGGAGTGAACTTGGGGTGTGAAGCGAATTTTTTATCTGCCAGGCTTCTACACTTGTTGCACCAGTTCGTTCCAGGTTTGTACTTATCAACGCTGCTCCTATCCACCTCGTCAAATACCGAGTACAATCTCTCGGGGATGGGAGTTCGTGACAGTTCTTTACTGTGTCCCCACGAAGATGGGCAGGAGCAGCGTTTGTCCTCGGCGAGTATCGCGTTTCTGTGCCTGAGGCAAATCCAGGAGCCTTCGGCTACCCCGCCTGCTCTCGCTAATACTTTATTGACCTTCCGGAGCTGTCCTGAACTGCATTTGTCCTTTGCTGTTCTCGTTTTCCCTTCCTTGACACAGCGGCTTCCGGTAGTCACGCTTTGTAACAACGATAGTAAACAGATGGCGCCGACGACCATTCGCATGTCGGCTCCTAAAACACGAAGAACTTTTTTAGTAAACATCGAAAAAATTCAGTAAACTAGAATGATGATGAAACCTTATCCAACTGTCAACTGTGAGAAGAAGAACCTTAGCTTTGAAGTATTTCGTTTAGCTTTAACAAATTTCCCTCGATCGTTGAAAATTTTTTTGCGTGACACCGGTTGTTGCATTGGTTTCAATTAAATTTTTGCGCGGGAAATTTCTGCGGCCGGCGACCGGAAACGAGTGCATTGCGCATGCGCTACCGTCTGACCGCGGTTAAAGAGTCCGCCATTTTGTGTCGCAGACACGGCTACTAAGCATTCGACCCATTCTCCTCAAGCCAATCCGTTAGCCAATCAGGGAAGCCAGTATATTTCTTATCATGACGTATCACTGTTACCTACCAATAGCGCATCGCATTCTATGAAATTGCACCAAAAAGGCGGGAAACAACCGGAGCTGAAGGGCAAAATTGGAAAGCAAGCTTACATTTATTCCTTTTTGGTGGTGGCTGTCTAAGTAAGTCCTGACGGTTACCTTTTGAGCTGTTGTTTATATATTCATTGACGGAAAATTCAATTTTAAAAGTTGTTGAGGATGTCAGAGTCTTCGGAAGTACAGGAGTTACAGGAGAAAGATGTTATCATCGACCGCATTACAAAGCTCTTCGGTAATGATGTTGCCCAGAAGTTTCAAGGTAAGCTTATAAAGAAACTCCCAGAAAGTTTAAGTGGTTTAAGCGGCCCTGTTCAAAAAAAGCTTAAAGATTTAAGTCACTTCTGGATACCCACATACTTCTGACCCGCTCGATCTGTGCCTTCTTTCGCCACGTATAGTACGTTTTAATTTTTGTTACGATTCATAAGCTTAACTTAGTTTTGCAGAACGCGGAATGGCCGCCGAACTCCGAATGTCTCTTTGTGCTGTAAGATTTAAAAAACATATAGAAAAAACAGTCACAAAAAATCCCAGTCGTAAGCTGCCCAATTGTGCGTGAATGACAAAATTTTCCATGCCTACTTTATCCTAGCCTGCCTCGCTGACGTATAAACAAAACCCCGGTTACTAACCGGGGTTTTGTTACGTCTGCGACGCAGGCTAACTTTATCCCCCCACTCAAATGCCTTCACATTGGCCGTATTTATTAAAACATTGAATCATGGAGTGGGTCTGCAACATATGCCAATTTTGAGGTTGTGGGATTTGATTAAAAGCCATTAAATTTTTTTTCTCAGTTCCAAGTGTGAATCCTGTTTAGGTCTTCCTCCCAAGCAATTGCTCAGAGATATGTATATCCCTTTTCATAAAAAAAGGTTGTGCTATTTAGGTACCAATCTGGTTGCCTGTAACAACCTATAAGAAATTTATTCATACATTTTAGACTTTACTCTCTTGGGAGTTCTGTCAGAGCTAGCCTGATCATGCTGGCAATAAACAAGGTGTAACATTTTTATAACATTTATTGTAGCCAGTACGTGAACATGTGAAAAGAAAGACATCTGCAATTTCACAAAGCTGTGGGAAAAAATTTAGAGTTACATGTACTTTGGATAAAACACCACCAGAACAGGTTAGTGTTTGTCCACATTATTTTGTTTTAACCCTCATTAATATTTGAGTTGCACTAAAAAACACACCCATAGCAGAGTTGTTGTTCAGTGAGAAAAATTGAGCCTACAGTGTATAACTGAGTCCAGATCACCTGTAACATCAAGGTCCTGTAGAGCATACATTTACTCACCGGTAATAGCTTTTAAAAAAAGGTGGCAGACTACTGAGAACTCTGATCACCCTTCTTCTGTATCACTTGTTTAAGTTTTAAAAGTGGCTTAGCTAAAACAGTTGCCACGATCACCAAATTAGTGTATTGATGTCACTGCTTGACAGTAACTGTTGTTAACATGATTGAGTACACCAACAACTTGTTTTCATTTGTCTTGCTTAGGATAATGCTGCCCAAAATTTAACAGACAGTGGGGAATCGTTATCAACTCTCTCTCCTTATGACAGTAGTGACAGTGAATCCCCAATGACCCCTACTGGAGCCAGCAGTCCATCAGAAATTAAAGTTCCTTCCACATTAACCTCGTCACAAGTAGTGATTAAAGCAGTTTTTGGGAAACTCTTGACAAGGGAGAAATCTATTGACATTTTAAAATCAAATTTTGATGTCAAAAAGAGTAACGTGACAAATCTGACCCCTAGTCAAGTGATGTCAGTTTTGGTTAGGAAACTTGTTAGGCACAAGTATGTGAGTCTTAAGGAAAATGTAAACACTCCGGGTGATGTTACTGTTCATAAAGAAATTGCCATTTAAAAAACTGTTTATTTTCTGTTGACAAGAGAGGGGAATAATTTTATTACATATATTCTGAAGTTAATGTTTTGTGGTAAATTAGGGAAATTGATTGGTAATCTAGTAAATCTGATTCCAACTGAGCTCAAATCTTGCGTTTGGTTAAGAATGTCATCTTAAAACAAAGTTGTAGCCCCATTGAAATGCAGGTGTCCAGGGTACTTATTTTCCATTTTTTTAACGCTTTGAATTCAGTACTTGTTTTGTATTTGGAAATAATTTTTTTAATTCTCAGATGGCACTTCTTTTGTTTATTGTAACTGCTTGGAAGGACTAATCAATGAAGAGAAACTCTGCAGTAACTGCCTATTTTAACTCTTGGAATTCATTACAAAGTAAAAATTTAATGTAGTCCTTCTCAGCTATGCAGTAATAATGTCAACCCCACTTGCTGAAATGAGCAAAGGAAGAAAACAGGTGTGAATAGTCTATTTTTATTATTTATGAAGATCATTGATTTAGCTTAAGTTAAAGCTTATTTATCAAAGCTGCAAATGGTTAAGACAAGGATAAATTACAAAATTAATTACTGCCATGGGTACTAATTCTGTTGCTATATGTAACTTACTTGTAGGATTGATACTATTACAAGATTCTGTGATGTATTTTGTAATTATTATTGTTTGACATTTTGAGAAGAATTTGATGTTTGTAGTATTGTATGGATAGTAGTTAATCTAAAATCCAAGTGCAGTTAATTAAACATCATGTTACTGTTAGTATTTTTTGTGGGTCATTTGTCATTCTAGCTTGATGAGTTACTAGCATGGGTTAAATTTTTGGAGTTAAATAGGTTGGTAGGTCATTTTTGTACCTTTCTTGAGGGTATTACTGGGGATACATTAGCCCATTATTGGGGATGAATATCATCCTATTCTTGGGATTATATGGGGTCAGTATGATCCCATTCTTGGAGTTATGTTGGGCCACTATGATCCCATGGATAATGTTGGGCAAGTATAATCCCATCCTTGGGGTTATATTGGGTCAGTACTGTATAATCCCACCCTTGTGATAATGTTGGGCCAGTATAATCCCATTCTTAGGGTTAAATTGGGTCAGGATAATCCCATCCTTGTGATAATGTTGGGTCAGTATAATCACATTCTTGGGGTTATATTGGGCCAGTATAATCCCATCTTTGGTATTATATTGGGTCACTATAATCCCATTCTTGGGGTTAAGTTGGGTTTTATTAAACCCAAGATTGGTTTTGGTATAACTTTCCCAGTTTGGGAAATTCCCACTGAAATCACAAATATAACCCAAGAATTTACCATTTTTACCCAGGTTGGGAATTGAAAAAAATTCCCTGTGATTCTTGTTGAAGCGAAAGTGTTTTTCCACCACTTTTTCAAGCAACTCATCAGCGCCAATACTATGCGGGACTGTCAATGGAAGTGTTACGCCTCTCTTTATGGTGAGAGCCCCACCCTTCAGAGCCATAATACCAACATTGATCTTTACATCCGAGTTGTCTGGTTGATGAACAAGTTTTGGTCTCTTCGCCGGTCGTTTTCTCCGAAAGTATCCCCGTCTATCTTCCTCTTTCCTGGCTTTAAACTGTGAGAATGTCAAGGTAGCACTAGCTGAACCATTTCCCGACCGGCATGACGAACCGGCTGCATTGTCATTGACTGCACTCAAGACATCCTTCTTGGAGTCCTGTTCCACAGCCAGCTGCTGACCACATTGACGGCAAAAATTAGCAGTTGAAGGACACTCGCCACCGCACGAAAAGCAAAACATTTTTAACAAACTGGAAACCATGTGGAAACTATGGCCGCTTCAAGTGGTTCGCGCTCAAAAGCCTTGTACCGAGTCCTCTTCCTTCTTTCAGTGCGTGCACACACTTTGTCGAATATTATTTGCAGCAACTGTTTGTTTTAATTTGTAGCAACCATATTGAATTTGCAGTAACTTTTATTAAAACTTGCAGCAACCTTTTTTTATTTGCAGCTACGTTTTTAATTTGCAGCAACTTTTTTTTAATTTGCAGCATGTCCCTTGAGGGCCACCGTACTAGTCAATAACCCTGATAAGACTAAGCTCCTGGTTAACCTCAGATTGGGAGAAGCTTGCCATCTTTTCCGCCGGTTGAATTACTGGGTAAAGAAATTAAACCTGTACATGTGGCCAAGAATCTGGGTGTAATAATTGACTCCTTTTTAAGGTATAATGAACATGTGACCAAAATAGTTTCAGATTACATGCATAGATTAATTAGGATCAATAGAATCAAGCACCTTCTTGATAGAAAGACACTAGTTTTACTAATTAATGCTTTTGTTTTCAGTAAATTGCTTTATTGTTCCACCAAATGGAGCAACACCTCTAAATTAAATTTGAAAAGATTGCAGTTAGGTCAGAACTTTGCTGGCAGGATAGTTCTTGGTCTCCAGAAGTATGATCACATTTCTGAGGGACTGAAGTCACTTACATTGTAGATGGCTTCCTATTGCTGATAAACTACTTTTAAATGGTTCTGTTATGATTCATAAGTGCCTAAATGGTCGGGCAACAGACAGTCTTCATCAAAAATTGACACGCAGACTAGCTCATCCTGATAGAAACACACGATATAAAAGAGATCTCAATCTACCGTGTTGTAGATTGAAAACTGGGCAACAATCTTTCGCCTTTAGAGGCGCTACATGTTGGAACAGACTACCCAAAAATGGAAAATGTTCTTTACTTTGTAAAATCATGTACAAAATAGTGTTGGACGTGGGAAATTAAATATGTTTAGTATTCTGACTCTCTTATCAGCAGCCAATGCATTTAAGGAGGCTCAACCCGGTTTTTCAGTATACAAACCCTCTTTGAACACGAATATATTTTTAAAATGCTTTAAACAAAGTAGGAAATCACATTGTACGTGACCTATTTGTGGTATCTAGATTAGAGATTCCAAAAAAGTCGTTTTTTAGTTTGACATACCCATGGCAACAAGATGACGCAAAGTTTGGTCTGAAACAAGCTTGGGGTTTCGGGAAGACGCCCCGCACGCCACAACCAACTTTTTCAGGGGCAACCACAGAGAGTTTCATAATGCTGTTAACCGACTACAACAATCATCCTGCTTCCCTAGAAACTTTGTCTGTGAAGAATTTTGCCTTCAGTCTAGATCTAACTCTGGCAATTTGATGTAGTCAAGTTTGCGCTGTAACACCTCTTGACCATGAACGAATATCTGGCTTATATAGCCAACAGGAAGAGACATTAATACTGATTCGGGGACCAAGGACATGTATTGCAAAAGGCGCTCTTTGAATACCACACGACCTCGTTCGCTTCCGTGTTTCAAGGTTATATCAGCAACTTCCTGAAGGAATCCTGGAGATGTGTAACCAGGAGGAATTGCTTTAAGTAGATTTCAGTAACACTTTGCAGCAGAGCCCTTTGCGTTTAAGTAATCCTCAGCATACTGCATTATGTATTGGCATGCAACTTCATGAATTGTTCTTTGCTTGATGGGGTTGGCAAGGGCACCTTTATGTTCTCGTTCAAATTTCCTCCTTTTGTCCCAGGTTCTAATGTAGAACTTACGAGCCAAAATTTTCAGATTGTCAGGAAGGGCAGTAATCAGCTGGTCGAAAATATGTTCCAGTGCAGACCATTCTTGGATAATCCTTACATAGACATCTTCATCCAGGTCTAACCTATCAAGGTCAGTAATCTGGCCCATGTAGTTGCCTTCTTCATAAGTTTCGGCCGTAGGAACATCATCAATGTTGACAAACAGTTTATTCCACAACGCGATGAGATCTTTTCCACCAAGAGTTTCATACACCAAGAATTCCAGTACATCTACCATTTCTAGCAATCTGATCTGCCTTTTCGTTTCTCTAACTTCTTCTCGAGTGTGTGTCATCTTTAAATCCTTCACATGACTCAACATAGTTGCCACGATGAACTGTCGCAACTTGTTCTTGTGGTCAGTCGTGGACAGTAAATTGTAGCCTGACAAGAAGAAATTCTGAATATCTCCATGCACAATCCCCTGCAAAACGACATCTAAGGTGTCTTCTACCTGCTTGAGCCAATAGCCCTTTCCCAAGATATTTGAATCACAGCGGAGACTGGTAACGCGTAGCTCGAAAGCGAGGCTAGGGTAAGTACAATTTCCAATATGGCGGGGAAGGAAACAGTTCCTCGTGGAGTAATTTATTGCTGTGTGCCACTTTGCCATAGTTATAGTGGCAAAGTTGTCAATGGTAAGACAGTTAAACTTCACAAACTTCCAAAGGATAGTAAAGCAAGAAAAATTTGGATCGCTAGGCTCAGAAATGTGCGTCAGAATTTTTCTCCGAAGCCTGGAACAAGAGTGTGCAGCTTGCATTTTAAAAGCAAAGAAGGCCCAAAGCCATGGTGTCAGTTTCCAACGTTGTTCCCTTCGAAGCCAGCCCCAAAATCACCTCTTCGACGGAATAATCCTTTGTCTAGCAGATCGGGGAAATCGGTAACATGTTCGAAACTGCGAACTCGTCGAGAGCTTTACGAAGATTCATCTAAAACTACACAAGCTGCTGCTGTGTGCACTGGAAATAACTTTGATCATTGTTTCCATGACTATATTCCTGCAAAGGTATGTGTGTTTGACTCTGGAGATATTTTCAGGGATGGATCAAGAGATACAGGTATTCAGTTTCGTTCCGATTGTGTTGACAGTGGTGTTCAAACTGCAGTTGAAGTAAAAGAAGTTGGAATACAGGTAAATTTGCCTTTGCTTACAGCAGAGGACCTTAAAGGCGATGACCCGAAAACCAGATTTTACACTGGATTCGTAAATTTTGGAACATTCATGGTAATATTTACCAGCATATCACAGATAGCTGGAAAGCTAAATTACTGGAGTGGAAAGAATTCACTAAAGCGAAAGGAATATTTGGAAAATGATGTTAAGCAGAAGCCAGGTCCTCAAAGAAAACTTGAGAGAGACTTGTGGATGAGTATTTGATGATGGTGTTTATGAGGCTAAGGCTTGGATTATTGGAACAGGACTTGGCACAGAGATTTTGTGTCTCAGTTAGTACAGTTTCGCGAGTGCTAATTACCTGGTACAATGTGCTTGCTGTGTATTTAAAGCATTTAATTGTGTGGCCAAGCAAAGACATTATTGCAGCCAATATGCCAGAATGTTTCAAGAAATTTCCTAATACCAGAGTAATAATAGACTGTACTGAATTTTTCATCGAGATTCCTTCTTCCTTAACTAACCAAACAATAACATATTCAAGTTACAAGTCACATAATACATTCAAGCTTTTAGTTGGTATCAGTCCTACAGGAGTAGTCACATTTTTATCGAAGTTGTGGGGAGGCAATGCATCTGACAAGCAGATTGTTAAGGAAAGTGGTATACTGAATCTACTTGAGAAAGGTGACAGTGTGATGGCAGACAAGGGATTTACAATTAAAGACTTATTGGACCCACTGGGTGTTACCCTTAATATGCCTCCCAAACGAGAATCAAATAGACAACTGTCAAGGCAGGAGGTTGAGCAAACAAGGAGAATTGCTGCTGTGAGAATTTGTAATGATCGCTTCCGGTTTATGACCACTTCCGGTCACATGACATGTGGTGTAATTTTACTCTGATTGTAGTGTTTACCTCGTGCGTGTGTTGTGCAGAAATTCGCTTCTTCGAGTTGATATTATACGATGTTTAACACAAACGTTGGCTGGTTTATTGACTCGACATGGTGTCAGAAGTAAGGAAAAACTAGAGCGAACCGAAACACGTCGAAATCTCCGATTTCCAAGCGGTTTAACACACCGATTTAGCGGAAAATGGCTTCTGCTGCAGGATTCAGAACTCCAGAGATGAACTGGGACGCTTCAGATCTGCGAGACGAATTGGCGAAATTCAAGCAATACTGCGACCTAATTTTTAGCGGTCCGTATTCAAGGAAGACGGAGAAGGAACAAGCCTCGTTCATACTGATATGGATTGGCAGGCAAGGGCTCGAAACCTACAATAGTTGGACATGGGAAAATGACGACGACCGTACGAAACCAAATGTAATTTGGCAGCGATTTGAGAAGCACGTGGCGCCGAAAGTAAACCACCGATTAGCCAGATATCAACTGCAGCAGCTCAGACAGAAGAATGAAGAATCAATCGACGATTTCTTGACGCGATGCCGAAATCAAGCAACGAAGTGCAAGTTCAGAGACAAGGCCGAGTCGGACGAGCGCCTGATCGAACAAATAATCGTAGGAACTAAGCACAAAAAGGTTCAAGAAAAACTACTGGAAAAGGGCGAAGAGCTTTCCCTCGACGAAGCTATTGACATCGCCAGAACACACGAAGCCACCCAGTCCCAACTGGAACAGCTCGACGGCGAGAACTACAAAGATATTCACGGAGTTAAAAGAAACGACCCCGAAGACAAACCGAAGAAATGCCATAATTGTGGCCTCGAGCATCTGTTGAAGCCCAGAGAAAAATGCCCCGCTTATGGGTCCGTGTGTTTGAACTGTCAGAAAGACCACCACTGGGCAAGAATGTGCCGCTCCAGGAACCAAGGAGCAACAGGCAAAATAACAGATCACGCCCCCAGTCTAAAAGCAAAGAGCGTCACAGCAGACGACGATCCTCCAGTGCAAAACGCAGAGATGGCGATAGGAGGGAGCTGAGCGATCAATTTGAATCTATCACATTTGAATCTATCACTGTTCATGCCTTTGAGCCTCGAGCTCGACCTGCAGACGAAGTCTTCGTGACCATAAGCATTGACCTGGGCAGCAACAACAATCGACAGACTGCACTGAAAGCCAAGTTGGATACAGGAGCCCAAGGAAACATCCTACCCCTGAGGCTGTATCGCCGAATGTACCCCCAGAACATCACATCAGAGGGTTTCCCTACGCCAGGAGTCCTCGAGCAGTCTCACACAGTGCTCACAGCTTATGGAGGGGCCAAGCTCACCCAACATGGTATATGCAGAATCCCTTGCAATTTCAGAGGCAGAAAATCAGTTGCAAACTTCTACGTCACAGAAGCAGATGGTTCAGCCATCATTGGACTACCCACATCGCTAGAGCTCAACCTCGTTACCCTGAACTGTTCTGTTGAGCAGAATTCAGTACGGGAGACCCCACCAATCAAAGACAAGGAAGATTTGGTGCATCGCTACCCAGAATGTTTTGACGGTATAGGCAAATTCCAGGGCCAATACCACATCACGGTGGACCCCACAGTGCCCCCAGTTGTCCACGCCCAACGGCGAGTGGCCCTCAGTCTGCGGGAAGACATCAAAAGCGAGCTTGAAGACATGGTTGCCCGAGGAATTATCACCAAGATCAAAGAAGGCGAGCCAACTGCCTGGGTGAATAGTTTGGTCTACCGGAGGAAGCCGAACGGCAGCTTAAGAATTTGCCTAGATCCCAAGGACCTCAACAAAGCGATATCCAGAGAACATCATGTGATTCCCACATTAGAAGAAATCCTCCCGAAGTTGAGTGGTGCGAAGTACTTCAGCATTGTCGACGCCAAATGTGGTTATTGGAACGTTGAACTTGACCATGAATCCAGCTACTTAACCACCTTTAATTCACCATTTGGCCGCTACAGGTTTCTTCGCATGCCATTCAGACTCAAGATGTCCCAGGATGTGTTCCAAGCAAAGATAGACCAAACCTTTGAAGGTTGCAAAGGAACAATAGGAATCGCTGACGACATTGTGGTTTTTGGAAAGTCCGAAGAGGAACACGACAGACACTTCAACGAGATGCTTACCAGGTGCAGAGATACTGGGCTGAAGCTTAACCCCGACAAGTGTAAGATCAAACAGAGAAAGATCAAGTTTTATGGAGTCGTATGTGGTGAAGATGGAGTACAGCCAGACCCTGCCAAAGTGTCGGCCCTGAAGCAGATGGCACCCCCCACTAGTAAACAAGAGCTGCAGTCATTCCTCGGTTTAGCAACGTACATGGGGCCATTCATCTTAAATCTCAGCACCCTGACAGCTCCCCTGCGAGAACTAGTCAAGGAAAGCAATGCTTTTGACTGGACTCCAACGCATCAACAGACTTTTGATGTAATCAAGAATACCATTAGTGCTGAAACTACCCTGGCATACTATGATGCAACTAAGGAAGTCACTCTTCAAGTTGACGCCTCGACAAAAGGTCTTGGAGCAACCTTACTGCAAGACGAGAAACCAATCGCCTTTGCCAGTAAGGCCCTAACAGAAACAGAGTCGCGTTACGCTAACATTGAGCGAGAGCTTCTAGCTGTGGTGTATGGATGCGAGCGTTTCCATACATACCTTTATGGCCGAACCTTTGTTGCAGAATCAGACCACAAACCACTGGAGGCAATCCAGCTGAAGAATCTCATCTCTTTTTTTTTTTTTTTTTTTTTTTTTTTCCAACAACTTTATAGTTTATTGTAACAAAACAAAACTGCTTTACAATAATTACAGTAGTTCAGATTACAAAACATTACAATTGACAATTTACACTATTCTACAATACTTGCGTTACAATAATTACTAATGAAACAAAACTAACAAGCTAAAAGGAAACGAGATTACATTACGCAAAATATATATACATATAACTAGTCAAACAAAACTAAAACGCTAAAAGGATACAAGATTACACTACGCCAGAACCAAAAGAAAAAAAAAAAAATATATATATATATATATATATATATATATATATATATATACATATACTTACATTTATACTTGGTTGAATAACAAAGAAGGTGGAAAGATCCATTTCTTTTTAAAAATATTATAATTCTTATTTTTTAAACTTATAAAACGTTCAATTTCATACTTCAATTTCAGTCTGACCTTAAATCTCTGTAAGTCAGGGTGCACGTGATCTCTCCTGCAGTCCCATAGATACAATTTTCCAATGATAATAAAAAAATTTAGAAGGTTTAGAAGTGAAGAGTATTGAGAGGAAATTATTCCAACTACTACATCTTGAAGAGATAACTGGATCTTGTCATTCGTTAAAGAGAGCCAATACCATTCGAAGTTGGACCAAAACAGCCTTGAATGACTACATTGAAAAAGTAAATGGTGTAAAGTCTCAGGTACTGTCTCACAAAAACTACAGAGGTCACTCTCTGTGAAACCAATTTTGTGCAATTTAACATTAGTGAATAAAATTGAGTTTAATATTTTGTATTGAAAAGCTTTCACGTATGGTTCAAAAGCAACGCTGTGAGGAAGTCTAAAGACTTGCTTCAGCTGGTCAGTAGACAAATGGAAATCACTTCTTAAATTATTAGTAGCATTCGGAAATTGAGCCTTATTACTGATTAACAAATTATAATAATCTCTTGATTTCTTTTTTGTTACATCAAAAGTGTTATTTTTTATTTTTAGAATTGGAGTGGGTGCCAGAGAATTCTGAGGGGTATCTAATTTAAGGTTAATTGGTATAGAATGACGAAGTCCTGCCCACATTAAAAGATTCGTTTTGCTAAGTTTGCGTTTAATGCAGTTAAATGACTCTTCAATATTCAAATGAAATAACAGATCCTTAACAAAAATTATACCAGATTCAAAATATTTTTTATAGTAAACAGGTTTATTCCCAATGCGTATCTCTTTATTATTCCAAATTATATGACACCAATCACGTTTTGAATCAAAAGTGTTTCGAAAATGTGCCCACCAACTCAGAAGTTCATGATAGAATTGAGAAAATTTTGGATAATCTTTTAAATCATAATTACAGTTAATGAAGAATAAGCCACCGGAGCGTTCCAGGAGATAACCTAGGTGGCTTTTCCATGTTCCACCATTTTCATTAAATATTCTTTTTAACCATGCTAATCTTAGAGATACGATCATACTATCAATATCAATCATTCTTAAGCCTCCATGTTCAAAATCATTTATTGTCGACGCTCGGGTGACTTTATCCGTACCTTTCCATAGAAATTTAAATAACAATCTGTTTAAATCTTTTACCAATTCCTTGGGGGTCGGAAGTAAAGACGAGACATAAACAAATTTTGGAATTAGCAAAGATTTTATGACTGTCACTTTACCATAAATGGAAAGACCTCTGGACGACCAGAGATTAATAAGTTTTTTAATAGAATCTAAGTTTTCTATGAAATTCTTTTCGTGAAGTAGCTTAATATCATACGTAAAATACACTCCAAGTGCCTTTATCGGCTCATCTGGCCACTTGATTCCAAAAGGTTTCGATTTGCTGTACCTAGCGGACCCAATCCACATTCCTTCTGTCTTTGTGCAATTGATCATTAAACCAGAAACACTTTTAAATAAGTCTAGCAATTTGAAAAGTGCTGTAGCTGAATCTTTATCCGATAAAGTCGCTGTGGTATCATCAGCATATTGCAGAAGCTTTGTTTCTTCTTTTCCGATAACGATTCCCTTTATTTCAGAATTTTGTCTAATGGCAATCGCCAATGTTTCAATGGCCAGAACGAAGAGATAAGGGGAGAGGGGATCACCTTGCCTCACACCTCGCTCAAGCTTAAAATATTCCGAGAAGAAGCCATTATTCAGGGTGCAGCTTTCTATGTTTTTATAAAATGTTTTAACCCATCTAATAAAGTTCTCTCCAAAATTGAAAGCTTCCAAACATTTATAAAGGTAATCCCACTCTAATGAGTCGAAAGCTTTATGAAAATCTATAAAGATCATAAGACCCGAGATATTTTCATTGAGAGTAAAATCCATAATGTCAAAAATCGATCTTATGGTTTCCCCAATGTAACGATCCTTAAGGTATCCAGTTTGATTGTGATGGATGATACTTGGAAGTACCTCCTTTATTCTTGCGGCGATTACTTTGGTCATAACAATCTCATCTCAGCACCCCCAAGGCTACAAAGAATGCTCCTGCGTCTACAGCCATATGACCTCCGAATCAAGTACCGGCCAGGGAAGCAAATGCAGATAGCTGACGCCCTTTCAAGACTATCTCCTGAAGAAGACGCACCAATACCAGATCTCAATGTGCAGATTCACGACATCTGTCCACAGTTTGCAGATGAATATTTGCAGAACATCCGAGCAGAAACAGCAAGAGACCCTGAACTTGCTGCCCTCAAGGAAGTTGTCTTCAATGGCTGGCCCAAGACAGTGAAAGAACTACCTTCAATCCTTCATCCATACTGGCATTATCGAGAAGAACTAGCCATCGAGGACAGTTTGCTCTTCAAAAGCCACCGAATCATCATTCCGCAGTCGCTCCAAGGGGATATCCTCTCGAAACTACATGCTGGCCACCAAGGCACAGAAAAGACCAAACTCAGGGCACGCACATCAGTATTCTGGAGGAACTTGAACAAAGACATTGAAGAATTGACAAAGTCGTGCTTGATATGCCAAGAACTGCAACCCAAGCAAGCAAGAGAACCTCTAATTCCATCTGAAGTGCCACCACGACCTTGGCACACTATAGGAACTGACATATTCTACCTCGATGGTGATGAATCTCTTGGTTGCAGATTACTACACCAAGTACCCGTTTGTCAGAAAAATCCCAAAGGGCCAAAGCCCTAGCAAGTGTGTTGCAGATCTGACTAAACAAATCTTCAGTGAACACGGAATTCCTAGGATTGTGAGATCCGACAACGGGCCCCACTATCAAGGCCACTACCGACAGTTCGCAAACGAGTATGGTTTCAGTCACGTGACAAGTTCACCCAACTATCTACGCAGTAATGGATTCATCGAGAGTCAAGTGAAAACTGTTAAACGAGTTTTGAAGAAAGCCAAGAGATCCAACTCAGACCCGAACAAAGCTCTTCTATGCCTTCGCGCAACCCCAATCGACAACAAGCTACCATCTCCAGCAGAACTGCTGTTCGGAAGACAAGTACAAGACAACCTGCCTAGGAAGATCCGAAGTGACCAAACCAATGAAGATGTCGTCAGTAGACTGCAAGAAAGACAGGCCCAACAGAAATACTACTATGATCAGCATACCACTCCTCTATCTAGTCTGCTTCCTGGTGAACATGTGACCATTCAGAACCCCAAGACACTGGAATGGAACCCGGCAGTGGTACAGAATGAGGTTGACGGTGCCCCTCGGTCTTACATGGTAGCTACACCAAGTGGTAAGGAACTACGCCGAAACCGATCTCAAATACGGCAAGTCCCTCAAGTTCCCCCCAAACACGTCAAGTTTGACCTAGGGAGAAATCAAGTTCATCGATTTAACCCAGGAACAGACCAACCAGTCAATATATCCTCAGGAGCTGCCCAATCCCAAGCAGTCCAAACAGCCTGCTCATCCCCAGTAGGAGCTTCCCGAGCAGTCAGTGCTACCCCAGGAGCAGATCAACCGGTGAACTCAGCTCAAGCTGCTGGAAGCCATTATGTGACTCGCAGTGGAAGGGTAGTTAGGGCACCCTCCAGGATGGACGCTTAAGATAAACTAAACAAGTCTTGATCAGACGAACACTGTTGATCATTAGTCTCATATTACTCGAGTTAAGATGAACACTGAGAACTGTGTTACACCTTATCAGGTTTTTTTTTTCTCAATAAGGGGGATGTAATGATCGCTTCCGGTTTATGACCACTTCCGGTCACATGACATGTGGTGTAATTTTACTCTGATTGTAGTGTTTACCTCGTGCGTGTGTTATGCAGAAATTCGCTTCTTCGAGTTGATATTATACGATGTTTAACACAAACGTTGGCTGGTTTATTGACTCGACAGAATTCATGTTGAACGTAAAATGGAGCAAATAAAGAATTTTAGGATTTTGCAAGGTGTCATCCCAGCTACAGAGTGGCATAATGCAAACAATATTGTGCTAATTTGTGCAGCTCTTTCAAATCTTGAACCTCCTCTTGTAAGTTAGAGGTAATCAATTTTAGATTCAGATCATAATTGTGCATACACCCCCATTACCTCCAACAATGCTGATATTAAAAACCGCTGGGATTACCTTTCTTTCTGAACCTTCTTGTATGTATTTGGTTGATAATATATTTGTCCCTAGTAGTTCTGAGGAAATATTTTGGACAGAATTTCATTCTCTCATTTTAGATTATGAACCAACTGTTCTCTGGTACTCATGTGTAGAGCACCAGTGATGTTTTGTCAGAGACTATATGTACAAATTTGTATCTACCGGTACTTTCACAAGATATCCTTGGATGCTGGGTAGTCAAAATGTGGGAGGGATTTTGCCAGTTAACATGCCTCAGAGGGGTGAGGTTTCATTAAAATTTGTAATGATGTCAAGTTGGGGTGCTTAGAAAGGGGGGGGGGGGGGTGTTGGAATTTCAATTAATTAGTGCATTACTTAAGTTGGTAACTACTGTCTGCACACTGTTGTTTTAAATGATGTTTGTATTAACTAATAAACATCTGTTGATGAAAGAGTTCCTACGTTGTGAGCAACACTTTGAGCCCTGTGGTCAAGAAAGAATTTCTCCTTACAAGTCTTTGCAGAATCAATGCAATACCTGTAACACTAGTCAGGAGGGAATTACTTCAGCTGTGATGGTCATTTCTTAATGGTGAACATTAATATCACAAGAAGAAAATTGATTTACATGTGGGGCCTGAAGTGTTAATGGTTTCAATATGTTTTGTCATAAATTTTCCTATTAAGAAAATGGCATACAAGAAAATTACAAAAATGGTTGAGTATTATGTTAAACTGCAATATCTTGTCCGATCTAGTCCAAGTTGAACTCTGGGATATGCAAGTTCCTGCATGAGGAATGAATCAAAAAAGTTTTCCAGTTTATCCAATATAGGCAACCAAAAGTTTGTGGTGAACCTAACTTTTTCATGAAATATGCAGCCATCACTTCCCATAGCTATGAACAATCCCCAATGAAATTCTGTTACAAACATTTGTTGATATACCTGATAAAAGTACTTATGATTCCTGTTGAGTTTCAGACTGATAGAGTTGCCCTTTTGTGTTTTCATACAGATGTGCTGTTTGAGCAGCACATCTGATAGACCCTCTTCATCTTTTACTTGGATGAATTTGAACTCTGCCACACCAGGGGTTTCCTCTGTTGGATCATGCACAATACGATCAGGACTTGCTCCCAAAAAGCCATGCGTTTTACTTATAAAAAAAGCCACAGTTTTCAAAAGAGAAATCACGGTTTCCCTCAGTCTTCATTTTTTCAAGAAAGGAATCTGCAATTGCATCTTCATTTTCCAAACCCTGCGCCATATTTCGTATTGTTGTTTAGTCACGTAGCGTGACACATTGTGCACGCTGTCGTTCCGCTTTGCTTGCACACTGATGTTTAGTCATTGTCACACGTTTCGCGCATAATTAGCTTGCTACCTATATTACCGCTTTGTATTTACCGTTTGCTTTTGTATTTGCATCTTGTCTTCGGTTAGTAAACGTGATTTCTTCTGCTCGGAGTTTTGGCTTAACTTACTGGCGTGGTGGCAGCGCCGACTCTTCCAAGAACCCATAGAGACAAGGACGTTACAGTGTTCTTCGATATTTGCCGCTTCTCTGAGCAACCAAACCAGAATTCGTGAATCGTAGACTCGATGACTTCACACAGAGCGCCGAAACAGTGGTCGCTTTCTTCGAATGAAACTATCACTTCGATCGATGCCTGGGAAAACAATTTAAAGTACATCCTGTCCCTCGATCCGAACTTTGCAGACTTTCTTACTGATGGATCGTCGTGGGGAAAAAAAACAAACGCTACGCCTCTACGTGGTTTCTCCAACGATCCTGAATCTGTTTCAGCGGCGAGAAGAAGGACTGCTGCACAAAAGGTAACACATTTGGAAATGATGCTCGGCCAAATTGCCAATTACGCCCCTATCATTTCCCGGAGCTCAATCGTCAAGAATTCTACATCTATTAGCGGCGTTTGGCAAACGATCCGGCAGCATTATGGCTTGCAGTTAACCGGTTCCCGTTTCTTGGACCTCGCGAATATTTCTCTAAAGCCCGAACAACGTCCTGAGGATTTATTCCAAAGCTTAATGGCCTTCATTGAGGACAACCTGCTCACTACATCCAGCGGAATCACTCATCATGGAGAGATTCCTGACACTGATGAAGAACTATCTCCATCCCTCGAAAATTTTGTTGTTCTCACCTGGTTACGCCTACTCCATCCCAGCCTTCCGCGGCTTGTGAAACAGCGATATGGAACCGAGTTACGTAGTAGGACGTTGGCCTCTGTGAAACCTGAGATCTCTCAAGCTCTCGAGTCGTTACTTGACGAACTCCACACCAGTGATGAATCCAAGGTCTTACGCTCTGCTCCCCGACAGATCATCGCTCATTTGTTTCCGCTCGTCGCAGGCTACTACCCAAGCCTCGAGCTGTCAAGTCCTGTCCTCTTTGCCAGCAGGCTGGTCGCCCAAATTTTCGGTCTCATTTCCTCAGCAACTGCAAGTTTCTGCCCGAACCTGACCGTCTCTTCGTGTCCAAGGCTCGCCAAGTGGCTGGCATTGAATTAGATGAGACCTGTTGTGATTACCAGCACAGCCTTGATCAGCCTGGCCCTTCAGATTTTCAAGAATTCTCAGATATGCCGCATTGTCCCTCCGGAGTTCTACCTACTATGGAACCTCCTGTTACTCGCCGCGTAAACGTCTCACAGTCTCCATTCCTTCACGCTTTTTACAGTCATCACCCTTTACGTCTAACAATCGACACTGGCGCAGAAACTAATATGATGAGAGCCTCCCTAGCTCGGCACATTGGTGCTAAGGTGACTAAAAGCTCCCAGACCGCTTTGCAGGCCGACGGTCGTACCCCGTTAGCTGTTGTTGGTGAGACTCGCCTTCCTCTGATTCGTCATGGTAGACCACTTACTCTGGAAGCGCTCGTTGTCGAGGATCTTGATGTTGACATACTGGCTGGAACGCCCTTCATGACCTCCAACGACATCGCAGTCCGTCCCGCTAAACGTGAGATTATCATCGCTGGGTGTGACGTGGCGTCTTATGGCTGTTCTCAAAGTCCTCAGACCCACTACGCTGTCAGAGCTTGCCACCTCCTTCGCGCCCCGAACACTAACACCACCGTCTGGCCGGGTGAATTCCTTGAAATCGACGCCCCTTCAGAGCTGCTTAAAGATGCTACACTCGCCATCGAGCCGCGCATGGATTCGGTCTCTTCTAGTCACCTCAAACCTACTCACACCTGGCCTCCACCTGACATCGTGCAATCCATTGGCGGTAAGCTGAGACTTCTCAACAATACCGAAGATCCCTTACTTGTCCGTAAGCACGACCATTTATGCCAAGCCCGTCTAACTGTTCTGGAATCTCCCACAGAGTCCTCCTCAACTCAAGCCGCCGAGCCATCTCCAAAGTTTACTGTTCCTCCCTCTTCCCCTATTGAGTCCGTACATGTAGACCCTGATGGTTTGTTATCCTCCTCTGAGAAAGCCGCGTTCGTCTCGCTCCTGAGGGAGTTCCAATTGGTCTTCGATTCCAGCATCCCCGGTTATAATGGAGCCGCCGGTCCGATTGAAGGAGTTGTGAATATGGGACCTGTCGAGCCTCCCCAGCGCAAAGGGCGTGTCCCTCAGTACTCTCGTGACCAACTCGACCTGCTTCAAACCAAATTTGACGAGCTTGAGTCTCAAGGTGTATTCCGTCGACCAGAAGATTTAGAGGTTGTGGTGGAGTATCTGAATCCCTCCTTCCTAGTGAAGAAGAGGAATGGCGGCTTCCGCTTGGTCACAGCCTTTACTGACGTGGGCCGCTATAGTAAACCTCAGCCCTCACTAATGCCAGACGTGGACTCCACCCTTCTCAAGATTGCTTGCTGGAAGTACATCATAGTCTCTGATTTGTCCCAGGCGTTCTACCAAATCCCCCTTGCAAAGAACTCCATGAAGTATTGTGGCGTGGTTACTCCCTTCAAAGGTGTTCGTGTCTACACGCGCTGCGCCATGGGAATCCCTGGTTCTGAGACAGCCCTCGAGGAGCTGATGTGCCGCGTCCTGGGCGATCTCCTTCAGGAGGGATGTGTCGCTAAGATCGCCGACGACTTGTATTGCGGTGGTAATTCTCACCAAGAGCTCCTTACAAACTGGCGAAAGGTCCTCACGGCTCTTGATCGCTGCGACCTTCGCCTCTCACCTGCGAAAACCATAATCTGCCCAGCCTCGACCACCATTCTCGGTTGGATATGGTCCCAAGGCTCGATTCGCGCTTCTCCCCATCGTGTAGCTGCTCTGGCTTCTTGCGAGCCTCCCAAGAACGTCCGCGGCCTCCGTGCCTTTGTTGGGTCGTACAAGATGCTTGGCCGGGTCCTTAGTGGAGCTGCTAAACTCCTCGCTCCTCTCGAGTTACTTACGGCTGGTCGTCAGTCTCAGGATACCATTTCCTGGTCTGATGAGCTCCTGATGTGTTTTCGCGCGTGTCAAGAAGCACTCATGTCCAACAGATCCATCACTCTCCCCAAGCCCGATGATCAGCTCTGGATCGCGACCGATGGTTCTGTCAAGATGAATGGCCTTGGCGCAACGCTTTATGTACTTCGGGACCAGAAGCTCCGCCTCGCCGGATATTTCAGTGCCAAGTTTAAAAAACATCAAGCTTCCTGGTTACCATGTGAAATAGAGGCATTATCCATTGCAGCAGCTGTCAAGCATTTCGCTCCTTATATAATTCAATCAAAGTTTAAGACTTATGTACTGACTGATAGCAAGCCTTGTGTTCAGGCCTTTGACAAGCTCTGCCGTGGCCAGTTCTCTTCCAGCCCACGAGTGACTTCATTCTTATCATCCGTTAGCCGCTACCAAGCCACGCTGCTTCACCTGGCCGGCTCTGCGAACTTGCCTTCTGACTTTGCCAGTCGTAACGCACCCGCTTGCGACGACCCTCGCTGCCAAGTCTGTTCATTTGTATCCGAGGCTGAAGATCTGGCTGTACGTCCCATATCTGTTCACGACGTGTTATCGGGGAAGACGTCCCTTCCTTTCACCAGCCGTTCCGCCTGGCTCCAATCGCAGCTAGAGTGCCCTGACTTAAGGCGTGTCCACTCTCATCTTAAGCAGGGAACCCGCCCGTCAAAGAAGCTGACAAACATCAAAGACGTCAAGCGTTACCTAAACCTAGTCTCCATTTCCCGTGACGGCCTGCTCGTCGTAAAACGTGATGAACCATTCGCTGCGCCCCGTGAGTGTATAGTCATCCCCCGTTCCGTCGTTGATGGCTTCCTTGCTGCCCTGCACGTTAAGTTGGACCACCCTTCCCGTCACCAAATGAAACTGGTCTCACAGCGTTACTTCTTCGCCTTAGATCTGGACAAAGCCCTGGAACGGTGCTCGCAGTGTTGTCACCTATGCTCTTCTCTGAAGAAAGTTCCCTCCAGTCTTGTTGAACAGTCAACCTCCGATCCCCCTGACGGCTTTGGTATTTCCTTCGCTGCTGACGTTATAAAACGCTACCGTCAGTTGATACTTGTCGTCCGCGAGACCTCCACGTCCTTCACTGCTAGCTGCTTGTTAGATGACGAACGTCGTGATTCCATTCGCTCTGGTCTCCTCCGATTGTGCCTTGAGCTGCGCCCTCTGTCTGGCCCCCCTTCCGTGATAAGGGTAGATCCCGCTCCTGGCTTCGCTTCGCTGTGCGGCGATGAAATCCTTAGGCAGTATGGCTTTGCTGTAGAAGTCGGCCGAATCAAAAACCCAAACAAGAATCCTGTGGCAGAGAAATGCGTAGCAGAACTTGGTGATGAGCTCCTCCGTATTTGCCCTGAGGGTGGTACAATCACTCCTCTCTCCTTAGCTGTGGCGACTGCCAATCTCAACACCCGTATCCGAAACAGAGGATTGTCTGCCCGCGAGATGTGGCTTCAACGCGACCAATTCACCAACGCACAGATCCCTTTTTCTGACCTCCAAGTCGTTCGACAACAGCACTCTTTGCGGCTCGGTAACCATCCCGCTAGTGAGAGATCCAAAGCTCCTGGATGCTGTCCTCGCCCTTCCATGCCCGTTCAGGTCGGCGATTTAGTTTACATTACCTCTGATGGTTCCAAAACGCATGCCCGCAGTCGGTATCTTGTGGTCTCCGTAGATGGCCTGTGGTGCAACGTACGTAAGTTCACTGGTTCACAGCTGCGTTCTACATCCTATCGCGTCAAACTGTCTGAATGTTATCGCGTTCCTGACCTAGTAGAGACGACTTCTAACCTTTCTCGCCGTTACAGCTCCAACTCGTACCTTGAAGATATCGACGAGGAGCCTGGGTACGTTGTCGAGGAACCTGCTCACGTTCCTACGCCTCAGAGCACTCCGAATCCTGCTCCTGCTTTAGTTCCTAGCGAGCTCGCTATTCCTCCAGATCCTCAGTCTGACATTACTCCTGTGCCCGAGTCTTCTCCTCTCCCGGGTGGAAGCGTGTCTGACATCATTGATGCTCCTATCTCGGAGTCTGCTTTCTCATCTGGCCCTCGCCGGTCTGGCCGTCCTACCCGTCGTCCGAGTTACCTCAAGGACTATGTCACTTAGCTGCCCCTACGAACTCCGTGCTTGACTCCACACTAATACCTGACTATGATGTAGTATTTAATTTACGCAGTGACCTCTAGCTATATATTTGTAACTGCCCTTTCATTACCAATCCACAGCCGAACTTTGCTTTGTGTTTATTGCTCATCTACTTAGGCAAGGGGAAGAAAGAAGAAGTCACGCCATATTTCGTATTGTTGTTTAGTCACGTAGCGTGACACATTGTGCACGCTGTCGTTCCGCTTTGCTTGCACACTGATGTTTAGTCATTGTCACACGTTTCGCGCATAATTAGCTTGCTACCTATATTACCGCTTTGTATTTACCGTTTGCTTTTGTATTTGCATCTTGTCTTCGGTTAGTAAACGTGATTTCTTCTGCTCGGAGTTTTGGCTTAACTTACTGGCGCTGAAGCATTGCAGAAGTTTGTGGTACCTTATTAATCATTAACAATTCCTTTAGAGTCTTTGAAGGAGAAGTGGTTGACTTGAGGGAAGCCACACGCTTGCATTTTGAAGCAGTTATTCTACCTTTGCGATATAGATACCAATTAGAATCCTTACTTTGAAGCCTCGTTTTCTTTTCCACTTGTTGGATGTCTTCCTCAGTAAAATTAAGTTTTCTCTTTATTCTCCTGCCTTTTTCCTCTATGTCCTTAAGACTTGGGGGAAGGACAGCAAATGGAGATATGCACCCCACATGAAAGAAATTATCCTGATCTGATTTTAAAGATTTGTTCAATTCAAGGATGTCCACCTGAGGTCCTTGATGTATCGAAGCAGTAGATGGACTCTCAGGTAATAAACAACTTGATACTTCTTCATATGCTCCAACATTGTTGTCACTTGAAATTTCGTTCTCTGTCAACACAGTGTGCTGCTTTTCAATGGCAGTAAATATTGCACTTTGAGGACTAACTATCCTTAGACTATCTAAAAGATTAGTGACAACAGAATTAGGTAATGTGGGGCATGCTTTGTACGCTCCATCACTGGGCACAGCTGCTAATCGTGGCACTTTCCCATACTGGTGTTTTACTGGTCTAATCTCATCTATACGTTTGGGACTAAGTTTCCTTTTGCGTGGCTTGTTCCACTCACAAGGTTTGGATGTACAGGCAAGGTTGTCAGAAGTGGTGTTGTTGCAGTTCTTCACATAATCCTCCAGAGCAAATAGTAAAGCTGCAATATGATTGCAAGCCTCACCTAACCTGAAAACAGAGGAAGAGTTGGGGAGCATTGACAAAAGAGTTTTGCTGTTTAACGTAGCTGATGTTTTTCGGCTTATTTTCTCGTTGACACTTTTTAACAGTTGGTAGCAAATTTCAATTTCTTTCTGTAGAACTTGGAGTACGTTTCATGATATTAATTTCATTTTTATAAAATCTCACTTACCCTGCTGTACAGTTACAGTCTGCTGAAAACACTTTAGCTGTTTCCTTCACAAGCGAAATCCAAGTGCTGTAAACGCGGTCTTGACGCATAGATGGTAATACTATCGCCTTCACAAAGCAGTAACTGCTCGTCTCACTGATAACACTTAACTCAATCCTTTGTACGTGTCCATCCTTGAAAAATTTAAATGCTTTGAGTTCCTTGAAACATTTCATCTCTTCCCTTTCGAAGAATTTGCAGCTTCCATAAACTAGATAGTTTACGATTTCTTTGTAACTAATCGACGGCAGCTTGGAGAGATCCCTTGTCCAGTTGTTCAAGGTTTTAGGATCTGGAAGAACTTCGGATGGACTCTGTAGTTTTTCAGCAGCTCTAGTTTCTCGTGCTTGCCTCTCTCTCGTTTCCCTTTCTTCGATCGTCTCAGTCCCATCTTTCCTCGCTTTAATTACACGTTCGATAAGTTCTTGTTTTCTGCCTGTTGTTTTCAAACCGCGTGATTTAAGCCATTTCTGTAGTTCGTCTTTGCGTGAACTTTCCGGCCGCCATTCGAGATCTGCCATTATTGGAAATTGTACTTACCCTAGCCTCGCTTTCGAGCTACGCGTTACCAGTCTCCTCTGTGATTGAAATATCTTGGGAAAGGGCTATACTCTTGTTCCTTGGACTCCGCACCCGCTGCAAAATACTGGGATAGCAAGACACTCTTAAACACGTAAGAAGGAACCAAGGATGTTTCCAAATCGAGGTTGTCTGCGGCGAGGTCCCTCACGTACTTTAATACTCGGTAACACGCTTTAAAGTCGTCTGAAGAATCGGACAGGATGTCTTTCTCCGCAAGGGAAAATGAAATGCGCCACATATCAAACCCCGCTGGAACGACGTGAAAACCAGCCTTTTTAAGATATCCACTGGCTACAGTCTGTGGAAGCTGGTCTGACAACCCTATTGGAAGCTTTGAAATAGCGTATTCCAGCGCCAGAGTTAAATCAACACTTATTAGTAAATTTCTGTAACTGCTACCACCGTTCCATAAAACTTTTATTGTCGTAGCTGGACCGTGCGATTCTATGTCCATAACCTCAGACGGGCGACCCTCGCCTCCAACTAAACCAGTGTACACAACTCCCCACGGTCCTTCAATATAATTCTGTGTTACTTCTTGTATGGTCATTCCTTCGGGGACGTCTATGGTACTCCAAGATTCGTTGACTAGCCTTTTGTAATGGCGGCATAGCTTATTAGGGCTGAAGAAGCCGTGTTCATCTTCAAATTCTTTCCATTTCTCATCATCCTGAGCGAGTCTCACGTATCCTGGGACATTTTCGCAGCGAGAGAGGCGAGGTTTGTTAGTGAAACAGTCGATTCTGACCATGAAGTCAAACTCATCAGGTTGACGGACTTTTACCCCTTCGTAGACACTTCCGCTCTTGATCAAAGTGCTCTGAAATGTTTCGTCGCGCTTTGCAACTTGTACTTGAATGCTAGATACTAGCGTTTCGAGTTTCTGTCGAATAACTTCGGCTTCGTTGTTATCTGCAAACTTTGCTTGTCTTTCAAAACTCTGGACAATCTGATGCATGGTGGTGCTGAAGTTCGACCTTTGCTAGGCCTAGACACAACCCTGCTTCTACGCTTCCCGAGAGTCCCGAGAGAGGAACAATCTCGTTCCCAGAGCCCACGTGTCTTTTGGCCAGAGCTCCGTGTCTTGGCGCTGGCCAAAAGACACGTGGGCTCTGGGAACGAGATTGCATTGACATCACTTCCTCTTAATTCGCGGGAAAAATTTTTAACGCTTGCTCGGCTGAAAGCATGAGCAACTCCGGTGGGCTCTCCAAAACGTGTTAATGCAAGTGCAAATTTATCGCCAAAAGCTCCAACAAAAGCAGGGAGAAGAGAAGGGTTTTAATAATAATAGTTATTGTGGAGTAAACATAGCAAAATATGTCAAATTTAAATTATTTTACTACTTTTTTCGAGGGGTGTCGGTAAAACGCCGACTCGGGGCCAGGGCCAGGGGCCCGTTTCTCGAAAGTCCCGAAAGCTTTTCGGACCCGAAAAGCCAATTGTAAAACTGAAATCCGCTTATCCTAAAAGCTGGCAATTTAGTATGTTGTTTCAAAGTGAGAAAGAGCAGCGTTATCGCAAGATTTGATGCGTAAGATGGTCTTCGTTTTAAAGATAAAGTGGGAATCATGGGACGCCCGAAACGTTTCGGGGCTTTCGAGAAACGCACGCCAGGGCCGGGACCGGGGACAGGGCCGGGGCCAGGGCCGGGGCCGGGGTGTTGCGTTTTATAAAAAAATAAAATAAATATTAAAAAATTAAAAATAAATAAATAAAGTAAAGATATCAAAAGTAAAATTTTAGTATAAAAACTAGCGACGTTTCGATCTCCCTGAGATCATTTTCAAGTTGAAGAAAAAGCGAATGAAATATACATATATAAGTACAAATTAGGGCATGAGAATGTTTAACGATAAAATATGTAAAACAAGCGCTAAAATGTAAGTGTTAAAATAAAAAAAAACTATATAAATAACTTTGTACGGATTGAATCCGTCTGCTGGTTCAAAGTTGGCTTAAGCTCCTTTATAAAGAGCATTTCATAGATCCGGCAGTCGAATTTACTTTGGCACTTTCTTAAGATCTTAAAATCACGATAAATGTCACTTGGGACTGTTCCATGTTGCTCTTTAATATGATTCCCAATTGAAGACGTTCCTTTGTGTTTCTCAACGCGCTGATAGAGGTGTCGGCACGTATCCCCGACGTGGTTTGCATCGCACAAACCGCGGCGCGAGTCAAGCGAGCGGCGCACCCGTGTTAAGATTGGGGAAGTATTTGCTCGCGGCTCGCCGCGCCGCACGTGACTCGCGGCTTCGACGCTCGCATGACTCGCGCCGCGACAAAAAGCTGGACAGGCAAGCCACCGAAATACAGGAGAAACTGATAGTTTAAGTGTATATGACAAAATTGTTAAATTTGCTTTATCCAAACTTTACAATGTTGCTGAATGGAAATCGAATCCTTTTCTTAATGGAAACCTAATGTTTTTTCTTAATGATATAAATATAAGTAATAAGTAGTGCCAAGAGAAATGCCGGGGGTTACTCCCTTATTTGGGCTATAGAGGTATGTGCGGCCCCAAAGGGTATGGTTTTTTAGCCGTTTTGCTCTGAAATAGGGTATCAATTTTGACCATTTTGTATAGGTAATCACATGATTTCGAGTGCAATTTGGAATAAATCAGCACGAGTAAATTTTTTCAAAGACTCACGTTTTTAAAGCGTTTTTAGCTGTAAAAACTGGCTAAACAATTACAGGCTATAGCTATAAGGCTACTTTGTTTGCTAAGTGTCTATCAAGCGCTGTAATCATTACCTTCAGGCTTTCTAGTTCGTTATCGTCGCCTTGTTTGTCCTTGTTTGTTTATTAATCTCGGCGTCACTCCAGTGTAGTGTTGAATTCAACGGACTCGTAATTCCAATTACGTCGGTAATTCCCTTCTCTGAACACCACTGTCTCCAAACAGACAGCTAAAATACAGTGCTTTTCGCAGCCGTTTCTCCTTTTTAGAGCTGTTTTGCAGCTTCTCTGCTGTTATTGCGGTCACGACGAAAGAAAACCTGCTCAAAAAGCCAGCCATTGTTTTCGCTCGCAGAGTCGCTTGCAGCTCTTCAGACTTTGCGCCATTCAAAGGCTGCGTTTGATTGGTTCAATTTCAGTTCCTTTGTTAATTAACCAATCAGAATCGTCTGTTGTTTACCACTTTTTTTATACTGAATTACCTTTTTTCTGCACTGAATTACCTTTTTTTCTGCATCGTGTTTCCTAAAAACTGCATTTCTTCATATTTCAAATCGAATCCCCGTACGGTGGTCAATTTACATTATCAACCCCGTTGATAAACCAAATTTTCGTGTTTCACTCCCCCACCGACGCAGCACAACAGTTTCTTTGGAAACTAATCCCCTTTGATATTTCAATGTTAATTGCCCAGATGGAAATTTTACAAGTGCTGCTGAAGGATGGCGATTATTCGAGTTTTGACGACATCATAGTAAAAATTAAAGGGCTACCCAAACCCAGAACGGAAAATAATAAAAGACGTTATCACGTTATGTAGGCTGATTCTCGTAAATCCGGCAACCAGTGCAGCCGGTGAAAGATCCTTTTCGACTGCCCAGAGGCTAAAAACATGGCTCCGTTCATACTCAGCCTCGTCCAATAATTGCTAATTATACAGCGTTGAGTTCAAGGCAGCTCAAGCAAAATCGTTGGATTTCTAGATTTCTGGCTTATTTATAGTAATTGAAGGTTGATATCAATAGTATAACAGTCTATGATATTTCAATTTAGTGATGGTGAATTTTGAGACACGATAGCAACATCACTGAAGGTGTGGAAAAAAAATTATTAATAGTTTTATCGGTATAGTAGCATTCTCCGTCACTTTAGAGAAATTAAATAAAATTCCCAAACATGCCCCCCCCCCCCCCCACAACCAAAAAAGAAAAAAAAGCGTTCTTCTTTAGCCCCCCCACTCAAAAACTTGCTGCGCGGTCCCTGTAAAATGAACAAATTTCCAGCCTTTCTTGCGATTTCCGTTTTATTACTGCTCCATGGCTTTGTTAAAGATACCAAGGGAATGTCAGCAGTTTTCTGTCCGGGACGAGAGAACGATAGAAAAAGGGTGGAAACCCGAATAGCGAATAGTCGCGAAATAACGAACAGCGAATAACGAATATTCGCGAATAGCGAATAGTGCGGTTAAGAATTATTCACCGACACTGAGGTGAATAATTGTTTTAGTATATACCACACAAGCTGAATAGTTGTGAAACCCTGAATCACTTCAAAGCCTCCAAGGGACCGAGGGACGATCGGGTGATCAGGTGATGGTGATGCTGCATCAGGTACGTGTACGCAGACGCGAAATGTCTGCCCAGGAAGACATGAAGCCATTGCTTACCTCCGTTGTTGAATCGTAAGTCACGTAAGCGATCTCCGTTCCCTGAATAAGCTGGATCTTGGGTAGCCTGCGCCGCAGACGAAACTGAACCTCGGCGCTAAATCCGTCTTTGAGTTTACCAGGATTTGAGTACGTGCCATGATTGGCCTGTTCAAAAAAGCCATTGTTTGTAAGCCAATTGGGTTCAAGGGAATTTGAAACACACTTCCGGTAATTCTTGGAATCCAGATCAATTATCTCGGCGCTGCTTCGCAGGCATACTATGAGCAGGGGTTAGTTTTAGTCTGCGACGCAGGCTAGATCTTGGTAAACACTGCTTGCATCAACACAACCTGGTGCAAAGTGATGGTTGGCATCCTATTACTCCACGTGATCAATTCCAATGAATCCAGATCATTGCTGAACTTAAGTGGTGACTATTGACGACTGTTCGTCACTATTCGGACTATTTGCTATTCGGATTTTCCAGACACCCGAGAAAAAGATGTGATTGGCAGTTGATATCTTTTTTCAGGCCCAGCCAGCGGGGGTAGTGGGATACCAACCAGATTAGGTATAGCTCACGGATTAGTGCAAATATTGAATTCAGCTAATAGCCTAACAATTATAATCAGATAAAGAGAGATTTCTCCTTTCTCACAACAGCAACATGTTTGTTGTTTCATTATTTCGCTTTACAGGTAATTGGTAACATTCGTAAAATGGTGAGTTTATCTGTTTACTATCAGAATCTCTAATTTTGTACTATATTCAGTCATTTACTGAAGTTGAGAATTTTTCCTGATTGCCAGTAAAGAGGGTGGAAAAAATCTTATTTTAACCGTTTGCGTCCAGCACTTTGTTTCCATCTGAAAAAAGGCGACAACTTAAATTATTAGTTGAAACCTCTGGGACACCCGGATATAAGGGGAGCATTGTTGGCGCAAATATAATTTTTTTTAACATTTTTGAGTAAACGATTAGGACACTCCTTCGTTCGGTGACAAAAACAAAACTCAGTCAAAATGTTAACTTTAGTTTCCCTGAAAGTCAGTTTAAAACGAATTATAGAGTAGCTCAAGAGGTGAGGAATATCAAATAACGAAAAGAGCTGGGTGACTGGCTGGCTAAGGTACAGAGGCTGGAGCAAACAATAGATTGCTGAACTGAGAAACGTGGAAACAATCTACAAAGGAAATATTTTATTCCAAGCTATTTACAAATATTAACAACAAACAACCAAGAGAGAGAGGCCTGGATAGTGAGTTATTCGTGAGAAATTGTCTGATGAAGAAGGAGTCCTAAAACCCCACCTCTTTGGGCTGCCGTGAATCTCAACGATCGTTCTTGTTCATAAGCTTCTTCGAGCTTGAGCCACTGTGAAAAAAAAATACAAGACGAACAAATATTTGTTAGCCTGTATCAAAAGTCTATCATAGTCCTGGCTGATCGTCCTGGCTAGTTTATGAGGGGAACATTGTTAGCGACGTGATGTTTTAATCGTGTCCGTACAAGCCTGAATTTTTTTCAGGCTTTATTTTCACAGTTGCTTAAGTAGTGTTCAGTTCATAGCTGCAATGATCATTCACATTTTCATTCTTTAATCCACAATTCAAATATATGATTTTCATATATTCATTCTCACATATTCATCACTCACGGGTATATTACGAACCAACAAAATGACCAGCTCACAGTTGGCTTGTTAGCTCAGTCGGTAGAGCGCTGCACCGTTATCGCAGAGGTCGTGGGTTCGAATCCCGTACAAGCCTGAATTTTTTTTCAGGCTTTATTTTCACTACTGCTTAAGTAGTGTTCATAACTGCGATGATCATTCACATATTCATTCTTTAATCCGAAATTCAATACATGATTTCCATATATTCACTCTTGTAAATAAGTAACCGAAAGGCAATATTTGACAATAAATTTGGAGGATGCTAACTTTTGCTATCTTGCTATCTTGTGTAGCACGAAAAGTTCTATTCTGCCACACTTCGTCACATCATGAATAAAATAACCAGGAAAAAAATTATACACTTAAGCACAGTTACCAGAAGTATGAAGAACGCTGATCTTTTGCGAATGGGACAAGTCAATTAAACTTCAAATGATAAAACATGAATGACAAAGTGATCGTTGCGGCTTCAAAGGAAAGAAACAGTATTCACTATGAAACAGCGTTCACCGTGAAACCACTGAACGCATTTATCTGTGGCAATGGCAGGGAAAACAAAGTTTGGAGACATTCAGTTTGAGCTCACAAACACCAGATGTAATGCAGTATAAGCCGTAGAATGAATATAGAAGCCCGAGATTTGGAAAATGTCCTGGTAAATAACTACATAGCAAGCGCAGAAACGTAGTTGTGCTCGCGGGAAAAATAATACCATCAACAAACAGAATAAAAAACTCGTACCTGTTGTATTCTCCGAAGATCAATTTCCGCTCGGCGAAGTTTTTCCCAACAGTAATGTTTTAAGCAAGTTCTTTTAGAAGCACGACAAAAATCTCCTGTTTCTTCAAAGATGTTGGTAACCAGTGGACACCCACACACCTCAGCAGCGGAAATCTTTAAGAGCAAACCAAAAACAGGCCACTCAAACAAAGTAATCAACAACAACTACAAAGAGAAAGTATGCTGTGACGGCTTTTAATGGAAACGTCACGGGCTACTTGCAGTTCATAAAGCCGCGGCTACACGAGCGTTTTTTTGCTTGCGATGGTGATGCGATTTTTTGTAAAATTGTCGCGTCGCCGGCGCGCGATGAAAATCACCCGTGTAGCCACCTTCGCACAGGTGATGCGACAGCTCAAAGAATCGCAGAAAAAGAATCGCGAAAAGTTAAACTCATTCAATTTCTCGCGATTTTTTTCTTGCGACTTTTTACCTGTTGCGTTGCCAGTTCAAGGGTGGCTACACATGCGATTTTCATCGCGCACTGGTGACGCGACAAAATTGAAAAAATCGCATCACCGGCGCGAGCGAAAAATCGCTCGTGTAGCCGCGGCTTAAGAGCAAAATGTTCAACTAACATCAAAATGAGGATTTGTCACGATTTCTTCGAGGTAAACGGGCCTAAATTAGTTTTCAGCAATTTCTCAAGACAAAACGTCAGAATAGGAGCAACAACCATTCCAATCTTGAACATCCATAGCCACAGACACAATAATATATCTTTAAAAACACCGACAGCCAATCAAAACAAACAAGAGTAAATTCAAGGGAGTAACCTGGCCTTTAATCACCTTAACAACTTCCGTTAGAATCACTTCTCACTTGTTCTCAGTGATTCGACTGGTTCAAACACAATTTTTTTGTGATTGGTTAGAGCACACTGGAACGAAGATTACAGAAAAGTATACACATACCCAAATCCAGCATTTCAAATACTACTTGATTGCATTGTATGTAAAAAGACCCAAGTTATACCAATAGGACCAATCTCGTTCCCAGGGTCCTCTTCAGAGGACCCTGGGAACGAGGTTGCAATAGGACATCTAAAACAACTCAAGCCAGAAGGCGGCACGTTATGCCCAAGGAAGGGGGTGGGGTGAGTTGTATTACCTTGGGTTCCTTGGTGTGTTCAGGACACAAAACACGGAGCCTTTTACAGTAGATCTTTTGCTGAGAGTTGTAATAGTCACAGAACAGGTTCCTGAGGAAAACGAACAGATTATACCTTTAAGGGGGCGTTGTACCTGGATGTTGATGAAATGTGACCCTATTTGGGAAAACCAGGCTTAACGAAAACCGCGTTGAAATGCATTTCAACGAATTTTAAATGCATTTAGAATGCATTACAACGCTAGACAACGATTCATAACGCATTTCCAATGTTTCCCAATTCATTCATGAAACATCGGCAATGTTCTTAAATGTTCAAGAATGATCTTGAAATGATTTCCAACGCATTAGCAATGCACTGGAAATGCTTCACAAAGCTTGTTTAGAAAATTTTTAAGAATAATGAAAATAATTCAATTCACCTTTGGAGTGACAAGTAATAAACTCTGCATTCGGTCAACACAACGATTAAGCCCCGGCTAAACGATCCAATATTTTCATCCAACATCGTTTTGGAA
This sequence comes from Pachyseris speciosa, assembly GCA_016490735.1. NCBI lineage: Eukaryota > Metazoa > Cnidaria > Anthozoa > Scleractinia > Pachyseridae > Pachyseris > Pachyseris speciosa. The sequence continues at coordinate 1,330,835 of JAEMWC010000032.1, read as the reverse complement.
GAGTATTTTTGACCGTTTAGCCGCCAATCTCAACATTGCATTTAAGTTGCTTTTCCATGTTTGATCTAAGTCAAAATATTTTCAACCAGCATTTCGCGTTACGAACAAATGTTTGATCGTTTAGCCACCCCAACCAAAAGTTTTCGTTCACCGGGATCACTAATTTGTTAATTACAAAAGGCAAAATTGTTTTATCTGATAAGATTAGCGTATTCCCGAGCATTGAGACGGCACGAGAGAATGATTTAGACACCCGAAGACTCTTCATGGTCGCGGTGTAAAAATTTTCGCTTTCATTCGCTGACACTTGATGTTTTTCGCGTATCCGAATGCTAAATAAAGGTCAACAAATGATCATGGTGTCATGTTCAACCAAGCGTAACGCGGTGAGAAGTAAAGATAATCATCTCCTGTGAAATGCGCCTCCGACAATTTTCAGCTTTGAAAGATTTTGAATCTTCGACAGCCTCTGCAAAATACACTTATTTTGTCTTCGTTCTGAGCTGCTGTACTACGAGCATTGAAAATAATTTGGAACAAACTTTGGCTCACATAATGTGCGTTTCGTTACCATATGCAAATAAGAGGATGTTTTAATTTGTTTCGTCTGTGTGCAGATTCTTGGCGTCTGCTCACAGAATATCTCCACTCACAGGACCAGCTAAATACAAACTAATAACAGTTTGAGAGCAAGGTATGATAGATTTTTATTTAATACGTGGGAACAATGCCGAAGGAAAGAAGGACCGCAAAAGTTTGTTCGTGACAATGCTTTGAATGTCTGCATGTCATTCGTTAGCTGCTCATTAGTGGTCTTCGTGGTTAACGGGGAAAACACCACGGACACGAAAGGTCAACTTTAGGCAGGTTAACCTTTAAATTTTGCACGGTGAAAACTAAATTAGCTGCCTCTACATCTTGTAAATTTAGAAGTTGTAAAATATCACGTAGATTTTTAATTAAAAGCTCAATAATTTTATTTTCAGAGCATTTGCTGCTCGATGAGGACCCAGTGCGTGTTCATTTCGCCGACATTGTCAAGCTTCTTGTGTTCCGTTGGGTTGTCTGCACTAATTAATTTTTCAGAACTAGTCCTGATGGCAATGGTTTTGTGAATGTTTTTCAATGCGATACTGCTTCACTGAAATGCATTGTGAACGTTTTAAAACGCGTTGCAAATGATTCAAAATGAATTCAAAATGATCTTCAATGCATTTTGTTTTCGTTCGGAAACGTTGTCAATGTTTTCAAATGCATTGAAAATGATCTCTAATGCATTCGAACGTTTCCAAAATGCGTTGAAATGGAAAAACGGTTCAACGGAGTTTTCGTTAAGCCTGGTTTTCCCAAATAGGGTCACAAATAAGAAGTGATTTGACGAAGAAATTAAAAAGGGAAAATAAGGCAGACACAAACACTCAGACAGTCCACTACAACGCGGGTGCACGTCAGGTTGAGGGCGGACTGTTTGATGTTTGTTCATTAATTTTTAACCTCCAAATTTAATTTTAATCACCTTAAAATCTTCATTTTTCTCATCTTCTCTTAAATCACTCTCCCCTCCCACCTTTTCTCGTTCTTCATAAACTCTCTAAAAATCACCCCAAAATTCTGAGATATTTATGGGGTTATGCACTACCAAACTATAATGGCTTTTTTTGGATTGCATGAAATAAGGAGAAAAGGTCAAAAGATGATAAAAACGTAGCATTCAGGTGTAACTCCCCCTTAAGCACTGAAATACTACAGCCTTGGATGAATGCTTACTAAGCAACATTTTAATTCAAATTTTACACAAAGATTTTGAAACTATAAAGAATGTCCCAAAATAAACCGTGGAATAATCTATCAAATCGTCACATCAGACAAATGCATGCACTTGCCCCTCTAAATGAGCGTCATGAGTCACTTATTAGTATTTTCTATTCATGTTTGTCAATCAATTTAAGCCTTACACACGACATTCTACCACCTTAGAACCCTGGGAAGTGCTTTCAGTAGCCTGTATTTCAGGAGTCCTTATTCTGTAGGTAATCCAGATGTGGGTCTGCTTTCTGTAGCTTTTCGTTGACTGTTTCAATAAATCATATTTCTCGAGAACAGATTCTCATATTTTGTTTACACCTTAAACAATGATGCTAATGATTGTATTTATTCATAGTTTATTCCTGTCATTGTTCATAGTCTGTTATTTGAAGCTTACAAATTGATTTATTTTTTTTCCTGCACAACTCGCCTCGGCTAGTTTACGCTATATGCGAGTTGTACATGTTCTTCTTTTAATTGTTAAATATTAATAAAGTTTATTGCTGTTGTTGTTAAATACCCACACTATACAGCACTTTGGCCAGCTTTACTTTGCAATGTACACTTCGGTTTTATGATCTGTATGGTCACTCAAGGGCAGAGTATATTACATCAGATGAATATATATAGTAACAATAAACGGATTGAAGCTAACAATTGCCTTTCACTTTCATGCAGCCATTCTTATAGAAGTAACATTTCTCTTTTCCCTCAAAGAAGGAAAGTGATATTACTTCCCTGAAAACGAAGCAATTTGATTTGTTTACTTTAGAGTGGCTCTCTTACTGAGTGTCGTAAAACCAAAACTAAAGCATTTTACTCTGGCTGGCCAATCACAACTAGACCCAAACAGCGCAAGTAACCAATCAGAGCACTTAAACTGGTTATTAATGCTGTATGATGGTACTCTACTGCTCTTTCTGCTCTTACCACACCAAGCTGTGCTTTGGTGAAAGCGATAGGGTGACTTTCCGAATACATAAAGTGGGTGTATACACTCCAGAATAAAGCAAAGAAACAAATAAGCAAACAGGTAATCAATTAAAGCAACTTACCCAGCACTTTTATAAATGGAACCAAAGGTTGTTAAACTCTCATTCTGGAGGAGAACAATCAATCAACAAAATTTTACAGATGTCATAACAACTGCATATTGATTAGTGTTTGAGGTAAATTTACTGAGCAACTCTATTAATAAAACAATTCTTTTGTACCATTTTCAGCTCATTCATGAGTGTCACTAACATCACTAACGAGGAGCCAAAAAATCCTTTCCTATAGAACTTACTTCATTGATTAAATTTCGTGAAAAAATGGATGGCTTAATTCCTCCATCTTATGGGTGGCAATCTCTGTGCACTTGACTCTATCTTAACTTATGGAGGTTAAGGCTACATTATGGAAGAAGCTGTTGGCAGATTGTTTGAAAACTAGCAGCTGTAGTGCCACCAAAATCATGCTTCATATTCCCATTGTGCACCTGACTACTACCGCATTGAAAATGTTATAAAACAATTGGTTCATGCATCAACTGTGCATTCATCGAGATATGATGAAGCACTTGGTAAGTTTGGAGAGCACTCAAGAAGTTTCATATCTCAACAAGCGCAGGCTGACACTCTATCTTAACTTATGGAGGTTAAGGCTACATTATGGAAGAAGCTGTTGGCAGATTGTTTGAAAACTAGCAGCTGTAGTGCCACCAAAATCATGCTTCATATTCCCATTGTGCACCTGACTACTACCGCATTGAAAATGTTATAAAACAATTGGTTCATGCATCAACTGTGCATTCATCGAGATATGATGAAGCACTTGGTAAGTTTGGAGAGCACTCAAGAAGCTTCATATCTCAACAAGCGCACGCTGACACATGAATCAATTGATAATTTTTACAGATTCCACAATAATCAAATTTGCATACAAGGCTTGATGATAGCAATGATCAGACAGGAACAGTTCTATGTACACACCTTCATGTAACACTTTTCCATGTGTCTAAGAGCTACTTTAGGAGCCAGTGGGAGGCCACAAGTGATGCAATGGATCTGAAGATCTGTTTCAGTTTCTGCGTCAGTCTCTTGTGCCTAATAATTAACAAACATTGAACAGTCTAGTGGCTAGCACTGCAGAATATCACTTGTTCAGACTTGCTGATTACATTGAAAAAGCGTTATATGAGTCAAAGCACCAGATATAGTTTGCAACCTGACCATATCCCAAGAGTCTTTCTCTACTCAAAATGGTGCCAACAATAACTAATAGCAAGACTAAACCAGGGGTTTCAATAAAATTTGAAGTAGGCAGCGAGTTGGAGTAGAGTAGGTGACAGTATTAAAGAAAAAAAAAAGTATAGTTCTTTAATATTTATTACTTCAATTCAGGGAAAAAGTAGCCGACGTCTCAGATCGAAGTAGCTGACGCTTTTTACCGGATATCAGTGCTTATTGAAACCACTGCTAAATATTCTGTAATCTTTTATTTTGCGTGGCATTATCCCTTCAAAAGATGAGGCGAGAGGAAGAAACTGCTAAGTGTTCTGCATGAAATAATTTTGGGAAAAGACAAGAAAAATGAGTTTATCAGTTTCTGTTATTATTAAGTTTCCATGGAGTTACAAAATACCGGGAAAAAAACACTGGTCGACAAAGAAAATCTCACAACGCAACAAAAAATTCTGGTCAATGTGCCCTTGCCAGATCAATGACCAGCCCTCTTCTTATTGAAAAAAAAAAAAAAAAAAAGTCACTAATTGAAAATGTAAAATCATGCCGTTATTTACGACAACACATTCCATACCTCTGTTTCTTCAACAGTGGCATTTTTAGTCTTTTCTACAAAAGTATCAAGCTCATTGCTAAGCCTGTCAAGTTCTAACAGCTGATCCTGAGCTTCCTGAAAGAGACCACAAAGCACAGAAATATATTACTGGTACCTTTCACTGCATTTGTGGAATGCTTACTTATGACTCTTGCATTTTTCGATTGATACCTTCTGCGCTTTCAATATTCACTGCTCTTCCTCTTACACACAATTAAGCAGTATTTTTAAATTTTTACCATGTATTGTTTTATTATTTTGCAAACTGTAATTATTTTTCTTTTACAGGCCATTCTGAAAACCACGCCCGTGAAGGATGCACCCTGTACCATGCCTCATAATATGCAGGACCTAGTTTGGAACAGAAACAACTACACCTGTACACTATTGCAAGCTCAGATGATCATCTGCACCAAGCTGTGTAAGTGCAGTATAAAAACTTGTCTCTTATCACAATAGAGTGCAAAAGTGATGATGACACAAAAACTAAATTTGTGAAATAATGGGATTTGTTTGGACATTCAGAAAGAACATGATAAAAAATACCTACTTACTAGAAATCAACATTTCCATACAGTTTGAGAGCAAGATATTAGCACCGTTATGCTCTGCTAACTCCACATAAATCCTCCTAAATTTTACTTGGTTCATAACGTTATGAGCCAAGTCAAATTTTGAAGGATTTCTATGAAGTCAGGAGAGGCTAATGGTGCTAATATCTCAGAGCCAATTTGCCGTAATATTTACACGCTGATTTTTGGCAAGTTAGCATTTTTCATCTTGCTCTTGCTGAAAATCTCAACAAATCCCACAATTTCAAAAATTCTAAAACTTGTGACGCCACACTTAAGGTGGCTGGTACCAGTTTTCAGCTTTTTCACGACGTAAACTTTGAGAGAAAAGAACACAAAGGTAAACTGAGCCTGTTAGGAAACTTTTGCAAGATTAAATTACCTTTAGTTGTTGACTATTATTACATCATCAGCTGTTACCATCAATTCAGAGCTGCATTTAAGCTTCTGGCACTTATAATTTGAAAACTAATCCGGTTACCCCTATTTTTTTCACGTGATAAATTTTGCCATTTGAAAAGGAAAGCGCAAAATGTTTTTAAAAATTTTCTATCAAGCAGATTTTTTTATAAACGTGAGAAAAGGCAATTTATGAGTAGCGTAAAATTTCTCTGATAGAATTTTCTTGAATTTTGTGTGACGTCTCCTCTTTACAAGACAAAAATGTTTAAACAATACAAAGAGGGGGTCACCGGGCTCGCTTTCTCGTTAAAACCTTCGTGAGTTGAGCAATTTCCACACACGTTTTCGCGCATTTCAAAATCTGGATTCTAAAAGAACAATATTTGCTCATGCGCTTTGCTGACTGCCACTAACCATTACACGTACACGCGCGGGCACCTGCCGTAGTCTTGTTTGCAGTCCACGTGCTGAGTTGATTTCAGTACGGTGGAGTTTTAATAGTCCACAGTTGTTATTTTTACTGTTTGGCCAAGCGCTTGGGCTCAGTTAAAACAATTTCTCAGCAACTTGTGGCATGACTAAGCATGTTTATGTTAAATAACACCAAGCGAAAGCATGGAATTGACTAAATTGCTCGCAGAACACCTGAGAACACATGTCAACTGCATGCAGTTCTGACACAAATGCAGATATAATTCGTGGCAAACAGCAGGAGGTGGTGAGGCAGAGAAATAATAGAATGTTGAGATGTATTACCTGTAAGTAAAATTGAAGTGCTATCCCAATTTTGCAGTTTTACAATTACTTTCCGGCTTCTTATCCTCCCGGTTCCCGACACGATCGATCACAGTAGAGGTGGGAATTATCTATTTGGAACTTTGATATGCATTATCAATCTCCAGAAACAAACTTTCCTATCAGGTAAATTGAATTAACTTAAGTCGATCAAGTACATACGGCCTCAGATAAAGGCAAATTTCTTTTGAACAGGACAAACGCAGCCTTGCTTGAAGAAAGCCTCGCGCCGCCATATTTGTTTTTGTTTTTCCCATTCTTCAAATCTCGCGCATATAAAGTGCTATAGAGAGCTTGAAAGCTCTCTATAGCAGCAATGGTAACAATGATAATTAGAATACAAGGGTTTGTAAGAATGAAGATGTGAGTGATCATTGCAGTTGTGAACACTACTTAAGCGGTAGTGAAAATAAAGCCTGAAAAAAAAAAAACATGACCTCTGAAATACCAGTGCAGTGCTCTACCGAGCTAACAAGCCAACTGGGAGCTGGTAAAAGAAAAAATACACCCTTTGTAAGAATAAAGATTGCCCCTTAAACTCCTTTTTGTTTGTTGCCAGGAAATTTCATTGACTCAGAGTCATTGTTTCAAGTTATATAGTGACATAGAGACACTGGAATTAAAATGCCACAGAACTACAGGACATGGGCAATATGTATCAACTGTTATCAGTTTACTAAAACCATGAGATTCACTGAAATACAAACCTGCTTCTTTTTTGCCAGTTCCTTTAGAGTTTCCTCAGCCTTGAGATCAGCAACACTTGGTGTTTTTCGCCAGTCTGTCATTCGCTGGGGCAAAATCTCTTGTATACGTCTACACAATAATGATACCATTGTCTTAACATGTAATTTCACTAGTATGTTCTGTGAGTGCAATTTATGCACATGTGCAGGTTCAGGTAAAAATTTTAACCTAGGTTGAAAATCAATTCCCTTCGTCTCCTTATGGAGATTAAATTTTTACCTACAACATACACATAATTATACAAGATACATGTACAGAACTCTTTTTTCATGAAATACACTGAAGCACACTCACTGAACAAAGTCACTCAATGATAATTAGATGATGTCCAGCAGTACTGAAGCTGTACTGCACACACAGCCAGTCTCAAATTGTGCTCTGTCCAGTGAGTTTGGAGTTAAAATTGAAGGGTTTTCCACACAGTGGGAATACCCATATAGCCATTTGGCCTTAAAATCCAAATCTATCCAAATTTGCTCTACTCGGCAAACAACAACAACAACAACAACAACATGTACTGTACAGGTTACAAAAATATTATGGTATACAGGTTAATTTTAAAATTACATACATACAGTAATGGGTCACCCAAAATGACTTTAAACCTAAACTAGTTGGGTGACCACACATATTAGTTAAAATATACACAACAGTCAGAAAGAGGCCTTAATATTATTACAACTTAATAATGTATGCTCTTGGACAGTCTTTACAGTAAAAAAATTACAGAACGAATACAATAGCAAATATACATACATATAAAATAAAATAAGAAAATGAATACATAAACGAAGATAAATAAAGGTAAATTGTTAACAAAGTGAAAAATATACAATTGAATTGTTAGTAGTTGAGTTAATAGAATTTAATGAAATGTAATATTAATTCTCTTTTGGATATACGAGTAGTTAGAATTTTGAATCTTTCATCTATTTCATTCCATAGATTAGGTGCAATAAACTGAATATTGAATTTACCATAGTTTGTTCAAATTTTTGGAAGATAGAAGGTAGACCTAGTTGCAAAGCAAGTGTTCATATTGCAAACAGACTGCTAATGGTGTCAGAAATGAAGTTTGGCTCTTATTTCACGATTTAAAAGCCTGGATTCAGTGGATTAGCATATGACTTAAGGCAGGAACTGAACCAACTGAAGTGATGCACAAAATAATGATCTCTTTTGTAAGCCAAATCAAAAGCAAACAACCATGCTTCAGATCCTTTTTGTTGCTGTTTCTCGAGTTTTTGGCAAAAGACATAAGTAATTCATCAAATTCTAGCCTTCAAAATCACAAAATAAGTGCAGAACTTCATTTCTGACACCATTATCTGTTTGTACACCAAAGTAGAGTGGTTTATAGAGATTTGGACTTTTAAGGCCAAATGGCAATACAGTATAACCAACTTGGAAGGTTCAATTAATCAATTCAATTGATTCCATACCTGACAGCCAGTTGAATGCCACACTCATCACTACAGTACTTTGAACCTGTGCGAGCTGCATTAGTGCAACCAGGACCATAACACTGACGTGGAACTTCCTCTTTCTCTTTTTCCTCGGCATAATCAACAGACATTCTTGTCTTGTCCTCAAAAGAGGTTATCCTCTTTCGCCTGCGTGGCCTTTCACTGGACTGTCTCATTTTCTCCTGGTAATGAATGTATATAAACAGTTTTTTAATGCGTCAGTGGCAGTTCAACAGATCTAGACTAATCTCCAACCAATATCAAATTAAAGCAGCTTGAAAATCAGCCAACCATATACAAATGTCATGTAATGTTGCATGTTTAAATTTGCTTTCACTTTAAAATTTTTCAAACCGGGTTTATTGCTACTTTCTATTGTTCCAGATTATGTTAAATGAATATAAGACAAGTGAAATTAAAAATTACCTTGTTTAACAATTGCAAACCAAAAATAAATTTGAACCAAAACATAAAATTTCACATTTTGGGCACCTCAGGTGACTTTGTCCAAGGCAGGTATGTGGTTGTTCTTCTTCTTCAAGTGGGTGTTTTATGCTTTGGGGGTTTTGTTCTGGGGAACATCTTCCTAGCTGCTGGCCTTTCATAATCTGACATGATCCAGCTGTATGCGTCAAGATTCTATCTGGTTTAAGTGTTGGTTTTCAGTCTTGAGACTGACCACCAACAGTGGATTGTCAATCCCTGATTTTCCCAAAACATGGAATCAACTCCATGTAAAAAAAATAGGTATATCATCTTAACAAACAAGAGCTGACTGCTCTAGCAGCACCCAGTGGCCCCTGGTGACTTATTACTTTTGCCTTTGGGCGACAAGGAAATCTTATTTTTTACACAAAATTACTATGTTGGGCACCAGGGGATTTAGGCTCCCAAAATTCTTTCTTAGAGCACAGCCTTGAAACCCCTTAGCCAAACCCTTCAAATTACTTGATAACACAAACCTTCCTGCCCTCACATTTGGCATGTTTCATCTTCACTGACTTCCTTTGCTTCCGTGGGGTTATAGTCTGCATAAGAAAAACATTGCAATACATCTCCGTAATTACTGTATTCTGGTAACAAATGCCAACTTAACTGCCACCCCAGTTGGCTCAGTTGGTAGAGCACTGGAATGATGAGCAGAATATAGCAACTTCAAACCCTGGCCAGACCACAAACCAGGGTCTTAAAATAATTGGTAAGATCATGCTGACTGTGCACTCAGCATCAACCTCAGCTCAGGTGATTGTATCATAGAGCACAGGGTTTTCATTAATTTTTCATGTAAAAGGGGAACTGATTAGGAGTAGCCAGGTACCCTGTGAGAATTTGATAGACAGAGCTTTCAATTTTGCACCTAAAAAAGCCGGGTATTCCCTTCAAAGTAGACGGGTGGTCCCGACTTCTAATACAAATACTGAGAACGGCGACATTAAACCGTTGGCATTATCATCTTCACCTTCACAGCTAATATTTGAAATGGGGTGTAGAGGAAAACACGCAGTAAACACAAGGGGTAGATAACGTAGTTCCTGCAGGTGCTGTGGCCTGCCTTAACATAAGTCTACAGGTAAAGGATAGGTGGAAGGCTACTTCAGTAGATACTTGCACGAAAATCTCAAACCTTGGCCTAGCTCTATTGACCTCGCTATTGCTTGGTCAATACGGCAAGGCCTCAGTCTGAGATTTCCCGTAACAACCCTCTAATTAAGTAGTTAAAAACATTACAATTTTGTGGTACTAACATAAGTACCTCTACATCAATAAGAGGGTCTCCTTCTCTTCTAGCCTCTTCTTCCTTCAGCATATCCCGGTAAGTGGTACCTCCTCTCAAAAGAACCTGAAACAATACAGTTGTAAGAGAAACAAATGAACCATACACATTCCAACAGGTTCATTTATGGCTTGTCTCTGGGAAAACATGTTTGCATTGATCTGTAAACATAACGCAGCATGGCAGCCCGTATACTTTCTAACAAAGAATTTTTAATTTTAAATCTGGACAATAATGAAAAGTCCCTCACCCTTGATTTGACGAGACATTGGCGAAGGCGGCATTTCTGTCTCATTTTGTTTGGTCCACCAAATTTTTTCATATCCTACAATGAAAAGGAGAGTGTTATTTCTTTAGTAAACATTCATTCATTCATGCATACAATTAAGCAGTCAATCAATCAATCAATCAATCAATCACCAGTCAAATAATAAATCAACCATTCAGTTAGTCAGTCAGTCAATAAATCAATCAATCAATCAATCAAACAATCAGTCAACCATTCATTTAATGAGATTATCTATAATGATAGTTAACTGGGAGTTGTCTGTTGGCTAACAAGTGATCGTCTAGCACATGTGTATTTGAGTCACTGCTGCAGAGCTTTGCCATCATGGTTTGCTTTGAGTAGCTTTGCCATTTTTTTTTTTTTTTGCCGCTTGTTTGCCTCCTCTGGCCCACCTCTTGGTTTCAGGATCAGATCTGCTGTCACGTAAGTTTTGTTTTCTATTCTCCACTGAGAGAACAGTGTGACAGGTGCCAGGAGGAGGCAACCCGTGGGAGATTGCCAGGGTTACTCCTCTTCTGCATTGCTTTCAATTGGCGCCTACCCTCCACTGAATGTTGCTTATCGACAAGTTAATTCAATCAAACAATCAATAAATCAGTAACTGGAATACAGTCAGCCAGTCAGCCCAGTCCATGCCATAATGAATCAGCTAAGTAAAATCAGCAATTTTCTAAAACAATGCCACAACATTAATGACTCTTGTGTTCTTGTTTTTGCTCAGTTTGGAATTGACACACTTGCGCCTGACCTCAACAGATCCTAATATACTCTATCCTATCTACTTAATGTTGTAACAAGATCGCAAAAGAAGAACTAAGCAGTTACAAAGAACTTAAAATACCTTGCAAAAGTCACACTGGCCACAGTCTTCAGTGGTGAGACAAGCAACACATTCTCCACAAGTTCTCCTTGACCTCTTCCGATCGCTCTACAAAAATGTAATGTGACAATAAACCTGCCTTTCAATATTATTTATATTTCTAATGAAAAAAAAAACAACAACCCGTACAAAACTTGATCTATCACTACTTTTAATTTAGTAAAAAAGAACTCACTTCATCTTTGCTCATTTGCATTTTTTCCTTCTTCTCTAACTGAGTCTTCTCTGTCTTTTCTGGTTTGGGTTTCTTCATCCTGTACTTTATGCAAAGATCTGGATTGGTTTCTAGAATGAGGAAGAACACACAACGTGTGTTTCCAGAAAATATCCATACCCCCACCACAGAGGGAATTGGAAATTCTGGAGGGGTGGGGGGTCAAAGCCCCAGGAAAATCTGAAGGGGAGGGGGTTGAATGATTAATTTTTTTCCAGACAGTTCCTTGAATGTTCTCAAAACTCAAATAACTTTTGGCCTAATTATTTTAAACACAACAGTGGAAAACAAACAAAAGAAAACTATTTACAAATTTATTTTCTTGAAAGAGCCTTGTATTAAATAAATTAGTTAAGCTTAAATTCGACGTGGCACTGCCAAATTGAATGCGCGTGCATTATGAACAAGAAATGTTAAATGTTACAAATTGACATCTGCTAAGAAATAAGCTCATCTGCTAAGTATTTGCAAAGCTGTTGATTATTTACTACAGTATTTGTATTACTTTACTGTTGTAGTTGATGTATTTGAGAACTGACAGTTAAAACCTTAACTGTTGAAAATCTTTCGGCGTTTACTGAAGCCATGATTCCCACGAAGTCTTTTCAGAGTATTTTTAGAACAGAATATTGAATTACATTCCCGAGCATGGACTATGCAGTTCTAATATTTTGTACTGAAGCTTTTGCTGGATGAACTCCTGTTATTTTGAAAACAAGTCTTTGGTGTAATTAAAATTGACTGAAGATGTTCGCGTCTGCAGCAAAAACCACTGGAAGTTTACTGGAGGAAGGACAAATTTTGTCTTGTGTGCTGAAATTTGCATATGTCAAAAGAAACTTGAAACCGTCTGACATCACGTAACGCAATAATTTTATTATTATTCAATGAAAGACATCTTTTGCTCACATTTTATTTTTCCGCTGAACCACCAGCATGTGAGAAAAAAATTCAAAGACTAATAATTGTCAAGTTTCTTTTCACCCGACTGAGAAAAGCGAGACTTGCTAGTTTATGTTTTGCAATGAACTTCATACTGCACACGTAGAACTTGTTCCTTGAATTGTGCTTATCGTTTATCACTGAAAGTTGTGATTGTTTCATCTCTGTTCGCGACAATTGCATTCGCACAGAAATTTGCAGGGAATTTTAAAAGTTTGGCCATAAGAAGAGATTAACTGGGATGCTAAAAATATTTCTGTCCGTCAAGGTAATTAACAAACAACTATTTTATCTTTGTTCAAACAGAAAACCGATAATAATTATTGCCATGACATGTACGTCTGCAACACTTTCATGTTAAAAACCAAACTTTCCAGAGGGGTTGGGAGGTGTTTTAAATAATTCTGGGAATTCCAGAGGGGTGGGGGATTATTGTTTTCTTGAAAAAATGGAAAATCCAGGTAGGTGGGGGAGTCTTAAATGAAATTCCCTCCGTGGTAGGGCTATGGATATTTTCTGGAAACACACAATTTTACAGAAACAAGTTATACATTGGGACAGTGCTCCTCTCAAAAACTGGTTTTGGCCTAAACTCACACAAAATACACTTCTCTTGGTAGTGTAAATGTTGTGGTATGATTTTATCCTTGGTTCAATTTTTATTTTCCTTTGTTTTGTACTCATTATCATACATTATCATGAACAAGGACAAAAGAAAATAAAAAATGATCCAGGGATAAAATTGAACTACAACATATATATAACAGGTTACAAGGAGCTTTGTAGAGACACCACGAAGGCAATGATGTGTATGCAATACAGTGAATACATGTAGGTTCACCAGCACAGACTGGTCTCTATAGTGAGGGACAGCATGGAAAAAATGCTTATCTTTCCTGAATGGAATGACCCTGAATGGCAAGACACTCAGCATGGATGTAGTGCCAATCCTTCACAGGATATCCAAAGTTAAGTGACTAGGAGTAGTAACACTTCCTCTTGGATTAGTTGTTAGACCATCACAGGATTCGCAACATGAAATGACTTTGCATAACACTGCTCCATCCTGGATGAGATGCTTATTTTATGCAAGTTCCATCAGAGGTTACTCAGTGTGAAGTAACTTGGAGTCACACTACTCCTGGATGGGAAGTTTTTGGGATGCTAATTGAAGGGCTGGGGTCATAAACTGCCTATGTAGAGTTTTAGGTGTTTTTTTTTTTTTTTGCATAAGTTATTTCTCAAAAACCAAAAAGAAATTGGTGAAAAAAAATACGGGACAATGTTTTTGAATCAAAATGCAGTTCACATGCAAAAATTTGGACAAATCCAAGCAAACTAAAAAAATGGCCGAAAATTCCACATAGGCAGTTTATGCCCCCAGCCCTTCATGAAGTTAAGCTCATTTGTATGCGTACCATATTAATATTCATACGTGAATTACATGAACATTTGTGAAGAGTAAAACTAAAACTGGACGTGAAATGATTGACGGGTAGAAAGGATTGTTTGATAGTGTGATGTAGACTATAAATTTGGCGGTTAAAACATCGATTAAACTCATCGGATACGAAACTTACGTGAGTGCTGGAGCTGTGGATCGCTACTTATTAACTGCATTATTGGTTTGCCTTCCCGCCTGGTGATCGAAAGACGTCATTAAAAGTCTGGAGATCCGCAAGTTTTTAACGCTTCTGAAAGAATCCAGTTAGCGTTTTCTCTGTGCTTACCAAATAACGATGAGATATAAGCTTAAGTTGACTGTCGGGTTTTGGAGTACAGAGTAGAAGCCAGGCGGAAAAAGTCTGAAAACAACTCTCATCTCAAAAGCGGCGCGTCGTTGCTAGTCTTGGTCCATTTCTCAAAGGTTGCCGTGCTGAAAGCTGGGAAAGCGAGAGTGGTTTTTGGACAAAAAGTGTATGTTTGAAGAGTCTTGTCATTCACGCTTGGAGCAGACAATGATCCCAGAATTCATTGCGGTCAAAGAGGGCGCTGTCTGAAGTCAAAAACTCTCGCGGGGGCGGTGGGTTGGGGCAGATTACTTCTTGTTTTCAGTAAAAACTCTAACTTATAAAATGACTTTGAAAACTGCCTAGCTGCTGCACCGAGGTTTCCGTTGTTCATTAATTTTGAAGAGTGCATTTTTTGAAACCACTCATGACATGAAATCCCAGCTTGCTTTTACTGTTAGCCGTGAAATAGTTGGTCGAAACCAATCCAATCCCAAGACTTCGGAAACGCTACCGAGAATTCATTCGGCACAAAGTGAAGTCTGCCCGTTTTCGATGAGTTTCTTGAACACAATCCATGGAAAAGTTGCATTGGCGCACACGGCAAACATTCAAAGCAATATTAAGCGGTACTCCTCGCGATTCGTCTGTGTGAATCAGATGTACGTAAACAACGGATGATAACGTGAACGATCGCCGCAGTTGTGAACACAACTTAAGCAGTAGTGAAACCAAAAAAAAAACAAAACAAAACAAAACGAAAAAAAAAAAAAACCACTTGTACGGGATTCGAACCCACAACCTCTGCGAAACCGGTGAATTGCTGTAACATCAGCACTTGCTGGTTCGTAACATATCCGTGACTGATGAACAAGTGAGAATGAATATTTGGTAAACACGCTGTCGAATTTTAACACATAAATCACTTTTGCGTTGATTGCCTCGGTTTTTTGCTTCTATGGAGGCTAATAAACTACAGCAAAAAGTATTATCACGCGAGATAAACATTAATTTGTGCGCGACTACAGTCATTGTGATGAGACAATCCATCACGCGTGATAAAGGGATTGAATTTCATGCAAATTTTTTTACGTTTTGGAACCAAGTTAATTTCAGAAAAGAGTTAAGTATTTCTGTCAAATTCTTTCACTGTCGTCATTTACGTTAATTTTTATAAGATTTTCATTCCATTGTTTTCCACTTGACGATGAAAATGAATCCATGAAAAATGTTTCAACTGACGAAACCACGCGCAAGTTTTAATTTACTACGCAACACAACGTTCTGAGTAAACGAAACATGACGGAAAACAGCGTACTCTTAGGACTCTTAATTTTTGCCCTAGAACATCTGATTAACTCAAATTTTTGGTGTAGGTCACCAATAGGAGTTGTCTTGCCAAAAAGTTTCTTCAAGTCAAAACAGCCATCTTTAATATTTTGTGATTTTTCAGCCATCAGCAAGCTTTTTGCGCACTGATTTAGAATCAACCGAGGTTTTTGTACGCTGGATTTAAGATGTACGCTTATTTAAGACAAACAACCAACTTTAGCGCTGTGTTATATCGGCCAAAGCCTTTCCGAAAGAACTTAGAGTCAACCAAGGCAACTAGGCGCTGTTTTCGACTCGGACAAACCCTTGAGTTAAGCTGATTCGGACTCAAACAACCACACTTTCTCTAACTTTAACGCTAGCGTTAACGTTAACATTAACACAAACCCTAACCATGTCCCTAACCCTATCCCTAGCCCTAGCCGAAGCTCTGACCCTAATGTTAAGTCCAACCTAAATCCAACAATAACCCTGAATCTCTTCAGAGTGAGTGCTGTTTTCAGTTCGGAGAAAATCTTTGCGCGCTGACTTGAGGTTAATTAACCAAGGCTACTGTGTGCTGTTTTTTTTAAGTCAACCACGAATATTGTGCACTGTTTTCGTGCCAAGCGAGCTTGTCGAGTGTTATGATTAAGCAAAAACGACACATTGCGCATTACGTCTAACTGAACAGAAATGTTCTGTGTTCTCTTAAATCGGTAACGAGCATTTGGCACTTAGTCTTTCACTCAAAGAATACCCTTGGGCATTGTTTTCATGAATGTTAATTAGCATACTCCACCATATGAAGTTTTTGGGATGCTAATTGAAGGGCTGGGGTCATAAACTGCCTATGTAGAGTTTTAGGTGTTTTTTTTTTTTTGCATACGTTATTTCTTGAAAACGAAAAAGAAATCGGTGAAAAAAAATACGGGACAATGTTTTTGAATCAAAATGCAGTTCACATGCAAAAATTTGGACAAATCCAAGTGAACTAAAAAAATGGCCGAAAATTCCACATAGGCAGTTTATGCCCCCAGCCCTTCAATTGATCATAGGATATCCTACCTGGCTGAGATGTTAGTCTATCACATGATATTTAGCATGAAGTAACTGGAAGAAATACTCTTAACAATTAGATTATGAGCTCGAGATTTCTTTCGTGTGATAGCTGATGAGGGCGCAGCCCAAATCAGCTATCATGCATAGAAATCAAGAGCGAATAATCTAATTGTCTTAGTATAAATCTACTAGTCATTCAAAACTAGACAAGTAAATGATGTAAATCCTCCCCACAGACACTTCAAAAATGCAAAGAAGAGGCTGCCATTTTGTTTTCAATTGCTACTCACTATCTATCACAGAATAGGTAGCAAGTAGCGTAGCCAATCAGAGAATGGCATTCGTGATAGAATGCTAGTAGATTTATACTGAATATGTTGCTTATGGATGAGGTGCTAGTCATCACAGAACACTCTTCCTGAATGGGATGCTAATCCATCACAGGGTAACCAACACAAGGTGATCTGTTCAAGGATAGTAGTACTCCTCCCCTGGATATGATGTTAGTCTATCGCGGAGACCCAAAATGAAAAGTAATGACTGGGAGTCATATTACTCCTTTGTGGATGGGATGTTAGTCACAGAAACTCAGCATTAACCAAGTAGACTCTTGTAACTACTACACCTAGTGGAAGAGGTAGTAGTCCATACCATAACAGTTTCCAAAGCATTGCTTAAAGTCACTCTGACAATTTGTACACCAACAAAATATTAATGTACCCTTGTAAACTTAATTGCAAAAGAAATACTATATCAACTAGAATTAAATATACATTAATTAAACAAAACAAAATAAAAACTATCTAACCTAAACACGGTGCACAGTAGTATTGCTTGATATCTTTAGCTTCAAGCTTGGTGATACCAATACAATCACCATGGAACCATTCATCACATTTGTCACAACAGCTAGATGTAAACAAAGAAGTAAACAAACAGCTAGTATCACTTATTTCAAGACTTGAGAAAACCATTCCCCAAAGAGACTATTAAAAAAAGATATTTAAGGCTTTAAGGTTGGGGATGTGTCCACTGTAGCTAAAGATCTATTGGCACGCATCACTTGTTCATACAGTGAAGTAACATTCAATACACTTTATTCCAAAATGGCAGCTAATTTGTTATTCTTTTGTTTGCATGTTAATTAATTAGCCCTCTTTGCCTCGTCAACATGTACAAAATACAAAAGAATTTTAAAGGGAAAATGAGGCAAAAAGGGCATTATTAATGTGCATATGAAAAATAATAAATCAGCTGCCATTTTGGAATAATGTGTGTAGTATGACAGTAAACTGAGGAGTGGCATTGTCATCATAATGTTAATTTATTGGTTGACATAAGTAGTTCATCAGTCGCAAGACAATAGGTACAGCACAAGTATTATAATTGAAGGGACTTCCGCAAAAGGGGGCGCATATATCGCTTTTTTGCCTTAAAATCCAAAATATCTCTAAATTCACTTGACTACTTCATAGGACGGCATAAAGACTGGAAGTGGGGTCAGAAATGAAGTTTTGCACTTATTTTGTAATTAGAAAGCTAAGATCTGAGGGAATAGCTTATGACTTTTGCCAAAAACTCAAGAAACAGAAACAAAACGACCTGATGCATGGTTGATTTCTTTTGTTTTGAGTTGGTTCCGATTTTGGCAGAAGTCTTTCACTAATTTACTGAATCCAAGCCTTTAAATCACATTTCACGACTTTTAGGAAGAGCATTTTTATGATAAAATTTTGTACTAAGCCTTGAAGTAGAGTGAATTTAGAGACATTTGGATGTTAAGGCCAAAAAGCGATATAATCCCCTTTTGTGGAATACTCTTCAATTACTGGTATGTATGATGTTTTGAATAATTATCCAAACAACACTTACATCATAAAGCGACTGGTGTCAGTAGTGTGACAGATGCAGTAGATAACATCGTCTTTCTTAGCCTTTTCTTCCTGGATTTGGAAACAAAAACTGGGCATATGCTCATGCAGGACAGAAACACAAAGACATATTTTAACAGCCAATCATCAGATCATGCATTAGCATGGCCAGTAGGTATGCAGTGTCAGGTCAAACAGTGAAAATCTAAATGATTACACCTCCTAAAGGCTGCAATCCACATTGGTGGGAAGAATTCATTGCTTGCAGTTGCAAATTTGTACCCCTCATAGTTACTTCAAGTTTCAAGATTACCTTTGCAGCTTCCGCTTTTTCTTGGGAGGCCAGTAAGTAATTCACCTTCGCTTGTCTTTCAGGTAAGTTGTTAAATATCCGAGCCACCTCCTTGTGCTGGAAGGTTAAAACACAATTATCCTAACTGCTTCTTTTACAGCCTTCAAAGATACACACTACAGGTATAAATCAAACTTAATTTCATTGGTGACAAAATGTGGTTACCTTCTTACCACAACCACCTTGTGAAATTTCCATACAAAAACTCAACCAATCAAGATTTTCCTAAACATGTAGTGTGTGTTAGTAGTTTTATGATACAGGAAATAGTTTTACTTTTTGTAGTTGATTAGTGTCTTTAGATCTTTGTAGTTATTTGCTTGTGCCTTTTCTGAAATAAACATCGTTTGCTCAAGCACAAGTCCACTCACATGTTCTAACTTAATTTTCAAGCACAAAAAGAATAACATTGCAAGTAAAAGAAAACTGAATAACTTTGAGCTTTGGATAACTTTGAGCTATTGGTGACACTAATTACAAATTAAGATAAACCTACATGTATTACATCCTATTTAATAACTTATTACTTCCAACTTAAAAAAATACTAACCCTGTTCCAAAACCAGCGAGCATGAATAGAGTTTTGAGTCACAAAATGTATAAATAACAAAAGGCTACAATTAGCCTAAACTTGGGCAGGCAAAAATACAGTGTGTATAACTAATTTGATGGGAAATAAGAGAAAAAAGAGAAGTCTGTCCTTCTTACATAGGACACATTGTGCTAATCATGATGTTCGAATCTATTAATGAGGCCTTCCAAGGGATAGAGGCAACAAGCAACATGACTCCGAAAACAGGTGACAATCTTCTCCCATAACACCGACAACCGACAGAAATTGGCAGAAAACATGCGACAGTTTATGACAGCGACAACTCACTTTTCCTTACTCTTTGTTTTCTTTGCAACAGCGGCATTTGTCCCTAACAAAACAAGTGACAGACAGTCGTATACAAGGAACCAAGCGACACCAGACCACCCTTTGGAAGGCCTCATTAATCATTTTGCTTGTAGTGAATATTCATAGAACCCTATAAAAAATATCCCTTTAAAATTGCCAAATTGCCTTACAGCTCAATCATTGATAACAATAATACTTGTAAAAAAGAAAAACAAACAAACAAATACGTATTTTGCCACTACTGTGAGTCGAACCTGGGCTACCTGCACCAGAAGCAGTATCAGTGACCCAGTAGATAAAAAAATTATGTTCAGCATAGCTAATGAGGTGAAAACAGTTTATTTATTCCTAAATGACTAATCATGTCATTCGATGGATATTTCTACCTAGTGTTTGAGAAGGAAAACACTTATCGAATGGTTTAGGATTCGTGATATGGTCAGAGAAACCTCTGAAATTACTCATCAAAACATCTCTTGCAGAAAAAAAAGAAAAATAACTGAAGGTTTGCTTTGAAAACATTTTCGGCAAGGAAAGTCACTCAAGTCACATGCATGACACGTGAAGATGACTGACCTTCTGTTAAACCCTTCTATGGAGCGGTGCGTTGAACACATACATTGCAAAGTTCGCAACATGAATAAAAAACAGAGCCCATTCCTAGACTTGGTGCAGCCTTCCACCCAAGTAATAAATGTATGGGCTGTGCAGAAACTTGCCCAGTTTTGTAACTCTTTCATCGTTTTTCTGTATTTTATTGATGTGTTCCACATTTAAAATTGCAACTTAATCTTGGGTTCCATGTGTTATCAAGCCATAAGATTTTTGGTTGTTCATGTCATTCATGTGCCATTTCAGCACTATCTTAAATTACAACAAATGTGCTTCAGGGCTGTCAATAAATTTGAAAGTTGAAGGCTTATAATTAAAAGTAGGCAGCCATGGCAGTAAGCACCAAAGCCAGGAAACTTCCAAGGAAAAGTCCTAAGGCTCTAGGGGGGGTCTGGGGGCATGCCCCCAAGAAAATTTTAAAATTTAGAGTCTCAGAAATACCATTTCCATCATTTTTAGGAGTGTTTCCCAACAAAAGGACACTAACATTTGAGGGCAGAAAATTTGATTATTTTAGTTTAAGGAGGCTCGAAAGGGTTTGTTACAGCTTATATCTTGGTTTGCACAAGACGTCAGAAAAAACTATTAAGAATTTTGAGTTTTTAACCTACTTCAGGTTAAAGACATTTTAATATATCTGCTGGCCTATTTTCAGCTCGGTAGCATGCTTTGTTTTGAAAATAGAGCAGTTTGAATTTGGAAGTTTTCCACAATGCATGACATCTGGATTGTTTGTGAGAGACATGTCATGTACACAAAAACATTGATTCACCTCATGTTTTCGAGTTCTGATTTAACAAATATGTTAAGAGAAGTGTCTGTATGAATGTTTTCCAGTTTAGTAGAGAGACAAAATGTTTTGAGTGAGCCAAACTAAACTCCAGATGTTTCCACTGGATTTTCTGGCCCCCAGAGGGACTCCAACATGGCGTCTCCATACTAAGCACTATAATTTTGAGTGAAATCCTTTGTTGAATAACTCAAGTTCGGAATATCGCACAGCCCTGAAACTTGGACACGTTTATTTATTACTCTTCTACAACATCTTAATTTCTTGACTTCATTTATTGAATAGATAATTTTCAGTCACACAAGTAAAAAAACAAGAGGCTACAATTAGCCTAATCTCAGGGAACACCATGAAGACATTACAAAGTCATTATTTAGATCAATCAGCGAGAATCAGAACAGTAAATTATATCACCTAATTCCAGAAGCCTACAGCCCTCATTATAATTTTAGGCGCCAAAGAACGTACAATGTACCGGCAGCCAAGACAAAGCGTTTCGCTAATTCGTTTTTCGTGAAGTGTGCGGCTGAAACCAACTCAAGTTTGAGATGAATGAGAACTTTTTAATAGAACTTTAAGCCATTATATTTATATTTATATTTATATTTGTATAGTTTGTAGCTTGTAAATGATTACGCAATTCAGTATTGTACTGCGATGTGATTTAATAATAAACCAGTCTCTCTAAACCAGTCTCTCTCTAATCTCGGGCTTGCAAAAAACAGCATTGTATCCCTAATTTAGCGCTAAACAAAAGAAGAGAGAGAAGTCTGTCTTTCTTACATCGGACGTATTGCGCTCAGCTTGTGTTGGAGTCTATTTCTTTAGACCCCTATCAACATATATCCCCCTAAAATTACAAACTTGCTTTACAGCTCAACCATTGAGAACAATAATAAATTGTAACACTTGTAAAAAAGAAGAAAAAGAGAAACAAAAAAAAAGCCCACGATATATGCCACTAATAGATATCGAACCCAGGTTAGCTGAGTCAGAGGCAGGAACACTGACTTCTTGGCCACAGAGGTTCATCGCAAAGTTATATGATAAAATAGTGTATTGATTCCCAAAAAACTAAGCACACTTGTTTTTGCTTCGATGGATATTTGTTTGAGAAAGAAAGCACTTATCGAACGATGTAGTTTTATTTCACATAAACGTTAATGGACTCTCGTTGAAATGTGAGGAGAAAAATAAACTAAAAAAATAAATGAAACTGTTTACAAATACGTCAATCCAGTGTCATTTGAAACATAAGAAAGCCGAACGTTTCTGCGGTCAGTTTCAAATCACGCAAGTAAAAACTAATCACTTATCATTCACAAACTACCCCGGTAATGTCCAGAAATTGAGATATTGTGGAAAAATAGTAAATAAACTACCTGTCAAAGTCTCAGGGGTGTATGACATCCCGTACTTGAGTTATTCAACAAAATGTACTACCTCTTAATTGAGCGGACATGGGGAAACACGGCAGTCTAATTAAAAACATCTGGAGGTAAGTTCGGTCAGGTTAAAAGCTTTCTTCTCGCAGTTGAACTTGCAAACATTTGGATGGACACTTCTTTTAACATATTAGTTGTTCAGACTTCAAAGACACAAGGCGAATCGACGTTTTCCTATACGTGACAACAGGCATCATTCATCGGTTCGTGTCTGTTTCTTTGCAGTGTATATCCATAGACCCCTAAACATATATCCCTTGAAAATTGCTTTACAGCTCAACCATTTATATCTTACAATCTAATTATAACACTTGTAAAAAAAATATTTAAAAAAGAAGGTGAAAAAAAAGGAAGGCAAAAAAAAAAGGTGTCGATAGAGGGAATCGAACCCGGAACATCTGCCTCACAAGCGGTAAAGATGACCGCTAGGCCACCATGATTCAGCATAGCTAATGAGGTAAAAATAGTTTACTTATTCCAAAATGACCATTATTAGTTAGCGCTTGTGCAGAAACACCAGAAGTGAGCTTTGTGGATGAAACTCGACGACGAAGAATAATAAAAAAAGAAGAACCGTCGACAATTTTAGACCCGGGCGACCCGCGAGATGCGGGAAGCCCGAGTAATAAAATCATCAACCATTTAATAGATAAAGTCAAGAAATTGTGATATATTTTATAGAAGAGTAATAAATAAACAACATGCCAACAGGGCTTGAAATAACGGCCAGTCAACGGACAGTGTCCGGTCAAAAACAGGTTTTGTCTGGTCAAATCCTTAGATGGCCGGACAATTTGTCCGGTCATTTACACTTGTAAGCAAAATTATTAGAGTTTCAAGTTAAATATTTAAAGGTTCAATATTATTATGAAAGGTGTTCGTCATCATGGTTTTCAATGATAGCTGAGTTAATCTTTTGTCTCACAATTGAGTCACAAAGATGTGGATCGCGACGTTTCAACCGCTAAACTGCTGGTCTTCATCAGGCGATGGTGTCGACTGGCTACGTGAGTATAAGAAGCACCGTGGCTGGTGGTGATTGGTGCGTTTTGATCCTCCCTTAGGCTGTTGTTGATTGGAGGATTTCGATCCTTGTCATTCAGACTAGAAATTGTTCGGCCACGTGCACGAAGTTGGTGTACATTTGTGTCACAAAAACAGTCTCACTCTACTTTTTATCACTTTAATCAGAAACTAAAAAACAAGTTGTCTTGTAACTTTGCAGAGTAAAACTGCAGCCTATGTGCACTGGAAAGGATGGATATTTAATGCAGATTAATTTCATATGAAAGAGACAGAATGAAATTTTGAAAACGCATCACCCAAAAAAGTGACGTATTCGCTGTTTTTTCCCTCCATCGCGAATGAGTGTTTCTTCGTTCTTAAAAATTCATGAAATCTAATTTCCTGATAAAAGTTGAAAATGGTATGCACATAAAATTCGATTTAAAGTGGTATAAGTTAATCCTAGTTTCGATTTCCATGGAAGAAAATATCACTAAAAAACTAGCGTGAGACACCAGTTTTCTTAACTAAAAATGTCATCTCTCTGTGGCTCTTCTGAGACATTTTTAAACCAAAGTTGTACTCTTTTATGAACTACATAAAATTTGCTTTGTCATGGTGTATATATTTAAGAGCAAGAATGAATATTTTGCGAAATACAGCAATTCTAAAACAAATTTTACACCAAGTTTTTGCTATTTTTGCTTTGTACACCAACTTCGTGCACGTGGCCGTTCCCTCAGCGGTCCGCTTTGGTACTGATCGGCTGTTGTGTTGTTTGATCGTGGGCATCCACGCTTCAGGAATTTCAATTCCACTGTCCCTGTTAATGTTGTTAGGGTGACGTCTTATGTGAATAGCCTCTTTAACCCTACAAGTGTACCAATGTGGGTCTCGGTCAATAAATTTAACTTCGTTCCAGAGCGGATAATGTCCGGTCGCGTTGCTATGTTCTGAAATGGTGGAGGATTGGGTTCGAGCAAGCCCTATATCTCTATCGTGTTCCTTAATCCGTTCATGCATAGATCTTCCCGTCTCTCCAATATAAACCTTACCACATTCGCAGGGAATCTTGTAGACTACTCAGTCTTGTTTTACTGGATCGACAATGTCCTTAGGTCGCACTAGGTGTGATCTAAGAGTTGTGTCAGATCTGAAAACAGTCCGTATGCCTTGTTGTTGTAGGCAACGGCGAAGAGACTCCGATGTGCCTTTGATGTATGGCAGAACCACAGTAGATTTAATTTCGGGTTCAGGTTCTTTAGTGGTTGTTCGCCCCTTGGTTTTCGTAAGTTTTTTTACAAATGAAAATGGATAACCGTTGGAAACAAGGACCGATGAGAGGTGTTTCTTTTCATGAGAGATAACTGATGGTTTTGTTATGAGGTGTTTTGATCTATCGTACAGGCACTTGACAATACCGCATTTTACAGATTGCGGGTGGTGTGAATCAAACGCTAGGTACTGGTCAGTGTGTGTAGGCTTTCTGTAAACACTGGTAGAGAGGTATCCATTCAAATCCTTGGGTTAAAGAGGCTATTCACATAAGACTTAACCCTAACGATATCAACAGGGACAGTGGAATTGAAATTCCTGAAGCGTGGATGCCCACAATCAAACAACACAACAGCCAATCAGTACCAAAGCGGACCGCTGAGGGCACATGAAATCCTCCAATCAACAACAGCCTAAGAGAGGATCAAAATTCACCAATCACCACCAGCCATGGTGCTTCTTATACTCATACGCAGCCAGTCGACACCATCGCCTGATGAAGACCAGCATTATAGCGGTCAAAACGTTGCGATCCACATCTTTGTAACTCAATCGTGAGACAAACAATTAACTCAGCTATCAACCAAATTATTGTTTGCACTTTAATTTGTTTTCTCATTGCAAGATCTGAAATATTACCAAATCACAACTAAATATCAGCTGACAAAGAAAATTTGAGTTATTTTGTGTCTGAAGAAATCGGCAAGCTACACCGACTAACTACATCAGCAAAAAACCCTCAGGTTACAAACCTGTACTTGATTTACCACCACAACAATGAACACTATAACAGATAAACTAACCCACGATTACTACAAGTAAGTCAATTTAAGTTGAAAGTGCACATAACCTAAAATATTTTTTTTGCTTAACCCTTTGACTCCTACACCGGCCAAAAACCGGCCGTGCAGAACCACGCTCCTTGTACCACTTGTGACATCATCAGTTTTAATGCTCACAGACAACTTTACCATGTAACATGTGTAGGGAGAAGAGATCTTTCAAACCATGCCCAAATGAGCACAATTCCATCAAACAGGATACACAAAAAAACCAAGTGACATTGACCTGAAAATTTGAGTGAAAATCTTGTTCCACTAACCACCTGCACTTCCTTCCATCTAGTCCTATGATCCTAAAAGTTTTCCCCAAATCTTTTCCCACCGAAAGGAAGCCCAGAAAATGCCCAGCAAGAGAGAAAGAAAGTGAGGCAAGAAAAGCAAAAGAAAAGGGGGGAGAGGATGCTTTCTGCGCAAGCCCAAACTTTGAAAGCTCAAATTAAGCATCAGGAACAGAAGGATGCCAGGAACTCTACCAGGAAACAGAGTTTTAGGCAGTTTTAGTTCTTTTCGGCTAGATTCTGACCAGAAAACAGCTCGACAAGCATTAAAAGGTGTTTTGGGGCAAAATGTTCAGGAGCCAAAGGGTTAAATAAATCTTTGTACCTGTTCGAAATGCATTGAACCATTTTGCGACTTTTTAAACCAAATATTGACTTTTTATAGAATATACCTCACAAATTAATGTGATTTGGTAAGCTGAAGCCAATCTAAAGGCACTTAGGCCACATGGTAGCGGGCATTACCCCTTAAATCTACCAAAGCAAAGATTGAGCCCAAGCATTAGCAGCCATGGACAGCTGTTTCGGCCTTATTAGGCCTCATCAGCATGGCATAGCTAATGCTCAGGCTCAAGTACCCACATATCCATAAAACAAGCAGTGAAAACGTAAAGCTTGTGGGATGTGGCTGGAGTGACAAGAATATACCTCACAAATTAATGTGATTTGGTAAGCTGAAGCCACTCTAAAGGCACTTAGGCCACATGGTAGCGGGCATTACCCCTTAAATCTACCAAAGCAAAGATTGAGCCCAAGCATTAGCAGCCATGGACAGCTGTTTCGGCCTTATTAGGCCTCATCAGCATGGCATAGCTAATGCTCAGGCTCAAGTACCCACATATCCATAAAACAAGCAGTGAAAACGTAAAGCTTGTGGGATGTGGCTGGAGTGACAAGAATATACCTCACAAATTAATGTGATTTGGTAAGCTGAAGCCACTCTAAAGAAACAGCTGTCCATGGCTGCTAATGCTTGGGCTCAATCTTTGCTTTGGTAGATTTAAGGGGTAATGCCCGCTACCATGTGGCCTAAGTGCCTTTAGAGTGGCTTCAGCTTACCAAATCACATTAATTTGTGAGGTATATTCTTGTCACTCCAGCCACATCCCACAAGCTTTACGTTTTCACTGCTTGTTTTATGGATATGTGGGTACTTGAGCCTGAGCATTAGCTATGCCATGCTGATGAGGCCTAATAAGGCCGAAACAGCTGTCCATGGCTGCTAATGCTTGGGCTCAATCTTTGCTTTGGTAGATTTAAGGGGTAATGCCCGCTACCATGTGGCCTAAGTGCCTTTAGAGTGGCTTCAGCTTACCAAATCACATTAATTTGTGAGGTATATTCTTGTCACTCCAGCCACATCCCACAAGCTTTACGTTTTCACTGATTGACTTTTTATAGCCTGTAAAAGTTATGAAATCTAGTCACCATCTGTCCCACGCCAGTAAGGGGCCCCAAGGAGGAGGGGGGTACTCCCTTATATAGGCTATATAGGTATGTGCGATAGGATATGGTTTGAGCACTCTAGACTTGAATTGGGTATTTTTTAAGAAGCAGCTGCTTTTTCGTCATTAGACGATAAGACCATCAAGATACGCCCTTCTCAAATTATGTTTACACCAGCCATGTCTGTAAGATAGGTTTGAAATAGGGTACTGAATTTTCGATCAGGTCTGAAATAGGGTAGGGAAAATCGAAGATTTTGGTCTGAAATAGGGAAAGGGTTTCAGGATGCGGGCCCGCACACACCCTACCAATTTTTCAGGGAGTACCCCCTCCCCCGGGTATAGGGCATGAGTCTACTCCTTACTTGATGTCACAAATTACTTTGCAGGCATGTTTACAAAGACTTACCACGATGCAAATTACTTTGTGACGTCAAGTAAGGAATAGACCCATGCCCCTTACTAGCTCAATTGTGGGACAGATGTATCCCTGCCAACTTTTCTGAGTCAAATGCGTGAGATTTTTGTCTCCTCGTGACCGGAGGAGCAGGTCAATCGTAGGTTCATATGTTCCCGTGAAAGAAATTTTCTTTCACGGGAACACATGAACCCACAATTGTTATTGACCTGCTCCCAACGTCAGTGGCTTCATAGCTCAGTTGGTTAGAGCATCGCACCGGTATCGCGAGGTCACGGGTTCAAATCCCGTTGAAGTCCTGAATTTTTTTCAGGCTTCTTACAACAGTCAGGATCATTCTTCATTTGATAACTTATTCTTGTCTAAAATATTACAAAAGAGAAGTAGTTTTCTTAGACGTGCAGAATTATTATGCGAAGGACTAGTTGCGCTAACAAAAGTACGAAAAATAACGTGAAAATCTGTTTTCATACCTTCAAACCATCGTCGCTTTTTTGATCCGCCATCTTGTTTTCATGCCTTGGACATGCGAAAGGTAGCACGTTATGTAAGCCACACAAAACGTCCTTCGTTCTCTGGCACCCTGTTACTGCCCAGGACATTTAGTGGGGGCTTACATGACCTCGTACCCCGCGGGAAAGTAGCTTTGTAACCAGCCTTTCAATCGCCTTGGTAGCCACTCCTTCTTGTACTTCTTGACGAAGAAGAAACCAACCCTCGAGAATGCCCTCGTGTGGGAGAATGATATATGATTTCGGGTTGAGATTGTGCTAGTTTCTCAAATACTCGAAAGGTTTGTACTCTGCAAAGTAAAATTGCTGGAAATTATGTCAGCTAACTTTTCATTTGCAGGCGTTTTATCCCCAGTGGTTAGAGGAGCGTCATTTTCATTTTGGAAGAGAATGCACGTTGAGATTTGAACGCAAGGGTGGACGTCCTTTTTTCGTGGAATTCGCGTTTGTGTCGTCGCCTTAAATCCTGATGGGCTGCGTTGAGGCTTGTTTACGGTTACATTACACTCGCTAGATCGCTATTATACTGAACATTTATCCTCATATTGCAGGTCACAGCTGTTTGTGGTTCGAACAAGATTTGTAGGTCGTTCCTACGTCGATTTCGTGGTATTCTTCGCCACTATTTTCTGTGGTCTGTTTCCTCGATCAGAGGCGTACAAAATGGACGAAAGGCGGCAAGACACCGCTGAAAGGTTCTGAACTTCATGTCTATCAATTAAGTGTTATTAGTTTGTGTGTTGTGTGCACGTCACAGTAAAAGTTGTCTTGTATTATTAAAGTACTTTTGAGTATGATCGATTGAAGGTTCGCTGTTTTTGGTTAGCGTTGGTCGGTGAAACTAAAAAATGTTAGGAGCGGATTCTCGCATTGTTTGTGCTCTACAAGGTGGGTTAGGAAACCCAAACTCATCCTCAGACCACATGATCACCTCTGGTGAGACTACAGCCACACTACACAAGATCTTTCTTAAGGTTTGCTTGTCTGGATAACACCACCATTCAGCGATGAATTTTCCATAAACATTCTGGTAGAATGTGCCATCAGTGCATTTTAAGTGGGTATTCAAAAGATCAAAAAGCCAAAGGTTAAAAGTCAAAGGTCATTCCGATATTCGTGAGGTGAGTAAGGTCAATTTTATAAGGTTTTCCATTGTTACTCACTCCTTGCATCCTTGGTTTGAAACACTGATGCAGGATTGCAGACGCCACCAGTGATCTACGACGAAGTTCAGACTACAGAAGCAGCTACCTGGATCAGGATGGGAGAGACCGTGATCTTGAACGCAACATTGGTCGCGAGCTGAGCCGATTTAGGGATGGCAGGTCAGACTCTAGAGATGATAGGCGCAGAAGTCCCGATTCAAGGCGCCGGGATGGGCCAGATCCATTTGGGCGAGACAGAGATTATTACAAGGAAAGAGAACGCAGCAGAGATGTTATCAAAAGTCGGGATAATGATTATGACAAAGACAGAAATGGTAGAGATAGAGACAGAGACAGACTTAGGTCTCGTGATGGTGATCGGTATGAACGTGATGGCCAAGATCGTTACCGAGACCGTTATGATCGTGGTCATGATCAAGATTTTAATAGAGAAAGAGATTATCGGAGGTCACGTGATAGGGACTTCGAAAAAGATAGAGATCGTGATCGTGACAGAGGATATGAGAGAGATCGTGACTGGGACTATAACAACAAGGATCGAGCAGCAGATAGTAGAGAATGGAGTCGGCACAGAAGCGAGCCAGAGGATTATTACAGTGATGAAGTTGTACACATGTTCCTTGTCTTTTTTGCATGTTATTGTGTATTATTTGAGTTTCTTTCCTTAGCAAAAAATGACTTTGACTAGCATTTTGTTTCTGTCAGGAAAATCATTAAGGCAAATTTCAAGCTTTTATTTAACCCTTTTCCTCTAAAGATTGGTCAAAGTCAAAAGAGAAAAAAGTCTAAAAAATAAGTTGAATCTGATTCTAAGTTTTCCTTCAACAGTGAGAAGGCTAATTCGTGTGGTAGTGATGTCCAACAAATTTGTCAATTTACCATGTACTTTGTATTTCATTTGGTTATGTCTTCCTTTATTCAATTTATATTTCAAAACAAGCCATTACATTGCTGTGGATACAAAAGAGTTCAATTTCATTTTAACCTTCAAATTACATGGTTTCACCAAGTTAGCAAAGGTTTTGTTTCCAGTTTCTTATAGTTCAGAGCATTGAATATTCCCAACAATAATGTTGTTTTTTCAGTGGAAACTCTTTGTTTCAGAAGGAGTCTTGCTACATTGGAAGGAATCTGTGTTGTTTTCACTTTGCTAAATAATCATCATTGTTCATAAACAGCGTAATCGCGGTGATCGTGACAGAGACTGGGAAGACAGGGAGTATTCCCGCAGTAGGTACCATCGAAGGGACAGAGACAGTGACGATAGGAAGTGGCTGGACAGTCGACAAGATGAGCCAACATCTGTAGTCATATTACATGGATTGGATAAAGACTTTAAAGAAGAGGATGTGAGTTGACTTGATGTCTTACAATAGTTTTGAGCAGTTTTTAGTTGAGTGTCAAACATAATTTGGGGATCTGGGAGAACTTTTTCTCTTGAAAGGTTTGACTAATTTAAAAATTTCACAGGCATCGGTGATGTATGACTCAGATTTCAAGGTGTTGTCTTCCAGAAAAGCATTCCATAAAGAAATTCACAAGAAGTTACATTTCTCCCTCCAGACTTCTCTTTTTACTGCAAATAGAAAAGAAAAATGTAGTGGTAAATATGTGTGTGTTTCAAAAGCCCTTAATGCTGCGCACATGAATGTTAGTTTTGTGCTATTGGCTATTCGCTCAAATGAAATTTTATTTTCTGGTATTGAACAGAAAACGGTATAAAAACTAAAAGGTGGATGATGTTCAACCAGTGTTACAATATTTCTGAGTAACATCCAAGACTTAAAGCTGTGTATTTCTTGCTGTGCACCATTAAGGCCCAGGCAAACGGCTTCAACATTTGCTTTAACATGCGTTCGATTTTTTTGATCAGCAATGTCAAAACCGTTTGCCACCCCCTTCAACCATGTTGAAACATGTTGAATGTAAGTTGAATTGATGTTGAATGAGTTTGAAAGTGTTTATTTAAACATTGCTTCAACATCCATTCAACATTTCTTTTGTTATCGTGAATGTTAAACGATGTTGAAGCCATTTGCCACCCGCTTTCAGCATTGTTTGGCATGCGTGTGTGCAATAATCGGTCTCTCAAAGATGTATCCATAGTAACAACCACAGGACTGAATACCAGGCCTCTCCTGAAGCTTTGTTGAATCAAATGTTGATGATGTGTTGAAACTGTTTGCCACCCCTGGCATTCAACGTCGTTCACTAGGGTGCCACACAATCGAATGGATATTGAAGCCATTTGCCTGGGCCCTTATGTGTAAATGGTCTTGTACACAGATGTCTATAAACTGTGGATACCTGAACAAATATAGGAATCCTTGCCAACAAAATGATTACCATTTTTTCTTTAATTTTAACTTAGATGATCGAAGCACTTCAGGAAGATGGCACAGATTTTTTGGATCTAAGAATTGTCCGTCACAAATCTGGTAAATCTGGAGTCATTACTATGTGCTGTATGCAGTAATATGTGTGTGTGTGTTTTTTTTCTTTTCGATAAAAGGGAGATCATAAAGCAAAATGTAGGATTTTTCCATTCAGTTGAAACCATATCACACTACTGTCTATTGTGCAACATGGCATGGTTTGCTGTTCTACACATGTACAGCAATGGCATTACTTCTTTCAAGTCACATTGCCCAGTACAAGGGCTTGACCTTGGAATGGCAGTATTGTAGCTTGGCATTGTGAAACAGGTCTATTAAGAGCATACACTAGACAATGCTTTTGAGTTGTTGTTAGGTTTAAGTATGTTATCAAGGTTTTCATCAAGAATTGTAGTAACAAGAGAATAGCATTAAGTAACAGGAGAATTATTATGAAAGGGTAAAGCTCTTTCAGGGAGCAAGCAAAATTTAGCAGGAGAATTCTGCATAGTAGCTGGAGAATTGTCTGATCTCTGATGCCTAATGAACACCCTGTGTTATCTCGGAAAACTTTAGATTTAGAAAGCATCTTTCTTGTACACCTTGAAAGGTTGTGGCTGTCATGATAAAATTTAATGTTTGCTTCCTTCTGTACATGTATATGTTGTAAGTCAAAATGATTTTAACCTGGGTCAAAATAAAATTCCTTTGTCTTCTAACCCTAATTATTCATGAATCATGAATAATTAGGGCTAGAAGACAAAGGAATTTTATTTTGACCTGGGTTAAAATCATTTTGCCCTTCAACATATATTTTAATGCATATCAATGATTCTGTTATTCCAATGGGTATCTACACAGGTGTAAAGATGGGTGCCATTTGGTCAGCCCTGCAGCTGTAGCAGTGTATTTAGTAAATAAACCCCTTTTGGCGGCTGGTACGTCAGAGGATAATGTCTGCAGCTGATAGTGTCCAAAAAATGAACAGTTTACTTTGAGGGCAACAGTGTGAAATTTTTAGGACAATCTATCAGCCAAGGACATTATCCTCCGATATGCCAGCAAGCCAGAAAGGGGTTTATTTAGTTTATAACTCTCCGATTAATTTTCACATTGCATATACACAGGTGAAAGTGTTGGATAAAAGTGATTTGACGACTATTGCGAATGACGTAAACAACTGCATCAATTGATTGAGCTTATTTTATGTAAACTGTGATTGGATTCTTCCATTTGAAATTGAAGAAACTCTGAAAAGCCTGGCTTTGTTTTGTCTTGTTTTGTGATCAAAAAATCGGAGGACAAATATCAACGTGGACGGGGTATATTGCCTGATACCCATCCTCTGATTTGCACAATTTGATCCAAACCAGCCAATAATTAACCAGCCAAAAATTAATCAGTGGGTTATAATGTTCAATATCCCTTGCCTCTTTATATCTTGAAACTAAGAGTTTCTTCTACAAGTTGATTGATAATGTTATTCATCTCTCAGGCATTTCAAGAGGGTTTGGCTTTTTAGAGTTTAAAAGTGTCTCTGAGGCAAGAGACTGGAAAGAGCATCACCGGGTATGTTTAGATTCCACGTGTTTCAACAGCTGAATAAATGCTATTAAAACTTCCTATTGGAGTGGGCGTTTACAGTGATACCCTAATATGACTAAGTAATAATATAATAATAGCAAGGTATTTGTCAGCACATTTAAAATTCTCAATGCACTTACAGCGGGAAGCTGAAATCTCAACTATATATATAATCTTATGTAACGAAAAAAATATAAGTAAGTAAAATCGTATAACTATGTAAGGGTTAAAATAATCACAAAAAAGAAAATTTTTAAGTTTCTTCTTTAAAATAGTTACAGTCTCAGACTAAATGCCAAGGGACTGGTGAAATTGGTCTGTTATAGCTGGGTTTCATCATAAAGGATACCATCTTATAAAGAATTTGTGGAAAAATAACCAAGTGCTTTGTTATATCACGGGTTTTGTCTTAAATTTTAAACAAAGAGGATAAAACCAGTTATGTACCATGTGAGTACCATTTGAGAGTGTAAAGCTAACAGAGTATTGACATACAGTGTTTCATAATTGAAGATATAATGTGATTATAGGGTTAGGGGGAGGAAGTGCATCATAAATGAAAGACTCTTTTGAAGACAAATCAACTGCTTTGACTTATTGTTGGCAAGTTTTCCTGGTGTATTACATTCAGTGCATTATAGTTAGAAGATTTCAGTATTCCATAATCATACTGTCAAAACATCCGACCTGTTTCATGACTTATGTTAGCAGTTTGATTCTGTGTGCCTCACAGAAAATTTCACATTGATTGGGCCATTGTTGTTTTATAGTCTGTAAACTATTATTTACACCAAAGTTGTAGGCATAAATAAAATGAAATAATTAAAAATAATCTTTATTTAAAGCTAGTTTCAGCTGAGTGTTGTAAAGCCAAAACAACAGTGTTAATTATTACTTAAGTATTAGTAAGCCAATCACAATGGTCACAAGCCGCACAATGAAGCAATCAAAATTAGAGGCATATTAGAGGCAGTCACATGTAGCCAGTACCTAACATGGCAAATTGCATGTGAACCAGTTGTGATTGGTTTTGGTTTTACTTCTCATTGGTTGAGAAAGTGGCGTGAGTTTAGCTAACTGATCATAGAGTGAAGCAACGCAACAGCAAAGCAAATGAGAATTACTTTTTGGACATCAAATGAAAATGAATTTAATGATTGATGTCATTAGTTGGGCTGTCATTAGGAGATTACATGTACAATGTAGGCATTAATCTGTTTCATGTCTTATAAGTAAAGAAGGGTTAGTAGCATAACTACTGGACTTGTTGAAGGGCTCAAAATGTCACCTTTTTGAATCCCTGTATGGTGGTCAATTTAGATTATCAACTCCATTGGTAAACCAAATTTTTGTTTCACTCTCCCACCGACACAGCACAACAGTTTCTTTAGAAACTTGTCCCCTTTACTTCTTAGTTTCAGCTGCTTGCCACTGAATAAGTGTACCCTTGGCGTCAAGAAAACTTCACCGAAGGAAAAAAAAAAGAAGTGTAAAAAAGTTGAGAGGTGTTTAATTTACTCCATTTATACTCCTATGGACATAATGTAGGAAAGGAAATATAAAATTGATTTTAATTAACTTGCTTGATTGTAGGGTCGTTATTATGTGCGTGGACACACAGTCTGTATTGATTATAGTCGACCCAGAAGTGCTGCTAATGTGATTGAGAAAGACTGGATTTGCAGTAAGGTGAGAGTTGAAGATTTCAAATAGAACTTTGGAGAAAAATATTTTGTTGATTGTAATTAAAAGGACACAGTCAGCTGGTGCGCATGTGCACTCAGCTAATTTGCATATCAGAACAGCATGTGCGCGAATCCAAAAGTGAGATGCGCATGCAAATATTAAAACAATACAATACAATACAATGGACTTTATTTTATCTCGAATTTAAGGTATTCCTGGACCCTAATTTGGTCATTTTTGGACAATAGTTGAGGGTGTTATTTTTAAAGATATATTACAGATACTGCACTCATTTTAACATCACATATTCACCGAAACTTATAGATTCTGAAAAAACATTTTTCATTTTGGAAAAATTTAAGGAATGTTAAGAATTACAAAAATTCTGGGGTGTTGTCATCTGCAAGCAAATTCACAATAATGATTAAATCTAAATTGGAATTTATTATTTAGCTCTGAGATTTGGAACACGATTAAAATGGACAAAAACTCAACTTTTCACCGCAGTCCGCATTGTCATTTTGATTTTTTATGTTGTAATGAGAAAAATTCAGAAATTTTACCTTCCTAAAATTCAAGTTCTCCTCACTCATGTGCTGTTCCACTCTCGAGTGTGGACTGCGGTGAAAAGTTTTGTTTTCCTATGTAGTTCAACTCTGCTTAGTTTCAAACCTCAACGATACATCTTCCAGAAGTAAACTAAATAAACGTGTCCTCTGGTCGTATTTTATTAGCCTTTTTTGCCTGTAATTCGGCCATAAATTTCAGAAAATCGCTCAGTTTTGACCGATGCTGTTGTATTTCAGTGGCAGCCATGTTTTTGTGTCCACACTAGTTAAAACCAGCGGTAAAACGCAAAATATTCCTCCAAATATGGGTAAATTCTCCATATTTGTGTATCCATTTTTCCCGCGAAACCAATTACTGTGTGATATGAATGCTTCACCTAGTAACGACACCTCGCTCGCCTTTTGTCAGCATGTGTTGACAGCCATTCGATATCAAATGTGCATGAATTTGTAGAGATTTATCGTACTAGAGATTTATTTTTTGAAGCGAAGAGACAGAAAGCTTTATTTATTACACCTATAGATTTATTTATGCTGGACAGTGAGCAAATTAAAAGGGCTGCTCACACGAAGCCTTCACGAAGCCTGAGGCTCTAGACGTGGTTTGCGAATACGCTTGAACATTTTGAAACTACATGTAGAAGAAACTGCTTGAATGATTCTCTCGCATGAGTTCGCCCATCGTTCATTGATCCCAATGGCTGTAAATTTTGAAGATTGAAAGATGTGGAGCACAAGCCGACGGCCATAAATTTCGAAGACTGAAAGACATGAAGCGCAAGCTACAGCCGCACGGAATGCCAAATAGTGAACAATAGGTTTTCGCCGCCGGCATTTCTTTGCTGTTCCTTCTGGCTTCAATAGAGCTGTTCGTTGTATCACGCGACGTAACCCATTCGGAATTCCAGCAAAATTAAAAATTCTTCTCATTTGTTGGTGAGCTGGTTGCAAAAAGGATGTCTTTTGCAAAGACAACAGTTTTATTTCTCCATCTGGAACGATCTCATCTATCACGTTAAAGATAGCATGATTTGACAGATCTGTCAACAATATACTCTTTGGGGAATTAAACACGAACACGCACAAGGATTTTCGTTGTACACAGTCTGTATTTTTCCCGCGAAAGAGCCCGTAGAAACCGAACTTCTCTCGCTTCTTACTCGAAAACGCTTCGGTCCCGATCTCTGAAATTTGGTGTTCAGGTTGCATTTTAAGTAATCTCTTATATGTTAACGAAGCGTTGTGATCTGAAAGATTCATGTCATCCTCCAGGAATGCCTTAAGATAGCAAAAGTAATATGCTAATATCTCCCAGAGAAAAATAATAATACTAACAACAACCTCTTGAATCAAAGTAAATGAAAGTCTACATAGTTCTTATAGAGCGTAATGTATACCAGAGCACTAATTTTCTTTAATACCATGGATAATTAACCGATGGACATGTCCAGGGAAGGCGAAACGTCTATGACAAGCGAAACATCTGAAGTCGAAGCAGTCGAAGAATCAGCAGAGTTGAGAAACACTCTATGATTTCAATTGGAATGTCTTGCTCTTTTGGCTGGTCTGCGAGTCTCTTCCTTCTCATTCAATCTACAAAAAAGGAAGAGATGTTCAAACATTTCTGTCCAGTATAAATATCACACTTCCATCTAAAATACAGAATGAGCTCGTACTATGACTCAATCATTTTCTTGCCTTCGTCTGAGCTCCAAACCGAGCAGCCATGAAGCAAAGTCCAAATCGTTGCCAAAGTTTCCCTCCGCACGAATCTTTCTCCAGCTTGAGAAAACCTGATTTTCCAAATATATAGAATGGTGGTTGGCTCTCCAGTGTTTTTGATTGATATCCCTCGTTATTTTCTTTAACACAGGCGATTTCTTTCACCCAGTGCCTTCACGTTTCCCTCCTCTTCTGTCCATGTTACACTGGATACTTGACTCAATCCATTTTAGCCAAATACAATGTAATAATTTTAAAAGATGAGTAAAAGAATATTCAGGAACAGGTTTTGAGGAAAAGATCAAAGATCAAAAGAACCACAAAGCACGACTGAAGCGGATTTTGTAGTTGTCTACGACATGTAACTTTGATTTCGGGTTGAGGTAAACTCTTTTCAAAAGTGACAAAACTAGTGTCCAGGCAAGTGCGGTCTCAATGGTGACTGTGTCCCGTTAACAGTTTCAAAAAGTGTGAGAGTGAATTTAGGAAAATCATAAATTTGAACTGCGGATTAAAGAATGAAGCTGTGAATGAACATCACAGCAGTGTCACAGAGGTTGTGGGTTCAACTCCCATACAAGCGTGATTTTTTTTTTCAGGCTTTAATTTCGCTACTGCTTTTAAAAGTAGTGTTCATAACTGCGATGTTCATTCACAGCTTCAGTTTCAGAAAGCTCACATCAAGCACTTGTATTCAGTTATTTTATTTTTTTGGTCTTTCTCTTACAGTGTGTTGCTGTGTTGCTTACATTGTATCTCAGTCTTCCAAACATTTCAATCACTTGTTACAGCAACTTATATGCAGTTTCTGCTTTATGATAACAATATGAATTCAATAAGATAGTACAATACATGTGCTGTGTTTGATCAAAAGTCATTTGCCATCATTCTGTAAACATGAATGTGGCCATTAATTTCTTAATGATAAAGAAGTAAACATTTTCTCTTCCAACTTTGTGGTTACAATTTATGTAAATATTTTGTGCAGCTTGCGAGAACTCTAAACAGCTGTTAGAATGCTTGTCCATCCGTTTGGTTTCAATTTGTATTAGTTATACCCCTACCCACCAAATGATACCACAGAAAGAATTAGATGCAATTTACTTGTAGTCAAGTCCTATAAAGACAAGCTCTAGATTGCACTGGTAGAAGTCACTGAACAAATTTGACCATACTGAAAGTGCATATGAAGCGAAATTTTTCACTGGCTTGTTCGAAAGAGCTTTCAAAATGATGAAAATTTCGCTTCATATGCACTTTAAAAATGTCATTTTGCTTCTAAAGCTTGTTTGAACAGTGGAAAGCTGGTGGAAGGAATGCATGTCCAAGAAAATATTTAACTCTGATATCTTCATTTATTAACAGCATTCACTTATTAATAGATTACTTCAAGTTTGAGGTTCTAAAACCAGTATCAAGCTTGTTTCACTATTAAAATAAATAACTGTAATGTTTGTAATGTTTTTTTCCTGGCATTTGCAGTGTGGAGGTCAAAACTTTTCCTCCAAAAGACGCCTAACCTGCTTTAAATGTGGAGCAGCAAAAGAAGTATCAGGTCAGTTAAGGCTTAAAAATAGCACCTTTATTTTATGTACAGTACTGCTCAGATGTAAATTACCATCCTCTCGCAAGATGCTAATCATGTCACACAATGCCTCAGTAACTATAAGTATGGTGGCTTCAAACTCTCACATGATCATGATTTTCCATTGTAAGGCATAACAATAGTTGATTTCCGATGAGCTATGACTGATGTTGGTTACTTTTGTATGGCTTTCTATACATCTGATTCTTGACAACTATTCATTCGAAAATTAAATGATTGCCTCTGGATTTGCACACAGCATATTTTTTTGTACCCTTCATTTTGAGCAAAATATCATGTATAAGCATCACTTTTGTACTCCAAATTAAAGTCAAAAATCAGGGGTGCGGCTTATCTACAGAAAGGTTCTCTAAGGCATATTAAATAAATATTCATAAAAACTTCTTAAGATGTCCCTGAACAGTGGCGGATTAAGGGGTGGTGCCGAGTGGTCCATGGCCCCCCTTTTTCCAGGTAGTTTTTAAAAAAGCTTCTGTAACCAACCGGCTTTAAGTGGTATTGTGCATCAGGCAGTTTTATTTATTTCTTCGGCCCCCTCTTTCTGGATTTTCTGTATCCGCGCCGGCTGAATAAACATATAGGTAACAAACCGAAAGCACATTGTCAATGTCTTTTTCATGGGTGGTGCAGTTGTTCTCGTTGCTGTCCACTATTGTCTGTCCTTTCACCCTCCACCCATCCCTAGAGTTCAATGCAATTCTATTGTACATGTACAAGTGCCATAATTTTAGATGCCACAGAATTTTTCTTTTACTTCATGTGTTCTATAGACTTGTTAGAATATAGGCAGGCTTACTGTGATTAGCTTGACATAGCTGTGAGTGGTGGTGTATAAGAAGTGTCTGTTTATATCATCCGAACCATTTTTAGTCCAACACTTCTTGTCACTTCAGTGTCAGAAAAAATTAATAATAAGGCTTCAACAAAATTGAATCATTTTGGGTGCTTCATTGTGGATGTTGATTTCAACATCTTTTCTGGTTTTTAAATTAAATAATACAGCTCTGTTTAAGTTAATTCAAATCAAGCAAATATGATTGAAATGGAAGAAGTCAATCCCCCCCTGATGGCTCATCTTTGTATATCAACTAGGGTAGAGCTGAAATAATGTTTACTTATCATTAATAATCATTTATCAAATAAATAAATAAATCACAACTTGATAAAGCATGATTGACTGGGTGATTGTTGTCATGTGAAGGGCTGTTTGATATGGCAGACTCAAACAGTCCTTCCCCAGACTTCACTCCCCCCACCCTCCCCTGACAACTGTGCTTTACCAAGTTGTCATATGACTCCTGGGTTCAAGCCATTTACAAGAAATAATTCATTCATTATTTTAGTTTTAATTTCATTTTTTTAGATGTTGTGGAGGAGAAGGAGGTCTTGAATAATAATCCTTGTAAAGGTTTGTTAATTTATTACACTGTATCAATGCTATTTTTATTATTTCTAGAAGAATTCATCTAAGGTTTCATTATTCTGGAAAATGATAAGGCCTCAAAAATGTTTGATTTCAAAATTACTTTGATTCACATGTCTTTATCTGCTTTACATCATTCTATAAACTATGTTAGAGACTTCACAGTGCAAGCAAATGCTCACTTGTTTGTTGTTCCACGATCTTAAAGTCCCTAGGAACAAGATTGATCATATAGCAGTTTGGTTGAACTTTTCAATACCATAGACATACCCGCCACAGATTTGAATAAATCTTTGTTTACACACACTTGTATATTTTACTTTAATGTAGTTGGTTGACATCTAGAATGGGGTAAAAAAGTTGAAAAAAATTTGGATCGCCTATCATCAAATCCTACCTAAAAGCTTAGATGGCACAACTTTGATGTACAGTTGTATGCAATTTGATGATGGCAAGCTTGTGATACAAATTGTCTTGTGAAAATAAACCTTACAACATTTCGTAGTTGTTATCCCTGACATGTAGAAGGTAAATGATAATTATGTTGATGTTGAAAATGTTTCAAAACTTCACTTCAATCATATGCACAAGCAGTAGTCAAAGATGACAGGCTAATATAAAATTTTGTGTGGTGTCAGCTATACATTCAGGTTATGCTTAGAAAAAAATTAATATTCCCCAGTACTTTGTCAGTTTTACAAGTAGCTAGTATAGGTAGAGGTGAAATTTAAAGAGTGAACTTTTTCTTTTCTTAGTGTTGATCCTGAAAGGACTGGATGCCATAACTCATGATGAAGGGGTAGGCAATCAGTACTAATCTCAAACACCAACCTATGCCTACAATGAAACACCATGTACCCAGTCACATTCAAGGGATGTGAAAAATTCTACATTGGGAGCACCACACAATTCGTTCATGATGGCATAAAAGAACAGCTAACAGTGACAATTTGTCTGTAAAAAAAACACTTTATAACATGCCAAAG
Source organism: Pachyseris speciosa (assembly GCA_016490735.1). NCBI lineage: Eukaryota > Metazoa > Cnidaria > Anthozoa > Scleractinia > Pachyseridae > Pachyseris > Pachyseris speciosa. Next base: position 1,289,162 of record JAEMWC010000032.1, on the reverse strand, counting down.
GACAACTAACAGCCAAAACGTTGATGTCAAAATAATTGAAGGGCTGAAAGCAAAACTATCGTATGTGATGATTTAGCGTCAAAATTTCAAATTGCTTGGAATTGGCTGAATTTTAACATGTGGACTCCATTTTTGTCAAAGAACATTTTTTTTTTGCTGTTGCGCCCTTCGCGCCTAAAGTACCTTCGCACAACCCTTCAATTAAGTCTGCCTTATTAACATTCATGAAGCAATACCCAAGGGTATTCTTTATTGAAAACTAAGTGCCAAATGCTTGTAACTGAAGAGTAAAACTGAAACTGGACATAAAATGATTGACAGGTAGAAAGGATTGTTCCATAGTGTGATGTAGACTAAACGTTTTGGCGGTTAAAACACTGATACTTACACGATGTATATGTTGGAGCTCCTGACTCAATCCGTGCTAGCTTGTTTGATTTAATCAAATTATGTCAGTTTGCCTGTTCGCTCGGTGGTCGAAGGACATCATGAAGTCTAGAGATCCGCAAGTCTAACATGGCTGAAAGAAGCCAGTCGTGTTTTCTCTGCTTGCCAAACCATGAAGAGAGAGATTAATTGACTCTCTGGTTTGGGAGTAGAGATTAAGAGCCAGGCAGAAAAAAAACTCTGGAAACTTCTCTCGTCTCAAAAGTGGCTCGGTTTTGTTAGTCTTGGTCCATTTCTGAAAGGTTGCCGTGGTAGAATTTGCAAACAGGAGAGGTGTTTTTGGAGTTTAGGGCAAAAAAGTCAGTGATGTTTGCAGTGTGTCTTTCACTTGTGGAGGACATAACATTCCCACAATTCATTGCAGCTGAAGTGGGCACTGTCTCACGGGCCAATTCATTGTGGCCGAAGTGGGCGCTGTCTCGCGGGCCATCGAAGCCCTGAAACAGTTTGTGAAAATTCGCAAACATGACGGACAATTCATCCGAGAGAAGGAAATCAGAATGACGAGAAGTCCATCCATTTTCGATGAGTATCTTGAAAACAATCCTGGGAAAAGTTGCATTGGCGCACGTGGCAAATATTACCAAGTGCAAAATATACCCGTGGTCGGTTGTCGAGTTGTTATGTAAACTTTGGTAGACATGCTGCCGAATTTCAACATATAAATCACTTTTGCATCGATCAACTTGGTTATTTTGATTCTATGGAGGCTAGTAAACATCAGCAAAACATATTTTCAAGCAAGAGAAACACCAGCAAAAAAGTATTTGCACGCGAGATATTTTAACAAGTCGTTTGTTGTCTTACGCATCAGACGATAGGGATTAGATTGCACATCTTATGCAAATATGTACGGTTTGAAGCCAATTTGAAGCCAACAAAAATAGTGAAGTATTTTGTTCCTTTTTTTTCACTCTCGTCATTTACGGTGATTTGTGATACGATTTTCATTCCACTGGTTCCATTTGACCACGAAAATGAACCCTTCAAAATCATTTCAAATGACCAAAGCACGCGAAATGCAAGTCAAAGCTCTGTTTCGAAGCTGAAACCGACGGGACGGGAAACAGCTTACTCTTTTAACTCTTATTTTGCCCTTGAACATCGTTAACTGGAATTTTCAGTGTTGTTCATGAACAGAAGTTGTTGGTATTGGCCAAAACCTATCTTCAAGTAAAAACAGCTGTCTAAAATATTTTGTTCTATTTCTCGGCCGACAGCAAGCTTTTTGAGCTCTGAGTTAGAATCAAGTCCAATCCTGCTGTATGCCGTTTTCAACCAAATCACCCTCTTCAGCACTTTACTTACATCGGCCAAAGCCTTTCCAAAATAATTAAGAGTCAACCAAGAAACCTGTGCACTCTTTTCATTTAGGAGGAACCCTTCAAGCTGATTGAGACTCAAAATGCGCCACTTACTGTAACGTTAACATTAATGTTTGCAATGCCCTAGGCCTAACCCTATCCCTAGTTCTATCCCTAGCTCTAACCATAGCTCTAACCCTAACTCTAACCCTAACCTTAGCTCTAACCCTAGCTCTAACCCTAACCCTAACCTTAACTCTAACCCTAGCCCTAATTTTAACCCTAACTCTAAACTTAACAATAACCCTAAATCTATTTAGTGCTGTTTTCAAGTCAGACAAAATCTATGCGCGCTGGCTTAAGGTTAACCAAGGCTACTGTGTGCTGTTTTTAAGTTAAGCAAGAATGTTGCACACTGTTTTCCAGCTAAGGAAGCTTCTTGAGCAATATCAGTAAGCAAAACACTGGTAATAAGAGCTGCATTTAAAAAAGTCGGCCATTTCCAAGGCGGATGGGCATCTTGTGTGCTGTTTATGAGTGCTGATCTCTTAATTCAGTTACGAGCATTTGGCACTTAGTTTTCAATAAAGAATACCCTTGGGCATTGCTTCATGAATGTTAATGAGGCAGACTTAACTGAAGGGCTGAAAGCGAAACTATTGTATGTAACGATTTAGCTTCGAAATTTCAAATTGCTCAGAATTGGCTGAATTTTAACATGTGGACTCCATTTTTGTCAAGCCCTGTATTTTTTTTGCTGTTGTGCGCTTCGTTTTTGAAAAAAAAACCGGGTCTAAAGTACCTTCACACAACCCATCACATACGATAGTTTCGCTTTCAACCCTTCAATTGCACAAGAAAAGGATCCTGTCAACTTAAGACATTTCAAGGTACTTTACATCCAAAGGCTTAAGGCCTCAATCAAATTATCTAATCTATTTCACTAATGGCTATGCTTGTTCATATTACTGTATTATTTATGTTCTTCGTATTTAGGATGTTGTCACAGTGGTTGTGGCTGGTTTCAAATGTCAGAGTTAGGTGTCAATGGATCTGCAGTAAACCTTCACTAATTTTATAAAGTCTCATGCAGTTTTTTTTTTTTTTTTTAGATAAGAAAAGCTCTTGTGGAAATAACAGCTCTCCCAATTTATGATGTTCGCCTAATAAGGGATAAACTGACAAGCACATCCAGAGGGTTTTGTTTTGTTGAGCTTGGCTCAGTTGAGGTAATGAGTTGAGGAGTCCAATGACTCTACAGGTTCAATAATGATAGTAGAGGCTATTACATGGGTGTGCAGAGATACTATTGAAAAAATATTTCATGAGTGAGCACTGCAAACGAGTGAAATATTTTTCAACATGAGAAGAGAAAACTTAAAACTCAATGTTCTATTTATTATATAAACACCAATGAATTACCAAACCATTTCATTTTCACTGTGGAAGTTGCAATTTACTGTGTAACCATAGCAACAGTGATCTTTTCACGTAATAATAATAATAATAATAATTTATTACTTATATAGCACCGTTTACAAATACAGATCAGTGGCACTTTACAATTTTTACATCAAATCAATTCTAAATAAATCAAATGTTGGTTTTTGGGGGAGAGGGGAAAACCGGAGTACCCAGAGAAAACCTCGCAGAGCAGAGTAGAGAACCAACAAACTCAGCCTGACACTGAGTCCGGGAATCAAACCCGGGACACATTGGTGGAAGGGGAGCGCTCTCACTACTACGCCAACCCTGCTCCCCCCACGTGTGAAGATATCATGTTTTTGTACGAAAGCTCACCTGGTATTTCATTGGTGTTTATATCATAACATAATTTAACAAACAAGTGATAGGTGTCTGTTATCACGTGACCTTGCCATCTCCTGCAAATAGAATCTTGTTGACCTCCAGGTAAACTGCACAAAAGCATTATATCTGTCACCTAAAGGATGTGTCAGACCTCACGAGAAAAAAAATTGATTTTGAACTTTTCCTGATGGTTAAAGAAAAGTTTCTTAACATCACTCTGAAGATTTTTTGGCATGCTCTATGTACATAAAAAATAAAATAAATAAATTGCCGGTACTGTTATTTACCCTCAGCAGTATTTATAGCACACAAAGGCTAATGGGGCCGAGCAAATACATGAAAGAAATAATTCAAATAAACGTAACAGATCAACTGAATCCCAACTGGCAGGAGGCAAACCAGCTATTTACAAGTGTGGCCAAGCTTGAGCGAGACTTGAACCCAGGGCCTCCGCATTGCAAATCTGGTTCTCTCACCATTCTGCCACCCTACCTCTACCCATTCCCAATAGAGACATGACTCCCTACTGCAACAAAAGTTTGATTGAATCAAAAGAACCTTGATGGAATGTTTGCTTGGCTGATATTGGTCATTTTAGTTTTGCTGGGTGCTTGTTCTGTTTCACAAAACTGATTTACGGTGTTTCAGATAAGAGAGGGGCTAAGGTCAAAACCCAGAGAAAGCTGGCTTTCCTACCCTAAGATTTAGCAGACATGCCTATTGGCCCCTCAAGAATCATTTTTGGATCTCTTTTTTTTCCCTGTCAGCTTTGTGAACAAAAAAGTGCAATTACTGGTCAGAACACAGTGTAGTTAGACAGTCATGGACAACATCATGTGCTGTGTTGTGCTATTAATTTTGTCTTTCACACGCTATCACACATAATTTCCATCTTCAGTAAGATATATGGTTATGGCACTGACTGTAAACACTGTTATTAACACAGGAAGCAAGTCAGTTGTTAGAGATCATCACCAACATGCATCCACACTTTACTATTGATGGTAGAATTGTGACTGCATCTTATGCCAAACATGACAATCCTCCGAAGCAAAACAGGTAAACTGCCTAGCTATTCAAGTAAACCCAAAAACTTAAATTTGTGACCCTCCATGGGAAAACAGGGATAAAGATGATAGCACGCTCACAACACGCTTCCACTTTAAAACAAAAGAAATTGGCTTTAGCACGCTTAAAGTGTGTTCAGGAGCACACTACATTAGCAAACTTCTTTGTTTCTTAAAACAATAAAGCGTGTGCATACGAACAATGAAGCCAAACAAAGAAGCGTGTTAAGGTTCGAAAACAAAAGCTAGCGTGCGAGAACAAGGTTAGTGTGCGAAATAACACAACAAGCTTAGCGTGCGAGGTGTAACTTTAAAAAATTTAACTAGCGTGCTGAAAGAGTTTCCGAAAGAAAAAAAACAGAGATTAGCGATGCAAACAATTACTTACCGTTCTGTGAAACTCACTGTCCATAAAATGGCCGCTTGATTAAAGTTTCTCGGATTTGATTGTAGATCGACAACGTATCTAAACTTTCGTTCGCTGTCACTCAATTCTCGTACTCAACTTTTTACTAGTATGTCAGTCGGAAGGAACAACACTTGACCGAGCTTGACTAATGCGTGCTGAACCCACAGTTCCATTTCCTCTCTTGGATTTAAAAGAAAGTAAATCGAGCAACAAAAATTGATATGATTTGTTTAGAGTCATCTAAGTTTACTGCACTTTTCAATAACACACGAACTTTGAAGCTCAAACCTCAACCAAGAACTGCATTTTTTGCTACCGTCAATCAAATTTCCGGCGGCTTCCACGAGGCAACGATTGACTAAGTAGCCCAAAGCAGTTTCAAGCATGGCGGATAATCCGCTACAAATTTCCTTTTCGATTATGAGGTCGACCTATCCATCGAACTTCCCTACTCAGAAGAAACGTAAATAGTCGACAATAAAGAGGATCAGGTCAAGCAATTCGTCAAGTCTTTTCTAATCTGATGGCAAGTTGGTGTGTTTCATCAATTTCATATTTTCATTTGCTTTACCGAATAACGAATACATGACTTATGAGTCAATCTAAACGTTGTATTAAGAGCCATAAAACTTCAATGCTTTTCAGTGCAAATGAATTTTTAATCGTCCCGAACTGAAGCAAAGAAAACCACTCCAACTCGCTTCCGTGGAATTGTTTTGAAAGTTATTTCCCTGCCAACAGGCGGCGGCGGCGAGAAGGTTACTTCATCAAAACAGTAAAAAAGAACTAGCAAAGAAATACAATCTTTTTAACCGAAAGACCAATTTTACGCGTGCATCTGTTACTGCGGAATGTTCGAAAAGTTCTCGTGCATATGCAAATTTACAGAATTCTGCACGTGCAATTTGATTGATGGCCAGTGCTACACGGTTTCTTATTTTCGCCGAATTTACAGTTGCACATATTATTGACGGAATGAAGTTATTTTCGCTTTCTCCGATAAGTCTGTTTCCAGGCTGTCAATGTATGTAGAATCATTGTCACTGGATTCTTTGTCGCTCTCTGACTCATCATCCCACGGTGATTATTCGATCTCTTCATTGTCAACATTGTCTCGTGCTTCAAAGTATAACTCGGCAACTTCATCAAAACTTTGGACATCTTCCGACATGACATGCAAAGACCTGCAAATACGAAACTTCTGTTCTTGAACTCTCCATGATAATAAGACGATAAACGTATACTGGCTAGCGATGGTTTGATAATATTTTTGTTTTTTTGTGTGTGTTTTTATGAGTCTGATTGAGTGGCAAAAATATCACGACCGCGGATAAAGCAACGGCAATCTTGCACGCTGGACGGCGAAGTAAGAAAATATGAAAGGTCATAATAATTCTTCCATTTCAAGTACATCACTTAGATTTTATTTAAAAGGTGATCAATCTGTTAAGTTTTCTTTCTGATAGTCTCTGTTTTCGTCACCATCTGATGGGCCGCGTATAGTGATTTCCTTGCAAAGTCGAATTTCTTCTTTCTTTGTGAGAATTTATATTCATTACGTTAAACTTAATAAAAATACGGTATTTGGACAACATATCGAAATATTTCTTTCTGCCATTTTTCTTTCTGCCCTAGTGTGCTGTAGTGTGTTTTAGCGTGCAAACTCGCACGCTAAGCGTGTCAAGGTTTAGCACACATTTAGTGTGTTAACATATCCTAAACAAAACCTAATGTGTCCTTTACTGTTCAATGAATTAAATATGCACATGAAGTGTGTCTTAGGACACACTAAGCGTGCTGTTTTAGTGTGTTGTGAGCGTGCTATCACCTTTATCCCTGTTTTCCCGTGGAGGGTCACATTTTGTTTCAACTTTTAGGAACATTAGGTAGTCATGAAACTGGTATAATTACTCTTCTCTCTTGTTGTCCTTGTTGCTGTTTTCAGTTCTTTTTTTCTCTGCTTTTGGTGTGGTTAGTGAAGATCCTCAACTTACTGGTTTTGGCTACTGCACATTGTCCTTGGAGGCAAAACCACAGTGCTTCAGGGATGGGGTTTCCTTTGTGTGCAGAGTCTTTATAAGAAGCCAGGGCATAGCTGCCCTCGCCATTAAGATATTGAAAAGGGTATCCCAAAAGAATCTCAGGGGTACCCATGGCCACTTTTACACTCCTATTTCTACACCAGGTGTGCACAGGTGTGTGGGAAAAGCATCCCTTTCATCCGTATAATTATTTACTGTTATTTATCTTTTCATTTTAACTTTAAATAGTTCATGTACGAGTTATCATTGGTTTTCAAATAAAGTACTACTCTTTGGAAAATATTAACTTGTGCTTGAATACAACAATTTGACCTGAAAAAAAAAATAATAATAAGAACTCATATTATATTAACTGGAACACATTTTTGTTTCACATTTCTCCACCAAAATGGATGCCAATTCTGGTAAAATGCAATTTGAATTTTGCACAGTTTTTTTTAAACCGAGCCTATAATTATGTGTTTGCTATAAAAAGAAAGTTGGATATTTGCATTGTTTTACTTGTCAGTGCCACAGTTGCAGCAGCAGCCATTGAACAGGCTCAGTGGTCGCAGACATCTACCACATCCCAAGCACAGCAGCCATCCAGTGCAGCAGCCAATGCCATGGCCCAAGCACAGGCTGCAGGGTCTATGGGCACTGTGACAGCAGAAAGTTACACTACACAGCAGCAGGTATATGATGCTACCAGTATTGGTTCATATCAGCAACAGGTTAGAGTCCTATGATGACTGCATCATGGCTCTTAATGTAGCCTGTTGTGCTATGAGCTAAAGAGATGACATAATGTGCAAATACATGCACACAACAAAATAGGTGCAAATATGAGACTGCACGACTGTGAGTGATTCTTCTGAAGCAGAGGCAAGACCACTTTTAACACCTAGATTTGAAAGTTAAAAGTTTGTCATTCAATTGTTGTTATTCAAACTGACTCATCTGACTAACCAACTGTATTTCACAACTTTTTCTCATGCATGAACATAATCTCTGTTTTAATACAGCAGCAACAGCAAACCAATGACTAAACTATAGAAGAATGTAATGCGAAATGACTAAACCTCTAAAACAATTATTTTTTCACCAAATTGGGTGACCTGGGTGACCAGTAGGTCACAGGACAACCACATTTTAGTATTTCATCCAGACTTGAACAGTTAGAGCTACTTAGTTGCCATTAGCTTCAGCACAGCAGATCATGATTAGTATGAAAAGATTTGAAAACCGTTTCACCATTTCTTCCCCTTGTTTATGTTATTTTGTATTTTTTAGTTTCAACAACAAGTCACAGATCTGACTACTACAGGTATGTGTAAAGAGAAAACAAGACTTGTTGGTTTTAGTGTGGTGATGATTGTTTTAGTAATTGCACAATTAATAGGCACAGTAGGCTGTAAGATGGATGCATGTGATTAATATTCTTTTAACTTGTTTTGATTTCCATTAGGAACAGAAACCACAACTGCAGAACCCCAAGGTAATATGCTTACTCCAAATTAAAGAAAATTTTTGAATGTATTAGAGTGGTTTTCAATTAGTATTTTAAAGAGAACCTCCACTCTTACACCTGAATTTTTTCAGGCTATATTAATTTCACTACTACTTAAGTAGTGTTCATAACTGTGATGATCATTCACATATTCATTTCTTTAATCCACAGTTCAAGTTTATGATTTTCACTTATTCTCTCAAACTAATTATTATATGTCACAAATATAGTTCTACGCTTATGTTGTGATTTGAAGGCCTGAATTCAGCATATTAGCTTATGAATTTGATCCAAATATGATCTGTTTTCCTCCTTTTTAAAGCAAAACAAACAAAATCATTGACACATCACATCCTCTTTTGTTTCTGTTTCTTGAGGTTTAGGTAATTTGTTATATTCAGTACCTCTTACTAATCGAGTTCCTGTTGATTTATGGCCCTAGCACAAAGTGTGCGGCCATAAATTAATGGGAAAAATGGGGATCTGTAACTTACGGTACAGACTGAGAAAGTGAGGTCTGTAAGATGTTTATTATATCTCTGAGGTTAATCTGGTGCATGGGAAAGAAACTAGTTGAAGTCAAGCAGGTCGTACTGTAGACTACGGCCCCAAAATTGACCAATCACAGAATGCATACTAAGTGAGAGATATAATAAATTGTTATAACACAAGATGACAAAATATACACTGACCTGTGTTTCCAGTCTATACTCTGAGTGAATTTAGGGAAATGTGCACAATTTAATGAATTCGTCACTTCTGCCCTTTTCCATCAAGCCCTTCAATTGTCTGAGCAAGTGGTAGTTAGACATACTGACTCTAAGGGAAAGAAATAGCAAGTTCAAGATACGTGTGTTTTGGGCAGCAGGAGTGTCCTGTGCTTGTGTCAGTTCTCTGTTAATATTGCCATTAAGACTTTTTCCCTCCATCATTAGCTGGTGCTGCACAGTATCAAGTCACACAAACCCCTCAGAGCACAACACAACAACAGCAGGAACAGGCATATACTGCACCACAGTCCTTTGCAAACTATGTTTATGATCCGTCAACTGGATACTATTATGATTCCACCACTGGTTTATACTATGATGCTAATACTCAGGTAATTTTGATTTTTCCCACTATCTGTGGTCTTGTAAAATTTTCCAAACAGAAATAAAGTTTTTGTGTGCCAAATGACATTCAATTTGTTCGCAAAATGTAGAGAGAAACTGATCCATAAAAAAGGAAATTAGTCCATTTTTACAATTGCATGCTCAGTGACTTGGCCTATGAATGGAAACAAGGCTGAAGGTGACGTTGTTTTGATACAGAACTCACTACTTTTCTCATGTAAATCAGTTATTCTTATGCCAACAAGTTCACATTTGCATGAGAAAAACAGAGGTTTATATCAAAACAACGTAACCTCCAACTTCGCTCCCACTCAAAGGCCAGGTGACTTAACACACAACTGTAAAGTGGACTAAAGAGTGAAACCTATGCAAATATTTTTCACCCCATGTCAATTCTATATATATGGGTTATTGGCCAAGCATGAGGTCAAGATGGCAGGATATTGGCCAAGTTCTGGACCAAGACGACGTCAAGGTCCATAAACACGCAAAAAAATAACGAGACCAATATCCCGCCATCTTGACCAAACAAGTTTAGTCAATAAAGAATTTATTATATGACTCAAAGGATGCTACACAGGATGAACAGGCTATCCCGAGTGGTCAAGATGGCGCCATCTTGACCTCACGGGTAGGCAATCACAGCAGGAGAATTGATTCATCTTGACCACTGAAAGAGCCAGTCATACAATAAATTTGCCTACATGTCTAAAGTCCTCAGGATATGTGCTGGATCTATGACATGTCACACTGTGACATGAATTGGATGCCCAGTAAGGATATGTACAAACATTTAGCACAGAATAAGATGCCCTAACCTGTATTTTGCACCTGTTGAATTTTCACAGTATTATTATAACAGCACCACTGGCCAGTTTTTGTACTGGAATGCTGAGACTCAGCAGTATGTTCCAGTACCAGCAAGCGGGTAAGTTCAAGGTATTTTCTTTAAGCAGGCTGCAGGTTCTGAGATTAAAAGCTTCAGCTCTGAAGTATTGCATTGATTTAAAACAATTTAACAATGTTCCTGACCAACAACAGTGGTCTTTATGGAAATCAGTGAATGGAATTATAGTTTTTTTCTGAGTTTTCTCCAAGTCTAGTTGTCTTAAATAATTATTTTAAGCAAATCAGAATCATCATTATTGATCACATGATGTGACAGTATTTATGTAGGAAGAGACCAGAAAATTAATTTTAAATTTTTGTCTTAACTTTCAGATTGATGAGTTGTAAGTTTTAAAAACCACTTTCAATGACTTTTTTCATGAGAAAATCTGGCAGTGATCAATTAAAAACAATATCTGTCTCAGGATTATTTGGTGTTCATAAAAGTAGCATCTAAGCCCTTAAAAAGATATTTTAAGTTTCTGTGGGGCAGCTTAAGGGTAATAATCCACAGGGATCATTTTTTGTCCACTTCCCCAAATATCCTTACAAATTATTATTCTGGAAACGAAACACATTGTCTTTTTGAAATATCTTCTTGTTTTCACATTTAAACATTTATAAAATAGCATATTCATCAATGCAGAAGTCCCCAGTGTTCATCTTGTAAATGGTGGGCTTTGTCTTTTCAAGGTGAATAAAGGGCCTCAAAAGTTTTTTTTTTTTGCAATCACCTTTACTCAAATTTCATGTACTTGTTATATTGCCGAATTGTTTTTTTCAGGTAACCTAAATTTTCCAATTTCTGAGAATAAAGACTACATTTCTCTTTCTTTACATGTGCTCTTTCTACATATTCACCCTTGTATACTGAAACGTCACAATTCTCCCCATAAACAGGTTTTTGTTATATCCTCTAAACTCTTGTTGAGACTGCATATTAAGGATTTGACATATCTTTCTTCTATTAATAATAATTATTAATACTTCTATTAATAATAATTATTAATAGAAGCTATTGCAGTTAAAAGTTTTTACTGTCTTGTAATAATAATAATAATAATAATAATAATGATAATAATAATGACTTTATTACAGTATTCCCACTGTAAGGTGGCTCTTAATCTGTCATTTTGCTTGAGATTGTTCGAATTCAATTCACTGATCCATGTCCACATCTGCCTTTTCTCTTCCTCTCTTTAAAGGAGCGTGAATCCATCTGGTTCAACATCAACTGAAAATGCAACAAACACGGAAGCAACTAAAGGTGCAGTGTATGTTTTGGTGATTTTATCTGTTGAAAGATGTTGTGTCAATGAACAATTCATTGCTCCCCAACTTACCTGTCAGGCATGAATGAATCTCTCAGTGGCACAATTTTTTTGTTTGCAATAATTTTTACATGAAGAGTGATGAAGTTTCCCTCGTAATACTTTATTATTAATAATTAATTGACATGATTGTATCAACTTATTTCATTGGATTTGCCAGTTGACCAGAATAAGGCCAAAATGTGATTTGTTTGGGTCCAACAAGCCCAAAAATCACACCACAGCAGGAAAAGGAAAGGAAAAGAGATATTGAGGAGAAGGGAAAAACGTCCACTCTTATTCTTCATAATGGCTAAACTGGATGAGGAACTGCTACTTTAGCGCTGGCACCTTTTAAGAAATTGAGCCAGTTCGTTCGTTCGTTCGTTCATTATTGAATTTTTTTTTTTTGGAATGTGTTTTTTCAAGCCACTCTTTCTTGAGATGTTTAGGGAATGTTTGTTTGATGAGTAAAACAATAATAACATAGTATTTGATGGTTTAATTTGCAGAAAAACAAAAGAAAGCAAAGTCACTGCAAGCGAAAAAGGTGTGTACAAGGAGAATAAATTATTGTAATTCAGACATTTCTTGATATTTTTTCTATAGTGACGGGTAATGTGAAAAATTGTCAGTTGTTGTTGTTGTTGTTGTAGGTTTGTTTGAGTTGCACAGTCTTTTGGAACACTTCTCAGGATAACAGCATGGGAAAATTTCTTGTTTTTTACAGATTGCAAAAGATATGGAAAGATGGGCAAAGTCTGTGAACGCTGCTAAAACCCAGCTGGAGGACACCAAGAAAACTGTTGCAACAGCATCAAAACCTGAAGAAACTAAACCTGTTGAAGCAGATGTGTTCAAAGTGGTAAGATATAACAAACTGGACATAGTTGTTCGAATCCGGAGTAGCATAGCCTCCTATGCAGACCTTTTGGCTCGTCAGGAGAGATTGCGTAACGAGCCAAAAGAAGAAGGCTAGATTAGGACTTACTCTGATGAACTGGGATTAAAACCTGTAAGATGTTATTAATAGTAGTTAATCTGGATTAAGCCTGGTTTTCACCAGCAACGCAAGCATAAACACAAGCACAAAAGCACTTATTTCACTGTGAAAACGGGCTTAAAGCAAGCAAGCATAAGCGCAAGCACAAGCGCAAGCACAAGCGCAAGCAAAGCGCAAGGATCAAATTTTTCCTTTTCCTTGTGCTTGCGCTTGCTTGCGTAATGTGAAAACAATGTTTGTTTTCACTTGGCATAAGCTACTTATGCTTGTGCTTGTGCTTGCGTCGCTAGTGAAAACCAGGCTTTAACTTTAATCATGCTTGGAACTACTTGGCCCTATAATAGAATTTCCAAGAAAAAGTTCTTGTCTCTTGGACATTAAGAATGTGTTACTTTTGCATGTTTCATTTCAAAAGACCTTAGTCTAATGTGCCCTTTTTAGTCAGAGCAGGTTTTTCAAATGTCACGTTTCCTTCAATTGTCCTCCAGTGAGTAGAGGAAGAAAAAAAGAATTACTATACCTCGATTGAATTCTTTAAAGTGAAAGAAGCCTGTAATTTTGTCATATAGTGTCTATGGTGTTGCTGTAGACTTTATTCAAGAATGGTTTGGGTTTGCCAAGCATTCAGTATCAAGAAGGACCAAAATGTGCTACCGGTATTTGAAATACTGTAAAAGCTCCGGGGGCTTATTTAATTGCAGGCCTTATTAACGGGGGGCTTTATAGAGGGGGGGGGGGGGGGCTTATTTCAAATCTTTGAACACCGCCGTTTTCTTGTTAAATAGTTTCTGTACAAATCTCAAACAACTGCGGTAAAACTGTATTATTTAATACCGTGTAGGAAACAGTATTGTGTGTTTTATATTTGTTTAAAAACAAACCAACTGGGCCGCATAAAGTGTATTTCGCAAGAGGGAATAGGATGGAATAATTACAAAATATCGTGTCCCAAAAAGGAGGGGGGGGGGGGCTTATTAGAGATGGGGGACTTATTACAAAAACCGACTTCCAAACAGGGGGCTTATTAGAGAGGGGGTTAAAAATAATGGAGGGGGGGGGCGCTTAATAGAGCTTTTACGGTATTTTGAATTGTTACGATGAATCTTTAAGTAACACCAGGGTTCGTGCTACTCCTTGAAGTCGTTGAAAAGCCCTTGAAAAAAGAATTTCTGCTGGCAGTGTTTAAAAATAATGAAAACTCCTTGATTTTTTTTTTTTCGGATGGGAAATAATTTGGGATTATATCAAAGTCAGTAAATTTATGTGCCATTTGAAAGCTGTATTTCCTCTGTATGATTGTACAAATCAAAGAGATTTTGCCTTTCTTTTTGTTGCTTCATTTCCAGCCATTTGGAGTCCCACCAAAGCCATCATCATCATTGAATATCGCCAAGAGTATTGCTGCTGGAATGGCATCAGAAATAAGTGATAACGTAGCAGCGTCCAGTCCACTCGCAGCCTTGACCATGAACGTGGAAACCAGGAAACATGGTAACTTTGTTTTGCCAACTGTATGAAACACAGATGACTGTTAAGGAAAAAGGGATGTAAAGCTGCTCCAATGTTTTAGCTGGGTTGAAAAAAAAAAACAGAAGGGCACCAAAAACGTCAAGTCCACATTGAAGCTTCCATAAATTTAGCTAAAATTGCATACAAATGATATGAATGTTGTAAAACAACAAACGCAATAGGCCATTTCTGAATTACCTTTGGCCTCTTTTTCAAAGCGAGTCCTGGTGCTCATCTTTTGATATGAAAATAAGTTTCCATTCACATGCAAATTAAACTCATTTTCATATGAAAGGATGAGCACCAGGCCTCGTTTTGAAAAAGAAATGGAAATGGCCTATAGGGTGCCAAGGCTTCATTTGTGATTTTGTCTTCTAACTCAGACGAAACCACTGAGACTTAAATCGAGCTACGTGGGGAAACAATACTTGACGGCTTTCATGCTTATCGTTAGTTGAACATTTTACGTCGTTTTTACTCCTTAATTTTCTTTCCGAGGACGCACAACACGCAGTGTGTTACTATGGTGAAATTGGTTTTGATTTCAGAGCCAGACAGAGGCGGTATAGTTGCTGAATACGGTGAAGACGACTCTGATCCTGAGGATGATATTAACGATAAGTTCACTGATCTGAGTATTATGGCGTGCTTGCTATGTAAACGACAATTCCCAAACAAGGAAGCCCTGGAAAGACATCAAAAATTATCCGACTTGCACAAGGTAAAGGACGATATGGTCATCAAACATTTGGAGTAACTGTAGACCATTTGCTAAAGCATGTATCTGGCCCCAGTTGTTCAAAGAGAGGATAACACTGTCTAATGGTAAATCACTATCCAGGGGATTAAATACATCTTACTAACCGAGTTCGAGGTCCGCACTTTAAGATACTGACCGAGTTTTTTCCCATTGATTTATGGGAAAAACTAATGGGAAAAAACGAGGATCCGTAACTTACAGTATGGACCGAGAAAACAAGGTTAGTAAGATATTTAAATCTCTGAGGTGGCCACCGTGCTAAGTGAGAGATATAATAAAGTGAATTGGCTGGTATCCCCTGGATGAGGTTATTGGTTCTTTGAACAACTGGGGCCAGGAAGAAAAAGTTTTGCGGTCTTGTGTTACACTTTGCGACGCTGTATTGCACTTTGTTACACTGCTTTTGTTGATTTTTGTTTTTGTGTCCAATGTGTCAAGCATTTTCTATTCTACCCTGCAGCAAAACTTGGAGATCCACAAAAAGATGGGAATGACTGATGAACAGCTTGAAGCTTACGAGAGGCAAGAACGAGAGGTGTGTCTTCATGAATGCCATTCCCATGCAACTCTTATCTTGTGGTTGACTAGCAACCCAAGAGTTTTGATAGGACTCGGCGCTGCACCAGCATGCTGCTGTTATTTCTGTTATTTTCGTGTAGTTTCGTTCATGCTGAACAAATTTGCGTTTTTCCCCGGAGCGAAACTTCACTTAAACGGTTTACACCAGTTTCTGCCGTTTTGATTTTTTATGGATAGCGCAACCAATAAATTAAACCAACTGAATTGTCTTGTAGACAGTACATCAAATTTGAGCTTTTTAGAGCTCAAAATCTGAACCTTATTTGTGGCAGAATTCAACCATCTGCGATCTTTTCGTTTAAACACAAATAATTCGAATATCGGGTTTCTGAGGTGTAGATTTGGTCATAGCTGAAGTTGTTCGTTTTTGGAGCATTTCGGACTCAACGGCAGTAATAGATGAGATAACTCTTTGAAAGCTTTCTTGTTGTTTTCGCTTGCAAAAAGTGAAACTCAAAGAACAAGAAAACCTCTTCTGCCACCATTTTCCTCCCTCCTCCCTCCAGTGAAGGATGGTAATGGTAATGGCAATGGATTTATATACCGCACATATCACATAATTACGTTTCATGGCGGTTTACAATTCTTCTCTTGGGTGAGATCGGACGTCAGCCTGTACTAAAAAGCGCCTCTGGCAGCCGCTATCAGTCCATATTTGATCACACCCACCCACCCAGCCCACACATGAATGTAATGTATAAAATATGCGGCGAGCCGTTTTAAAGCCCATAAAGGTCGGATGCGAATATTTATGTTACTTGTGAAATGAAACAATAGATTGTGTTTGTCGTGTTTGTAATGTTAATCAGTAGAGATCTGTATGAAAGTTAATGCATACTAATTAGCGGAGCAGGACTCTTTTATGAAAGTTAATGATTTTTATTGGGGTTTAGAGAGGTATACATGTGACTCAAATACTACCCGTAGATTGGTTGTTAGTCTTATGAATTATTAATGAATTTTACAAGTCAGATGAAAGATAGAGATAGACCGCCACACCGAGAACTATGTCCCCTACTCTTTTCGAACACTATGTGGGTTCTTTAACGTCCCACAGATTATTAGTAACAAGTGTTGTGAGACGGGGCCTACAGTTTATCGTCCTTATCCGAGAAGACTAGAAAGTCTAACTGTTTGTAGATGTTATTACAAAGGCAGCACTTTCTCCTCAATTATTTAAAGACCCCGAGTTTTGGTCCGGCCGGGGTTTGAGCCCGCGACCTCCCGCACGGTAGTCCGGTGCTCTACTAACTGAGCTAACCAGTCGGCGGATCACACTGGCTGATTTGAGAAAAAGCTGGGAGACTGTTTGCAGTCTGATAAGACCTTAGTGGTCGATGGGTTTTGCCTTAAGCCCAGTTTTAGAGTAGGGTTGAAATGCCAGTGTTCATCATTTTTCGCATTGTTTGACTTGTCACCACATGTGTCACACAACGATCGATGTGTCACCTTTTGCCCTTCTCCACTCCTCTATAGATCGATATCACATTTCTGACGAACAATAGATTTTGCCCGTCCAGACTCGTCATCAGGATGAGTTCTAGCTCCCACTGGATTAAGATCCTTTGTGTTTGCTCGTTTTGTGGACGAAGCTGGACGGGCAAATCTATTGTTCACAACAAGCGTGATATTAGTCTATTCCTAGTCTCTGTAAGAAATTATATTCAATTTGATAATGTGGAGTAAATAAAGAAAATGAAAAAATTAAATGAACGATCGTTCTTTGTTTTGACAGAGTAAGTACCGTGACAGAGCCAGGGAACGGAGAGAAAAGTACGGCCAGCCAGAAGCTCAGAAGATCAAACTGCCTTCAAGGCGAAGGGGCGGACCAGCAATGTAAGGGATATATTTGGAATAGAACCATTGATGTGACAGAGAATGTAACAAAAAAACCGTGTTGCATACCGAATTGCTGGCCGCATAGGCCGTGTAAGGAAACCCTTGCCCTCCCCCAAGGGGTGCATACTCGTTTCTGAGAAAGTTTGGGCCGCCGCACACGTGAGGACAGAGCTGAGCAAAATGCCTCGCGCAGTTTGTTCAGCCTTCTCCTCTCGTGTGCGGCGAAATTTGGGTGAGAAATTCGCCTCGCGAGGCCGATGTTTGATGTTGACCTCACGGCCTCGCGAGGCGAATTCACCCAAATTTCGCCGCACACGCGAGGAAACGGCTGAGCAAACTGCCTGGCGAGGTATTTCAGCTCAGCTGTCTCCTCACGTGTGCGGCGGGTTTTACTCAGGCGTTTCCTGGTGTACCTTGCACATGTACTGGGAAATTTGTCAGTGTGGGATTCGAAATCCTTGTAACATTTCTGTTCCTTCCACAAAGTAGTCAGGGTCTAATATTACTGGTGTTGTGATTTTAATTTGTTTTTTGATGTGGACTTTCTTAATCAGATCTTTGTCTTTGATTTATTTTCCAAATTCGCAAGGGTACTCCAAAAAATCTAAGCTTTATTTTCTCTTCAAACCAGGACTTATGAACAGGCTCCAATGGAGAGAATTGGTGGAGATAACATCGGAAATCAGATGCTGAAGGTATGTTTATTTCTTCACTCATCGCGCTTAGGGACGGACCATTAGAAAAAAACTGGAGTGAAGGGGGAGACAATCCCCAAAAAAATTCTCGCAAGGGAAACTTGTTGAAAAAAATCCTGCAAGCGATGGTACCTAAGACAAAATTCATGTAGAGGAAAAAATTCCTGCAGACAAGTGGTCTCCTCCAGTTTTTTCTAATGGTCCGCCCCTTAATTAAACTTACCGCATATTATTTAGCGTGACTGACTGACTGACTGACTGACTGAGATATCCAAGGGCTTGCACTGATGCGCTGATGCGGTCAGCCTCTGGTGGAGGGAGGGGTTAGGGCGGCTAAGAACACTGATTGTCACGTTGGATTCTGGGGCGCTTTCCTTTGTCAAAACTGACCTGCCAATTTCTGAAGGAAACAATTATAATTATAAAGGGCCTGTTTTACAAATTATTGAAATCGGAACATTCCAAAGTGTGGCATGAAATACTATCAAAGGACTCTTATATAACCAGTCCCTCAAAAGGACACAATTATTTTGTGAACCAGTTCTGACAAATGTCTGTCACTGTGGATCGTCAAGTCTTATGTGAAGGCCCGGAGGCATTGTTACAAGTGGGCCTGGCAAAGTGTTTTAGACTGCTGACCCTGCTAGGGGCAAACATGCCGACCACTGAAAACTTGAGGGGGGTGGGGGGGGGGGTATTATGCTTGTGACTGTTACAGCTTCGTATGAAACTATGTGATATGTGGGGTATATAAATACATTGCCATTGCCATATGATTCATATAATTACGTCCAACTGCAAATTCATCGTTTGAAATGATATTGCGTTTTTTATTCGATATCTAGAAATTGTATTTTGCACTTTGTTAGTTGATGGCTCGTTCAAAGCAAAAAGTTGAAAATCCTTGGCGTTGTTCTGGGCATCATATTGAAAAACGCTTTCACCATAACCTTATACTAAATATTTTTTTTCTTGTTTACCTCAAATCAGTCATTACGGGAAATGTTATGGCACGAAAGTCACTGAAATCATAGACCTTTTTAGCTTGTAGATTTTGTTTTCCCAATGTAGACCATGTGATATTACCCTAGAGAATTGTTTCGTTGAAATCTCGCCTTATTCACGTGCATGTATACACATAATTTATGAAAAGACAAAAGGCAAATCCCCTTGGGAAGATCTCGTGGTCTACATTGGGAAAACAAAATCTACAAGCTAAAAAGGTCTATTACGAAAACGAAGTCATAACTACATACTCAAGCACATTTTGATCACATTTCAGGCCATGGGCTGGACCGAGGGGAGTGGTCTGGGTAAAGCTGGCCAAGGGATTGTTGATCCAATTGAGGTAGGTTCCTAATTATTCCTTTATTGTTTCGTCGTCTTCTTATGATGACGTGTACACGTAATGTGGTCTATTTTAACCTGGTGTCTGTGGGTTGGTTGGAAGGGGGGGATGGGGGTAGGGGGGTTGGGGGTAGGGTGGAATAGAAAAACTCCTAGTCGCGTGCTATGACGTCTGCTCCGGTGGAATTTTTAATCCATTTCAGTCGTGGGAAAGCTTAACATTTGCACCACGTCTAACAGTTTTTTCTCTTTTTTTTTTTTTACCTTCATCAGGCAAAGATGCGTAGCCAAAATGCCGGCCTTGGACTGAAAGGGAGCAGTTATGGGGCTTCATCTTCTGATAGCTACAAAGATAAACTCAAGAAACTGGTGTGTTGTACTCTGGATTTAATTATATCACATAAAAAGAGGATTTCTTTTGTCAGATCGAAACCAAAATCAGAGTAATTCTCTTAAAGGCAATGACGCACCCCAACCTTTTAGGTTTAAAAAGGGGAAACGACTGTGTAACCATTCCCAAGTAACAGAAAAACGTTCCTCAAGCCAAATTACAAGACTTGGCCGATATCACTCAGCCTTGGTTGATAGGAAAGACAGCAAACTTCTTGACTCTATTCAAGGGGACTTGTCAATGATAAACGCCGATTTGTCATTCACAGTCAAACCAAGACTTGGCATGCAAACCCTGGTCGAGAGAAAATTTCTGTTCAATAGCGCGAACAAGTTAGCATCTCCCCAAGTTTTTTTTTTGGACAAATTGTCTTTTTGATCAAAGATTTGCCAGTTTTTTAGTTTGATGTACTTTCTCAGCTACAACACTGATGTAACACAGAAGTGATTTAGACTGCTGGTACTTGGGCCATGCTCTAAACGAGTAAGGGCCTGGGAACGAATCCATTGAAAATCAATGAAATTGAACTAAATCGATTCTCACATGAAAGGATATTTCAAAATAAGCAGTTTCAGCAAGTTTGAGTATGTTTGGTTGAAAAGTTGCCAGATAACATGCATTTAAAACTTAAAAAATCCCATACAAATGTCTCTATTTCGGAAAGTGTGTCCCTCCAAACCATACAGTTTCTAATTTTCACAATTTTCAAACGCATTTTTTTCAGCTCCAAGTCAGCTGAACAGCGTCAAAGTTGGTTAGGTGACCATTTTTGAGATGCTCTTTCATGCAATGAAAACAAATTTTTCCAATCGATAAATTTTATAACCCCGTTCCCAGGCCCTCACTCGTTCAGAACATGGCCCATTCCATCAACAACGCGGAGAGACTGGAACGAGTAGAAAAATAATAAAAGGGAGACGTGACCACCCCGCCTCCAGGGCTTGCTCACTCCATGTCTCGCCCTTTTTTTCCCAAGCTCTCTCGACCAGACTGTCAAGAAAAAGATTGCTGCTAACATTGCAGAAGTGATCCACTCTCATTCTATAATTAATACTGCAATCCTTGGGGGTTTTTTTCTTCACAGGCGAGGTCGCGGTTTAACGATTCCTAGCACCTGATGTTTACTCTCAAATTGTTTGATGAACGAAACTGTACATAAATCGAACTGCAAAAGAAGCAGAGGGACTCTCGTGCCTGCTGTTCAAGAGGAGACTGCTCCGAGGGAATTCGTGTCACTGACATTCTCGCACACAGCTTGCTTAGCAGGCGTTGGAAGGAAGGGAAAGGGAATTTTTAGATGCATGCGCTCTTTTACTTTCTCGTGGATTTTCCTCGAACGTGCTTAAAAATCCCTTTTCTCTTCTTGTTTGCCCTTGCATTAAGCCAAGCGGTAGAAGTTTGCTCACAATCCTCCTAACAGTTTTAACCTGAGCACGGGTTTCGTGCCAATATTGGAAAAGTTCCTCGTTTTCCAAATTCACTTTTCACAGAAGAAATGTGAATGGTTCGCCCTCCAAAATTGTGCTTTTCCTGCTTTTTGGAGGGTATTGCATAAATAATAAAGGTAATAAACAGTGAAATAAGAGTTTTGTTTGCTGTGTGTGATCACGGGATTAAAATACATTTTCCGATCAAAACTCGAGTTTCCCTTAGCTCAGTCCGGTATTCAGATAGGTTATGGGTGTGATTCCCGTCGGTAAACCGAATTGTTTTCTTTTCCGGGTATAAAGACCTCAAGACAAAGATTGCACTGAAAACCGGGCGACATACTGGACCATACCGCAGCATCCTCGTAACAGTTGTAACATGAACGAGTTGAACGTTCGCACCTTGTTGCAAAATCAAGAAACGGAAATCGATAATAATTTGGACACTTTGTAAAACGGACACCTCTTTAAGGCGGACAGTGATTGGAATGCATTGTTCGAAGATGGTACACTTAGGAACAAACAAACGCAGTACTTGATAAATATTGAAAGCACCGCGGACTAATTTGCAACCCATCAAACAAGAGAGGCAAGCTAACAGATACGGAGACGCATTCTAGAACAGCAACGGGCACAAAATGCTACCCAAGAAATAGAGCCACGCTGCAGTAGTGATGAAGAGGAGGACATACAGTCATCAGATGATGACAAAACAGACTGTTATTGCAGAAATAGGGTCAAGTTCAGAAGATGATGACAATGGTGAGGATATTCAGACTACAGTTACTACTACACGATGTGAAGAGTGAGTTAAAAGATTAGTCATATTGTTGTGAGTTTGAGGGTGGGTGTGAGTTTGAGGTGGGTCATGTTATTGTACGTTCCCACTCTTAGGGGGCCACGTTACGTGTGCCTTTGAAAGAACATGGCCACATGAACATATGTCTAGGGAAATGAAAATGCACCAGCCCCCCCCCCCCCCCCCCCCCCCCTCCCTTCTGGTGCGGTATTGGGTCTTTCCTGTTTTGGCTTCGAGCTGTATCTGAAATAGTCTTCCAGCAACTTAATAGTATCGACATAGCAGGTGATCACATAGCGGACATAAAATGAGAACGGCTCAATAAATTGGGTTTCATTTCAAACTACACAATAAGCGAGTCAAGACGCGAGTACTACTCTACGTTTATCTTTTCTGTAATAACTTACTTGTAAACGGACTTTCGCGGCCCGTGGGGAGGAGGGGGTTGGTGTGCGTACGCACCCATTGCCCCCCCCCCCCCCCCCCTTCCTACGGGCGGACACCTGGAGCTGGTATCATCAAAATTTTCGTCGATTTCGTAATAAATCGACTAGTTACTTCCGTAAATAGGCACGTTTCAATGCGTCCAAATGTAACAAAACACGCACACTGGAGCAAGTACGCGACCAAAAACGGTAGTCTGTTCACCCTATTGACCCCCTCCTCCCGACATTTACACTATTTAAAAATGTCCGTTTGGTTTTGCTTGAAACCCCAGGTTCAGCACCCATCAGTTAAAAAATTATCGGGTCGTCACGCAAGCTATAATCACGCAACGCTCCTCCCCTCGAACGGCTGCGTAGGAGAGAAGCATCGGTCATTGTTGGTTATTCTTTCATGTCACGCTTAATTTCAATGTCCCATAAATGATAATATGTTTAGGGCTCGTAAGTGGAATCAGGCTTTTGCTTTCGCATTCGTTTCTTTAGTAACTTTCGTCGGCTTTCGTGTCCCTGGCACAGATGACGTAAATTATAATTTTTAACCCCCAAAGCATTGACAGGAAACGATAATTTGTTTTGTTTTACGTCATCTGGGTCCGAAACACCAGTACGAAGAGAGAACACGATGGCAGACACATCATTCGCTGTCTGTGTTTTGCTTTCTATTTTGAAGCTCTGTTTCAGCCAAGCCGACTACTCGTTGAATGGTACTGTGTACTACATAGGAGGGTAAGTTGTTACAGCTAAGTGACTTTTTCGCGAATGCGGTGAAGCCGCGTTGCATAATGTTCCAACAGTGTATGCATGCCCATGATCACACAGTCCATAAAAATTATTTGGTGTTCTGTATTTTTGTAACTGTAGGAGCTCTGTCTTTGTAAACTTATCTTTTATGAGGAAACGAATGACAAGTAAGCTTATCAATTTTGCTTTAACACTGAGAATGCGTTTACAGTCAACCAACGCGAAACAAGATTGGTCAATGCAACATGCAAAACTGAATAGTTTGTCCAACGGATATAGTTTCGAACAAAGATCTCCACCTTTCGATGAAGACCACAAATTACCCCTTTGTCGTATTTGTTGCAATGAGAAGCACGTGACTGTAACTGGCATGGGTCCAGTGAATGGTTGAAACACACAGTCCCCCACCCTTGGAACCCTGGTATATTTGACATTGATTGCAATGAAACAACTGCCTCATTTTTTGAACAAAAAATTTCTGATAGGGAGCAGAAAAACCTTCATTCAAACAAAACACTTTCAATTTTCAATCCTCGACCAGAAGGGTTGACTTTGTCTCAAGGTTGTTGTGGAGATAGGTTGTTATGGAGATGGGGTGGGGATTGTGGGGATGGTAACAGCAAGGAATTGAACCTTCCATAAGGGGAATAATTATTTTCTGTTTAACCCTTTCATCGCCAAAGGCCTCCCCTTTGACAAGTAAAATTGTCTGGCATTAGCCTGAGTAAAATCTATGAAGTCCCCTTGGTGGTGAAAGGGTTAATGAAAGTGAATTCTCTGACTGTGCTTCAGACAATGTTTATGCCCACCCTTCTTGTGAAAAATCTACAAACCAACAGAGCAGATGAAGTTGGCTACTATATCAAAATTAGCCTGTGTGGCAGTCACAAGAAAGGGAAAGGGAAGGGGGAAAACAGGTGCAGGCGCAAAGCGAGGGGAGCACGGGGAAAAGGAAAAGGAAGTACCTAGTTTGCAGCAAAGCCATTGTTTGTTTCGTATTTTACATCCCAGGGACGTAAAATACAAAACAAACAATTGGTCAGAATCAATTAAATGTCAATCATGGACATAATCTGGTGTTCTGATTGGTCAACACTGATACCACAGCATCCTGAGTAAACTTGATCAGTTGTTTTCAAGTTAAAAATTATGTGATAGTTGAGCTGGTAGGAGACTTTGAGGGTTGTTTAAGGAAACCATCGTTGAAGTTAGAAAATAACAGCTTGGAATTTAACCTGAAAGAACAGCAGAAAAAGGCGTTGAAGAAATTGTAGGAAAGGAAAACTTGGTGGTAGTTTTACAGATGGGTCTCAGGAAAAGTCTCATCTTCTTGTTTCCTATGTTGCTGGAATGAAGCAATGAACAAACCCAAGCTGCCTGTGAGCTGGCAATAGCTCCACTAGACTTGCCACAAGTCAACCTCTTCAGTCTCACAGCAAAACAAATTGAGAGGAGCAAGATTTTTAGGCTGCAAAGCAGTTGAGCAAGTGACGAAGTCGTGAGAGGTAGACTTTTCTTGCTTGAAGGGTTTTCATTTGCGTTTCGCGCCAAAAATGGCAAGTGGTGTGACTCACATTTGGAAGAAGAGCATCAGTTACCGCTTTCACAATCGACTCCATGTTGGAATTTCAACCGTAAGTCATGTTCCATTGCTCATAATTACTTTTGATTGACAACTTTATCCCTGAGGGTCCCAAAGATCTACTCTGATTGGTCTAAGTGCAGCGCCCCATTTTTTGGGTCACTTAATTGGTGCCAATTAAGTATGAAAAGTCCTTCGTCCCACGCCATATTAAATAGGTCGAAGGACTTTTTTGAACGTCTATAGCTCCACTTACGAGCATTATCAATGACCAGATTGCGCAGGTAGAGGCTATGGGTTTGTCCTCCTTCAATCTGGCAGGAAAACTGAAAGATCTGTCTGACATTGAAAAGGGAAGGTATTCCATTGTTTATGTCTCAGTGGAGATTGCCATTGACAAGAATTTCCTCCAGTTAAATTGCTTTTTAAAGAAACTTGAAGATAAATAAAAGCTTTGAATCATATATACTTATTTCTTTGTTGTTTTTCCTTAATGATTTCACTACTTTGGCCAGTTGGTGCACATTTTATTTGCATCGTCATTTAGTGAGACGTTTTGCAGATGTCTCTAAGTTTCGTATTAATCAGGGGGCGGAATGGAAATAACAATGGCTTGCTGCAGCCGCTTCCTTCTCCCTCCTTCCTGTTGTGCTCCGCACTCTCTCTCCCTGCTTTGCGCGTGCTCACTTTTCCCCTTCCCCTTTCTAGTGCCTGCCACACAGGCTATGTCAAAATCTTTTTTCTTCCAACAGGAAATATCATATAGAGTTTGGAATCCTGGACAAAGACCATGGTGTAGCTTATGGCACTTATGAGGACTCTATACTCACCACAGGGTATGGACAGATATCACAGTTAAATTATAATGTGGTACTGCCAATCGATACAAGGCCCCAAGATATTGTAAACCAGACAGCCATCTTGGGCGATTAGCCCATATGATTATATACAACTGATACACTGTCCAATCTCCCATAATCTCATCCCATAATCTCATCCCCTTGAGGTGAGTGCACATGTACATAGGTGTCTGCTTTTAAGGGAGGTGTCTGTTTACACAAGGTTATAAATGGAGGAACTATAGTTTGTGGACTTCCACTTATGAGAGGTTTTTATTAGCTTCACCATAGCAGGGTAACCACAACAGCAGGTAGCCAATAATATTACAGACTGTGGCTCCATTAGGTTAGATACCAGGGGTGGTCACAGCCAAGGTTTGTTACATTGTGAGACAGGGCCTATGGTTTACCATCCTTTTAGGAGAAGACTTGAAAACTTGTCTAACATTTGCAGATGCCATTGCAAAGGTAGCACTTTCTCCTCAATTATTTTAAGACCCTTAGTGTTGGTCTGGCCGGGGTTTGAACCCATGACCTCCTGCACGGTAGTCCGGTGCTCTACTAACTAAGCTAACCAGTTGGCGGGTACAGTAGGAGTCTGCAAGCAGAGTTTCAACTGTGTATATATGTTTCCTGTAGAACTGTCAGAGCTATGTCTGTCTACAGTCAAACCTTAGCTATACAGACCTCAATTGCCTGGACTTCTCAGTTATCTGGATCATGAATATTAATAATGTCTAATGAAGATTCCTAAAATGCTATTCTTTTGAAATCTCTTTAATTCAGGCATGGAAATGTGCATTTGAAACGGCTTTGTTTTCCTTTCAAACATCAAATTTCTAAGCACTGGTGTGCATTGTAAGCACAGTGCATTCAATTGAGTTCTGATTGGCTGAGACTTGTTTTTGGTTTCCTAATAATTATCCAGACTCTCGAATATCTGGACTATTCACTCCATACCCTTTGAGTCTGGATAGTTGAGGTTTGACGGTATATAGTAACTTGCGGTTTCAAACTTTTTTGTTTTATTTTTAATTACAATTATTAATTTTTTTGTCTCTCGTGGACCCTCATGCCCAGTTAAAACAAGACAATTAAATCAATACGCACATCTATTTTTTTTATAATGAAAGGAAATTATTATAATTGTTGTATTCCTTATTCTTTTCCTAACTTTAAATTAATTTTTTAAGATGAATCTGGGAAAATTGAGAGTAGAATAATAGCAAGATGTCATTTGTTTCTTTGCAGATGGGGTAAGCTGGATATTGTGTCCGGTGCAGGACAAACCAATTACAATGATAAAACAATAATGTTTGCTGCTGGCTATCTTGAGGGTGCATTGACAGCCAGGTAAGATAATATAAAGTCCTGTTTTTCAATATATATATATAGTCACTAAAATCCCCTGAAGAGTGAGCAATCACGAAACAGGCTTGTAGGGATAAAAGAGTAGTTTTTTCTATTTTTCAATATATATAACAAATAAAAAAGCCTTATTAAAACCGTGCTTTCTTCTGTTAATATAAGGCACGCAAGGAAGTTCAAATTGTCAAAATGTGGTAAAAACATCAGTGACACACTCGCCTGCGGCTCATGTACATGTGCCACTTCTTTGTTTTTACCACATTTTGAGGTCATCTGTGACCTACTACTGAACAGACGCACGGCAACATGGAATGTATTTGTTAAATATATATATATATAATAAGGTGAATAGTTCGCCTGTTGTAATTGGTTCTTATCTATGATCTATTAGAGGACAGATGCACAGGTTACGTCATCTCTGCAACTATTTTTCCAGAAATATGAAAATAAACAAGTTTTTCACCTGCATTTTGTTTCTTTATTAATAAAGCAAATAGATTCCATGTTGCCATGTGTCTGTTCAGTAATAGATCACAGATGACGTCAAAATGTGGTAAAAATATCAGTGACACACTCGCCTGCAGCTCATGTGCCACTTCTTTGTTTTTACCACATTTTGACGTCATCTGTGATCTATTACTGAACAGATGCACAGCAACATGGAATCTATTTGTTAAAAATATAATGATCAATGGTACAAGATTTCAATTCATCATTTTATTGCGACAACGCTGTTTCGTGTGGTCAAAGAATGACCACACTCATCAGGCAATATTCACTACACCAAGTGTTCTGTTAATTTTATTTGAATTTTCCAAACCCTCATTCACCTAGCCACTTCATTTTGCATGGGCCACTCTTAACAAGCATTATGACACATAAAGTTGTTACTTTTTATTGAGGGATTTGTAAATTTTTTACTTTTGTCGTGCAATATGTTATATAATTTTTTATGCAATGCATTTTTGCTTGATCATATATACTTTGATGCTAGAAATCTAAACAGAAACTTCCACCAGGACATTTAATTTATTGTAATGCTTAATAAATTAAAAGCAGGAGTGTTTTTTCAAAAAATACGAGGCACAGCCATGTGTTTTAGGACTTGATAAAACAGAAATTGCGAGTTTATTGAATGGCTTCAAAAGCTCTACTGCACATCTATTCATTTGTACACTATAATACTTAGATTTTTGGGCTTTTTTGACTGAAGAAAATCATATGTAATTTCCTTCGTGAATTATTAATGAGTTTTTGAAAAAAACTATTAAATATAAAGACAGTTTAAGTGAATTGTAATGAAAATACAGGGCAGAGCTATCTGAGTTTCTTCTTTGCACTTGATCATGAGTTAATATTAATATTAAGAAGTTGGTGGTTTAAATTCACTCTAGCTAGTATGTGACTCAATCAAACTGATTTTATGCTAAGATGGGTGCAGAAATAGACTCCAGAAAGACTGATCTGCTCAGGTTTTGTATGGAAGTATTTAATTTCCAAATGAATGTCATACAAATTACTGTTATATATATGTGCTTTTAATTTATGTTTTCTAGGAGGATCAATGAAAACTATGTAAACATCCATTATGAATTCTTCAGCAAGTCTTCTGAAGAAAGTGCTCAAAAATGGTTTGACAGTCAGGTGAGGATTTTCAGTAAACATCTTCCTGTTCAATAACAAATCCAGTGTCTGCTAACAGTTAACTACTGTTCATTTTTAAAATAACATTTTCACCAAAAAGACATAACCAAACTCAGGGAAAATATTGAGATCTTTGTTTCATATAAGCATTGCATAATGTAAGATAGAACAGCACAATTTTTATTTAGGGTGATATTTGTAATTTTAAGTACTTTTGGCATACTTATTTTAGCACAAATAAGTGAAATTTCACAGAGATCCCAGTCAAACTAATGAAGAATTATTATTTTCTATTAATAGTAGTTTGAATTTTGTGATTTGTACAGAGAAATGTACATTATATATATGGTGTATGTGGGCACATTCGATCTGCCTACACTCCATATGTTTCTTTGTAACAACAGCATTTTTTAAACAATTAAATTAATACTATATATATATCTATTCTTTCTATGGAACATTGTAGCTTTGCTAAATTTGGTACTGTGAGTATATATTTTAAAACAGCTGTTTTACATAGAATTATTATTTTACAGATATTTTTTTCTGATATTTACTCAAGACTGCACTTTGCCTTTAAATTTATTTATTTGCCATCTTCATAATATTTACAAGTATTGCACCTAAGCAGTGGCAAAGAGATCTCATGCCCCCGATCAGGAAACCACAAGGCTTTATATGAGAGGCCACCTCGAAGGACAATATTAGATTAAAATTTGGTGCTGTATGAGTGTGGCATGACAGATTAGCTTGGAGTAGGTCGAGTACACTACTTTCACTTAATAAACAGACCACTTTTAATAATGATTCACCACTATATTTTTTAGCTGTCACACTGCAAATTGGGTCATTAATGTTGGTTAATATTTTTCATTATCAGGAGAATTGGATGAGGAGTAAAATTTCCAGTGGATCAAATAGCAGTTCACTGTGGAGACAGATGGGTAACATTATTGCTCAATATGATGGTATGTTGTACGTGGAAACTTGGTGTTAAGATGCCTTTCATTTGTTTTAGCTTAAATATTTACAGTTCTGTACTGTAAGTGACCATATGCATTATTTTTTGCCATCAAGAGGGTTAACTAATAGATATTTATTTATAATAGACTGAGGTTAAAATGTTATCTTGAACTGGTCAGTGTCCTGGATTATTTTAAATATAATAAAGATTTGCAGTACATATATATATATATATATATATATATATATATATATATATATATATATATATATATAGTGTCAAACATAATTTCAGGATTCCAATAACTGTGTTTATGAGACTGTGATCATTGTTCTTATAAACAATTACAAGGATTTAATAACTATTGTAAATGATTAGACTTTTCCTTGTTTTTTTTTCTATGAATGGTCAGGTCTAATTGCTGGTTATACAGATCACCCAGGCACTGAGAAGGTATATAATTATTATATGACCAAGGAATTTAATTATAATAATTGTAGAATACTTATTTATGATAATTATCTTAATTAGTTTTTTTATTTTTATTTAGACGATATTTTTTTTGGCATTTGCTCTAAGAGCACATAGTGCTCATCAAGCTATTAAGAGAGCTTAAGCTGTTTCCATTATTGTTATTATGAAACATAACAGTCAAAGCTAAGACACAACAACGACAACAACAAAAACAGAAACTAAAACAATAAAATAAAAAATAAAATAAATAAATAGATTGAATTACAAGAAACTATTTGATTGGGAGAGAACAGCATAAAACAAGTTTACATTAAGTTGAAAGTTAATACCAGGAACTCCATTTAGAAGCCCATCAATATTATTTTTTTCTTATTAGATGTAGAGAGCTATTTATCCCCAAACAAGTGTGCAGCGGAGGCAAAAAGTATTTTGCGCAGAGCAGCAAAACTCGGGCAAAACAAGAAATAATGTTTGGCATCTTTGACAGGTGCATCGCACAAAGCACAAGCAGATGAAACAGAACAATTCCTCTTAAAAAAATCATAATTTAAAGCACTAAAATTAAGCCTTAAGTGAGTATTAAAAATTGTCGCTGCACAATCCCCTGTAAAAAAATAAATAATTGCAAGTTGGAAATTTCATAAACTTGGAAACATTATTCTTGAAAATGCTAAGAGAAAAAGACAGGCGAACCTCGGAGGGGAGACTATTCCACAATTGATGAAAATGTAAAGCTTGTGGGATGTGGCTGGAGTGACAAGGATACTTCACAAATTAATGTGATCAAATAAGCTGAAGCCACTCAAAGGGCACTAATTAAGGCCACAAGGTAGCGGCCATTACCCCTTAAATCTACCAAAGCAAAGTTTGAGCCAAAGCATTAGCAGCCATGGACACCTGTTTTGGCCTTGTTAGGCCTCATCAGCATGGCATAGCTAATGCTCAGGCTCAAGTACCCACATATCAATAAAACAAGCAATGAAATGCGGGTTATGGCCTTAGTGCCCTTTGAGTGGCTTCAGCTTAATTGATCACATTAATTTGTGAAGTATTCCACAATTGTGTTGTTGAAAAAAGAAAGGATTTCTTATGCCCTTCAGTTCGAACATGAGGTAAACAAAGATCATTTCCCCAGTGAATCAAGGGTTAGAAGACAAAGGAATTTCATTTTGACGTTTTTGAAAATGAATTTATCACTCAAAATCCTCTTTGTAATGTCTAGCATTTGAATGGAATCCAGGAGACTTCTCTGCAAATCCTTCCAAAAAACACGCATTAACTGAAAAAAAAATCAAAACTAATTCAAAACAATGTTGATGCTTTCAATTACTTTATGCTGTAATGTAGTAAAATCATAGCTTTACAATGCAATTATAGACTAGAAAAATTTCTTCAAGAATTCTGAATTTTTTTTCTGGCAATTTTCAAAACTAACATTCATGTAAATGTCAAAACTCTGTTCAAATTTCAAAAATACCGTAAAAGGTCATGTATAGGCCGCAGTTTTTTCTCAAAATTCAAGTCAAAATCAGGGGTGCGGCATATCTATGGAAACATCTGAGGTTGGAGTTCTCTAATTAAGGCCTAATTAATATTCATGATCTTGAAAAAATTGGATCGAGAGAGCTAGAGCATCATAAGTTTGATATAGTGAACTCAAAAGAAAAAGAAAGTATATATGACAAGTGAAATTTTGCTATCGTAATATAAAGAGGGACTCAATTCATATGAAAGCTCACAACAACTACCCAACGTGTCAGTGTTTTGAAACCATAATTGTTTCACCTTGTTTGTTTAAAATTCAAGCTTCCAAATTTGGGAGGCGGCTTATCTATAGATGTGGCTTATACATGGACTTTTATGATATTGGTCATGTTGTTATTATTATTGAATAATTAACAAACTAGACAATTTTCAGATTTTTGAATAGTAAGTATTGTTGTTTATCTAGTCTTTAGGCAAATTTGCATTTCAACTCCTGAATGGTGTTGGTGATTACTTGACTCTGCATAGTGTGCTTAACCCTCATGGACGCCCAGACTGGAGCAAGATGACAGAAAATGAGATTGCAGCCAGGGTGAGGCCATTAACTATCAGTAATTTGTAGAACCAACAAAGAATGGATTAATGATCCAACACTCCTTGAATGCATTTTCCAAGTTGTTAATGATGTACACATACTTTAAATATTACTATCAGTTTGAGGTTATATTATACCATGACACTATAAAATGGAAATATTGTGGTATATGACTGTATATGTTGTACTTGATTTGAGATGTGTCTTAGGGTGCGGTGGATGAGGCGACTTTTCAGGGTCTTCTTTTATTAACTTTTAAACAACTTTTTTTAACGACTTCTTTAGGGAGATCCTACTCATTGTATTGTACTTACCAGTAACTAACCTGTGAAAAGTCGCTAAAGATGCAATTTTTCGCATCTTTTTAAAAACAAAACTTGTGGGCAGTACACCTTTTTAAGGTTCCTTGCTGTAATATTATTAAAATTATGAGATGAAAACCACAGTTATCATTTAATTAATTGAAGGGCTCGGGGCAAGAACGTCCTCCCGGTTTTTGGTCGATTTTCGATGTGCTCAATACAAACTGAGATTTGGCATGTGGACTTCATTCCAGTTAAAAAACATTGCTCTGTATTTGTTTTGGTTGATTTCCTTTTCGTTTTCGAGAAATAACGTATGCAAAAAACCCAAGTCAGCTCATTCCCTTGCGTATTAATATTCATGCGCGAATTGAATTACCTTTAGGGCACGTGAAATGATTGACGCTTGGAAAGTATTGTTTGATAGTGTGACGTAGACTATACATTTGGCGGTTAAAACATCGATTTAAGTTTCATTGATAGGAAACTTACGTGGCTGTGAGGTGTCGATTGCTAGCTAACTTTAATGGAAACTCGCCAGCCTGGTGGTCGAACGGACGTCATTTAAGTCTGTCGATCAGCAATTCAGACACTTCTGAAAGAAGCCAGTGGTGTTTCTCTGTGCGTGCCAAACGCTGGAACAAATCGGCGTTTCGCAGTACAGAGTACTGAGCCAGGCGGGACAGTCTGAAAGCAACTCTCGTCTTAAAAGCGGCCCGCAGTTGAGAGTCTTGGCCCATTTGCCAAAGGTTGCCGTGCTAGAAATTCGGAAATAAGAGTTGTTTTTTGACTGCGGCGAAAAATATGGGATGTTTGAAGACGTGTTGTGCGCGCTCGAAAGGAGGTTTTTATGCCCACAATCCAATGCGACCACAGAGGGCGCTGTCTCCTTGAAAAGTTCTCGCGAGGACTGGAAATGAATATTCGCTCGGCTGCGGTGGGAAAATTTTCACTTCGGAGCGGGAACATTACGGAGAATTCATCTAAGAGTGGGAAATCGGCAAGACGAGCAGTCAGTCCCTTTTCGATGAGCTGAGTATCTTGCAAACAGTGCATTTTCCATCGGTTTTCATTTCTAAACGGCACTTTCAGAATAGTAAGTTTTGCGTGGTTTTGGCGGTTGAGAAACGTCGGCAATGGATTCATTTTCGTCGTCAAATGGAAAATATGGAAGGAAAATGGTATTAAAATCAAACTAAATGACGACAGGTCAAGAATTTGGACAACATGCCTAACTAGTTCTGAAGATATTCTTTAGCTTCAAACTGCCGAAAATTTGCATACCCGGTATATATGAAATTCGATCGCACACAATGGGCTGTCACACGACTCGCGTGAAAATAATTTTAACTGTTTATCTGGGGTGAAAATGCTTTTTGCCGTTAATCTCGCGTGAAAATACTTTTTGATGATGTTTACAAGACTCCATATAAGCGAACTAACCGAGGTACTCGATGCAAAAGTGATTAATATGTTAAAATACGCCAGCATGTTTATCAGAGGACGCTGTCACCTTGTCACGTCATTTGTGCTTTGAATATTTGCTGCGTGCGGCAAAGAAAGTTTTCCTTGCACTGGTTTTCCAAGATACTCAGCTCATCGAAAAGGGACTGACTGCTCGTCTTGCCGATTTCCCACTCTTAGATGAATTCTCCGTAATGTTCCCGCTCCGAAGTGAAAATTTTCCCACCGCAGCCGAGCGAATATTCATTTCCAGTCCTCGCGAGAACTTTTCAAGGAGACAGCGCCCTCTGTGGTCGCATTGGATTGTGGGCATAAAAACCTCCTTTCGAGCGCGCACAACACGTCTTCAAACATCCCATATTTTTCGCCGCAGTCAAAAAACAACTCTTATTTCCGAATTTCTAGCACGGCAACCTTTGGCAAATGGGCCAAGACTCTCAACTGCGGGCCGCTTTTAAGACGAGAGTTGCTTTCAGACTGTCCCGCCTGGCTCAGTACTCTGTACTGCGAAACGCCGATTTGTTCCAGCGTTTGGCACGCACAGAGAAACACCACTGGCTTCTTTCAGAAGTGTCTGAATTGCTGATCGACAGACTTAAATGACGTCCGTTCGACCACCAGGCTGGCGAGTTTCCATTAAAGTTAGCTAGCAATCGACACCTCACAGCCACGTAAGTTTCCTATCAATGAAACTTAAATCGATGTTTTAACCGCCAAATGTATAGTCTACGTCACACTATCAAACAATACTTTCCAAGCGTCAATCATTTCACGTGCCCTAAAGGTAATTCAATTCGCGCATGAATATTAATACGCAAGGGAATGAGCTGACTTGGGTTTTTTGCATACGTTATTTCTCGAAAACGAAAAGGAAATCAACCAAAACAAATACAGAGCAATGTTTTTTAACTGGAATGAAGTCCACATGCCAAATCTCAGTTTGTTTTGAGCACATCGAAAATCGACCAAAAACCGGGAGGACGTTCTTGCCCCGAGCCCTTCAATTATTGTGGATAATAATTTATTTTAATAGCTAATTATTAGCTTTCGAACGACTGGCTCTGGCAACACACATTATATTTCGTGAATTTTTTTATTTGTACATTTAAGGTGGGACGAATGGGACACTGTTCAGCTTTAATAAAAGTTCTTCCAGGATACGAAAATATTTTTGCAGGACATTCCAGGTAACATGTATTCTACATATTAATAATTGAAGAGGCTAGTGGAAAACCCTCCTAAGTGACTATTTAGGTCAAAAAATTTTTTTCGTTAAAAGTACCCGATTTTTTGCATAAAATTATGTTTTTTCGCCAATTTAAATAAGTAAAATATAAATAAATAAGTAAATTGAAGGTCATATGCAAGAAATCGGGCACTTTTGACGAAAAAATTTTTTGACTTAAATAGTCACTTAGGAGGGTTTTCCACTAGCCTCTTCAATTATTATTATGACAGCGCTGTCACTTGAATGTTTTAAGTTTGTGAGAAATATGTGCAAAAAGTAGCTGGATTCAGCTGGATGTTCCAGGTTGTTGTATGGTCAATGTGCTGTTTTTCTAATGAAGTAGGCAGAGATCTAGCTCAAAATACGTGGGCAAATTAAATCCCCAGCCCATGGCCCTTAATGATAACAAATTATGGAGCCTGCATAATTAAGTTTAATATGATTTATGTATCAAATAATGCACCTATGTTTCATTGTAAACTTGGTTGCAATCTTTGTTCTGAGAAGAAACATTGTGAGGTGATGCAGAAATGCTGAATGATGTTACTTACAAGCTTAATTAGGACACAGAAAGACAGTTATACTGTACAGTGGGAGTGTAACTCCCTGCAGTTCCACTTATTCCTTCTGCTTATGAGATGAATAACACTGTGCTTGTTTCTTTTGTTTTAGCTGGTTTGCTTACAGTGCAATAATGAGGATCTACAAGTATTACTCTTTCAACCTTGGTGACCCAAGCACAGGTTACATTTAACTGAACTGATTCAGAAACTTAACATACAGACTATTCTCATAACCTTGGATAGGGGAAGTAGTAGCAATCCTGATCATAATTATGTTGTGGCAATTAGAATAAAGAAATGAAGGCAAAATCAACTGACCAGTTTTTTCCTACAGTACCTATATATATATATGTACTGTTTTTTTGTTTTGTTTTTGTTTTTGTTTCTCTATTTGTTTTAATATATCTAATTTTTAATTATATATTTTAATTGAAAATGCTAGCTGACTTTAAACATAATGGCTCTTGGGAATGAGCTGGTGAAGGCTTGACATCTGACCATAGCTTAATTCTTTCCTTAAGCAGCTGCTAAGAAGATGTCTTTTGCGAGTTATGCTGGTTACCTAGTGTCACTGGATGATTTTTATATCATGAACAGGTAAGACAACCTCTGCATGGTCTTGTTACAGCAGCCCACTGGCTGTCAACATGATTACCCAATGACCAAAATATTAGGAAATATATAAAATTATGTGGCAACGTACAGCATTGCACTTGACACGTACAGTCACCAATGCAT